>VXAD01007415.1:2677342-2744156 GCA_013399195.1 Dicrurus megarhynchus
AAAAAAAAAAAAAAGGGAAATGTGGATTTTGATGTAATCATGTGACTCCAGGAACCCAGTTCTTGTGAAAAACACAGAATCCTGTGAGAATTTGTAATGCTCAAGGTTATCCCATTGTCCAGCAGTTGAAATAGAAAATGAAGTAAAACCTTCTACTCCCAGCTCCCTTTCCAGAGATGCTGCCCCATCCCTTGGTGTCCATCTTGTTGCAAGAGATATTTAGATTGTGCAGCTTTTGGTGGGGTTTTTTTGTGGTGTGGGGTCTTTTTTATGATTTATATGGCGAAATATTTTTCTCCTTGCTTGGTGAAATTTGCACATCTGTGGTCTTGAGGCTCTTGGGTGCTCTTTGGGTTATGTGTGAGGATGGTCTCTTGTGGAAGCCTTGCACTCTTTAGGCATTTTAAAACCAAGAAAGAGCCTTGCTGCTGTCGTGGCAAGAATCAATGCCAATGCAAATCGCCACGTAAACCTAAACACCTAAGCTGCATTGGAGCCTCTTCTCCCCAAACCCTTTGGTTCCTTGCATTTCCCTTTCTGGGGTGGTTGGGGTTTTTTGAGCTTTTTTCTGACAGTCTTTCACAGGAGGCTTGACCTGGATGTTTGCTGTCTGTTCTCTTGCCAACCTGCCTTCTGCAAAAGTAAATGAAGTGCCTTTCTACTTTGGACAGGAGTAGGCTTGAGTGCTCAGAGAAGCACAAGCATTCTGGTACTAGAAAAAATGAGGTTCCTGCGCTGCTTATGGCTGTGGGACAGGAATTAGGGAACTTGCTTAGGTGCCCCAGAGCTCACTGAAGCCGAAAACCAGGCTAATGCAAGTCCTCTGTTGCTCAACTCTCCTTGGGAAAGCCCTGTTTGCTGTCTCTGGAGGTATTCAAAACCTGCCTGGACGTGATCTGGTGCAACCTGCTCTAGGTTGGAGCCTCCTTTAGCAGGGAGGGGTTGGACTGGGAGGTCTCCAGAGCTCCCTTCCCACCCCAACCATTCTGTGATTCCGTGAACATCTGGAAAACGAAATGTCTTCAGAGGGCAACACTCTCCCACCACAAGCAGGCAAGCAAAGCCCGCGTGTTTCTCTACAACGTGGGAGATATTTGTCCTGTGACTAAGCACAAAAGCTAAGAGATGGAAAAGGTCCTATTAGATCATCTCGTCCACCTCCCTGCTGGCGAGCAGCTCTTCTCCCTGGTGTATATTTATTAATAGGCTGCTGGGCAGACAGGAGTGGTTTGCTCAGGGCACCGTGGAGGAGCAGCAGGCAGCCTGTGCAGGTGAGGGACTCTGCACGCACGTGGCTCGACCTGCACGTGCACAGGTTGCTTGCAGAAATAGGATTTTGCAGTAAAAGGGCCAAAAGCTCTGGACTCGACATTCTTGGCATGTTTGGAGCCTTCCCCTTAACTTGCTGTCAGTTTGTGCAGGCAGGAGCCTGTCTTTTTTTAGCATTCTAGGAATAAGCTAATTTTACTTTATATTTATGATGGAGTAGGTGGCTTGAAAACTAATAGTAATAATAGGGGGGGAAAAAATAGAAGCCTTTTGGAAAGGAGAGGTCAGCCAGCTGGACCTCTGCACAGCTGGCCTGGGCTCTGCTGGCCATGATCTACGACAGCGGTGTGCGAAGGCTCCCAGCGGAGATGTCAGAGAGGTGCAGGTGGAAATGCTATTGCCATGACAAACAGAGCAGTGCTGGAGCATCAGGCCAGAGCTTGGGGACCATCAGCTTTGCTTGGTTTATTACTGCTTGGTAACCACAGCACGCCCTTGTGTGCGTGGATTGGTTTTTATTTCACATTTCCCGATCGCAGCTCAGAGCGCTCGGGCTGAAATCGCCAAGTGTTGAGTATAAAAGGACAAATTCTGTCCTTAACTAGATCAGGGAAGAACTGCAGCATGTGCTCTCGTAGGGAATGGGAGCAGAAATTTCCTATCCAGGCATGTGCTGCACTGCCTTCTCCTACTGAGGCTTTTGCACTTAGGATCACTTCACTGGCTCCACAAGTGTCTCCTGGTCAACACCACTGTCAGATCAATGTTTAGGCTTAAGGACGAGAACCATCCTGTGGTGCAGGTGAGCAGCCAATCCTGCTCTGCACCAGTGACATCTTTTTGCTGGTGGTGGCACTTGTTTGGGCCCCTGGGCCTGTTCTGCAGGGTCTGATGATCCATTTCCTGACAGCGCGGTACATTTTGTGTGGTTTTTGGAAGTGTTACGGGACGTCTCTTGGCTGAGCGATTGCTCTGTTGCATGGGGAGAAGCTCTCTCCCAGATCCATGGAGGGTGTTTCTTGGTACAGGCAGTGTCCCTGGCACCACTGGTCTTTCTCTTGGCTTGTTCTGTGGAAGTGACAGTATCACATATGACGTTTTCCAGGAAAACTTCCAACACTTGTAAAGAGCTCTGACATGGGCTTCGCCTCCCTTCCCTCCACCAGACATCTTCCAGGGAGCAGGGAGCTGGAGCAGGGCACAGTGCATGCAGGGAGCAAATCTGCCTTATTATTATTTAATTTAGAGAGAACTTGGCCTAAAGATGTAAAAAGGAATTGCAAGCACTGTCTGGACACCACCTCTCCTCATCAATTAGCGGCATTAAACTCTCAGCAGGGAGGATTAATTAGAAAACTGAAATCTTTCTGTCATGACAGCCTTCTGGTTTCCATTGAAATGCAGCCGGAGGACTGGAAAGGCTTCTGTATTTTGTTTTGATATGCAGGCATATGTTTCTTTCCATCCTGGAAATTAATTCTGTCTGTCTGTAACGGAGCCGTGGGAATCAATATTGAGCTGATCTGTATTTCTCCAGAGCTTTCTTCTAAAAGTAGTTGACTGCTTCCCCACTGTGCCTAATCAGTGACCTGATTTCGGAGCAGCTGAGCAGCTGGTCTGCCAGTTCAGAGGTGTTGTACAGCTGCCTCGATGGTGCAAGGCTGGTTCACGGTCTCTCAAGGGTCATGGGCTTCTCTTTTCTGGAAGTCTCCAGATCAGACTTTCTCTGAGCTGGACAGAATGCCCACAGCGACTTTCCATTGCACTGCACCAGGCTGGGCATCGTAGGAGAGGAAATTACTCATCCCACTGCCTCCCCTGCAGACTGCTCTTGGCCTTGGTGAGCTGTCATGCTCTCAGTCTCAAGTTCTGCAATGCCCTGAGCTGGGTTTAGAGGCAAGATAGGCCTTTTCCTCAGTGTCATCATCTTTTCTTCCCTCCACCGGGCTTGGGGATGGGTGAAGTGGAGTCAGTGCAGCAGCAGGAAGCTGTTGCCTTGCACTGGGGTGGCAGGTCACTCTCGGGTGATGGCACAGCTTGGGCAACTCTTCTTGAGAAGAAGCTGCCTTGTGTGCACTGCAGCAAGCAACAGGCTGTGCTCAGGCTGTGCAGAACCACAGCTCCGTGAAAACTGTGTGGGGAAGGGCTGGCAGGAGAGGCAGGGCAGGCCTGGGAGGCCCTGAGTGCTCTGAGCTTCGGGCAATGCGTGTGCTCTGCAGACCTGTAGGGCTCTGTGAACGCGTGGCCGTGTGCTCACAGTCTGGTTCCTGCACTGTTGATGGCTCACTTTTTACCATGAGGGCAAGTGCACTTGAGTTCATGTGATACTGAAGTCCAGAGGACAGGAAGAACAAAGCCTCTGTGCAAGCTGCCCCACGTGTTTGTTTCGTAACCCCATCACCACCCCACTGACAGCAGGCACAAGCCAGCAGCTCGTGGAGACAGCACAGTCCTGGGGCTATGCAGAAACATGGTCCTTCTGCCCAAATCCACAGCTGGCTTTTAATCTTTGCTTGCCACTAAGCACTCACTGAGCTCTGCTTTGTCCCACTGGAGAAATCTCAATCTGGAGTTGCACGGCAGAAGTGGCATGAGCAAGGAAAGGACCTGTCAGATTTTGTGGTGGCTCTTGGGGTCCTGGTCTCCCCGCGTGCTGAGGAGGTTGTGCTTCTTGCCCACAGAGAAGGAGCAAATCAACCAGGTAGCTGCTGAGAGAGCAGAGAGTGGTCAATTAGTCCTGAGCCCTCAGCTTCGCAATCGATCAGAAAGTCTCGTTGGGATCAATAAAATCCAGCCAGGCTGCGGGGGTGAGGCTGTGGCTTGTTAAAGAGGAAGCTGTGCAGGGGGATGGCTGCGAGGGACTATCGATCGTGGCAGGCTGAGGGCAAATGCTGGATTACAAAGGCTGGCGGGATGGCTCCCAGGATATACAGGTGTGTTATCTATCCTCTGTGCTCCCAGGGGAATGTTGCAAAGGAGAGAAAGTGGGTCAGAGACAAGGTGGGGTGAGTGTGGAAGATGGCACAGTGGCTTCAAAGCCCCGATCCTGCCACGACGTCATGCCAAGGACATGGGATGGATCTTCCTCCTTCCCAGTCCAGAGCTTGGTTGCTTAGTGTTAAAATCCCTGTTGGAGCGTGTTGGATCAGCCATAAAGTTGGTTATGCGTTTGATACTCTTGGAGGTTGAAGCTACAGAGACAGGGTTGGTTTCTGCCTGCCATTACCCTCATGGAGAGCTGGGTATCCCAGTCCCTGGTGCAGATTCCAGCTCTCAGGCCAGGGTCTCGGTGGCACAGCGTTGGGTTTGCAGCTCTTTGGTGTGAGGCTTCATTCATGGACACTCTTCATTTGTGATACCAGATGCTTTTCTCCCAATTGCTTTTCCCAGGAAAGATTTGTCTCTGAAACAAACACTTTTCTGATGGCTTATTTCACCTGAAGGTTTTACTAGCTATTCCTCCTTTTTGGTTTCTGCTCCTTTTCCTTCCTGTTTCTCCCAGAAACATGGAAGAAAGAGCCTAAAATTCACTTTTCCAGATACACAGTTTTATTTCAATTTCCCTCCCACAAAGTCTTCGGTCATTTGAGGAGAAAGACAAAAATAAGACCATGAAAACCTGCAGGAGGAAGAAATGACAACATTCTTCTGCATTGGTTTTTATATTATACGTAGAAATACCTTCCCTTTGCTGTGTTCACTTAGAGGGCAATTGTTCATTGGAATCAGAGGGTTTCTGTAGGTGTAACTGGCATCAGTTGGGTTTCCCTCTCATTGGCATCACCTCTCATTGGCATCAGAGGGTTTCCCTCTGATTCATAAGTGCATAGAGAACTATCTGATGACAGGATTTTGCCCTATGAAAGGGAAAATGATGCAGGATAGTGCTCTCCCCTAGCTGCAGATCTTCAGCCTCACAGGCAGGGCTATGTGTGTAAATAATCCTGGCTCAGCTTCATCTGGGGAGGTGAATGTTCAGGGTTGCAGGAGATGAGGATCCTTTAGACTTGGTCACTTCAGTGCCTGATTTGAAAACCTGCATTTGGGCACCGTGGGACTGAGGTGGGCTTTGGGGTGTAGTTGGGGTGTCTGCAAATTGGTTCATCCCCACTAGTTGCTGGAGGAGGTGCTTCCTCTGTAAACAGTGTGAGTTCAGTGGAGACACAGTTCTGTGCTGTGCAGACCCTGATAGAAATAAAAACCCAAACAGGTGGGGAACACGTGAGTTCTCTGGACACTTGCTTTGCTTGACCTGTCTGTTATATGTAAAATAGATTAACTCTGACCTGATAGGGCTGTGTTGTCTGACCTTTGCTGATAGAAGAGTCCTTTCTAATCCTTTTGATTTGCTTCTTTGTTTTGTTGTTCCAGAAGTTTGAAATCTGTATGGAAAATCAAAGCTATTTAATATGCCAGTATGCATTACTGATTACTGCACTGACTTTGGTAAAAGGAATATTACTGCAAAGCAAGAAAAGGAACTGAATTTGAAAAATACCAGTACCTGAAGGGGCTGCAAGACAGCTGGAAAGGGACTTCTTGCTTGGGTGTGGAGTCATAGGAAAAGGGGGAATGGCCTTAAACTGAAGGAGGAGAGATTTAGATTGGGTATTAGAAAGAAATTTTTCCCTGTGAGGGTGGTGAGGCTCTGGCACAGGTTTCTCAGAGAAGCTGTGGCTGCCCCATCCGTGGAAGTGTCCAAGGCCAGGCTGGACGGGGCTCTGAGCAACCTGGGATAGTGGAAGGTGTCCCTGCCCATGGCAGCGGGGTGGAACTGGAAGATCTTTAAGATCCTTTCCTACCCAAACCACTCTGTGATAACTTACTGGAGCATGCTGTCTGGAACATTTCATTTATAAAGTAATTTCTTCTGAGAAGAGGATTTACTTTGAGATCTCAATGGCTTCTTTACAGGGCTGTCATGGATGTTAACAGCAGGACTCAGGCAGGTTCTAAACCTCTTGTTCTCAGTACACATCGTGCTAGAACAAACAGGATGGCTCAGGAGATTTCTCTCCAGAAGCAGCTGTCAAGTACAGCTGCCCTGGCTGGGTCAGTGACTGAAGGAATCTTCCACTGAGCATGATGGCTGTTAAGCACAGATCTCTTCTCCCAGCAACACGTGCTGTGAGAAAGATTCTTAAGCAGTTTTGGGGTGTCATGCCCAAAACTGGGGAGAAGAAGCCTCAGCTGATGGGTATTGGTACAGAATTGCTTGTTGGGTTTTTTGGGCTGCAGTTCCCAGAGCACTGGCTGGCTCCTTCCATGAGCTGTGCTGGTCTGTGCACGTCACTTCCAGCTTAGCAACCTGATCGAGGGAGGTTTCTTTCCCCTCATCTTGGCTCATGAACTTTGTGCATTGAGCCCTCTGGGGAGATACACCTGCAAACCTGGCCTGGTTACACACGTCTGCAGGAAGTCCATCCCAGCTGTGTGTTCATGAACATGGTACCACAGAATCATTTAGGCTGGAAAAGAACTTTTAACATCACAGAGTCCAACCACTAACCCAGAACTGCCAAGTCCATGCTAAACCATGTCCTTAAGTGCTACATCTACATAGGTGCACAGTCTTAAATGGCTTTTTTTTTTTTTTTTCTTCCCTTGCATGGTACATCTTTTGGATAACCTGGGTGGAAAATGCCCTGAGGGCAGGGTCTTGTGTGTCTTAAGTGGTATCCAGATTTTGCTGTTCTTTTGTGTATCCCAAAATGTGGATCCAGTTTCCAGGGCAGTTCTAAGCACAGCAGGTCAAACGTTCTGTAGTGTCTAGAGAAAACTATAAGGATGAGGTTGGGATGACCAGAGAAAACCTGTAATATTCCAACCACTCTCCCTTTGCCTTTGAGTCGCTCTTTGGCAAGCCTGCAGGCTGCCTGAGCTATCAGCACACATACACTGGTGTTCTCACCATTAAAACAATCTCATTTGCTTTGCTGTTGTTTTTAACACTACCCCAGCGCTGGCCTCTGAAGCTTTTTGAAAATAACATTTACAATAATATTTTTAACAGTTCCGTAGTATACAAAACTCCAGTGCTCTGGCAGGACTCCCGGAAACTTGCTGAAAGTTAATGTGGTCAACTCTTAAAAAGGAGAGATTTTTTCCGCTTGACTCTTGCTTGTTAAACTCTCTGAGCCCAACATGTTCCCTGCTGCTTGAAAAAACAAGGAAAGTCCCAATTTTAGCAATGCTAGTTTGAGTAGCTTTCCAGCCGAGCCCTATTTCAGGGGCAACTGTGGCTTTTTTTTTTTTTTTTCTTTTTTTTTTTTTACAGTGGTGTGTCCCTACACCTTCAAACCAAAGTGTGGAGTGGTGCTCAGGCAGGAATAAGTAGGTGCTGCTTTCCCTGGGGATGATAAACTGCAGAGGGAGATGCCACTTGCTTGTGCTGCAGTAGTGGCAAGACATTCTGACTTGAAGTCCACGTTTTATGGTGGATGCTGAGCCTCTGTGGGGTAAGAACAACCCTTTTTGGGGTAGGTGATACTGTAAATCCCATATATCAATAGTAGACTGCCGGTGACTCCAGCTCGCAGTGCTGGACTGCACTCTTCCTGCTTTCCTAACCCTCATCCTACATAATTCCTACCCGTAAATCTCCTGGCCGCTTTGTTTTGTCTTCCCTTACATCCAGGGAAAAATCGCCCTTCTCCATCCTCTCCTCCCCTGGTTTGCTTTCTGTAGCTTAGATCCACAGGGGCAGGAGTCATGGATACACAGACATGTCATAGCTGAACTGTTGTCTCCCTTGAGCTCAGTCTTGCTTAATCCCTTCCCAGCCAGGAGTATGGGAAGAAAAGGGAAAAACCGGGATTAACTTTCAAAGTGGATTAATAACTTTCCATACATCTCTCATGTAGATACTCACACCTTGCACTCATGGAGCCATAGAGAAGTTGAGTCTGCAAAGTTCAGCTCAGGCAAATCAAAACTGCTTTTCCCCTAGATGAGAGCATCTGAACTGGGCTTTCCTGCAGGTTAAATAACTTCCAGCAGTTCCCTGAGCAGACTGGAGCAGACAGAGTCTCTTGCATGCACAACATGCAAACCTGGAATACGTTGCCCCAGCATCCCTGGGAGCCAGCACCTTGCTGAGCTCTCTCACTGCTTAGCAGGGAGATTTCGAGTAGTTTTACACAGTTCTCTGGGCTGTGGGAGTGGTGCAGTGCCCAGTGGGAGCCCAGTTTCAGATGCTCACTGGTTTTGTGTTGAAAACTGCCAACACTTGCAGGCTCTGATCAGGGAGCTTAGTGGGAGGAGAAGCTGCTTGGAACTGCATCTGTAGGAAAAGGATTTTCCCCTTTTTTTTCTCTCTTATTTTCTCCCCATTCCCCCTCCCTGTTTTTTAAGGGACGTAATAACAGGGCAGAATTTGTACTAGAAACAGGAATTTGTCCTTCTGTAACAGGAAGCTGCTGGTATGTATTTTTGGGAAGCCACGGAAATCGCCAGTGTTTGCAGTCCAATTTGAAGGCTGGCTGTCCTCAGGATTGAAGAGATCTGCTAAAACAGAAAACCTTTCTTTCTCTTGTGTATCCATGGAGATTTCCTGCCCTGTGTGCAGGGGCTGGTTTGCTCATGAGGGCTGGGCACTGGGGTCTCAGGGGTTTGCTGTGGCAGAGGTGATGGAGAACAGCACAGGGGAGGGCTCTGCTGATGGAAAGGTCACCTGTTTTTTTCCAGGGCTCGTTTGCACAGTTCCTGTAGGTGCATGTTTTTGGGACTAGATATGGATTGGAAAGGTCTGGAAGGTCTCCAGAAAGCCATTAGAAAAATCTATTGCTCTGATAGGAGAGTTAACCTGGGCTATCCCAGGAATTTACAGTTAATCCAGGCTATCTGCCTGTGGCCCTCAGTGTAAACTATGCACACAGCTTAATTCCTGGAAGTGTCACATCAGTTTTGAAAGCAAAAGTGAAGATTTGGGCTGTTTCCTGCTCTTGTTATAATCAGATGGAATTTTTACCATTCTTTCTTGCTGGTTTTCTGCTCCCTCTTGATTCAGCGCTGCATAGACTGACCAGTTCCTTCTCAAGGTAGGATTTTTAACCTTTCGAGCTGTTTGGTTACTTCCTTGCCTCCTCCTTGGTCTTGGAAACGGACAGAGCAGAGTCCCTGGTGGCCCTGGGCTCTCAGGCTGAGCGGTGCTGTCCTGGGAGGAGGCTGCAGCAGCAGAAGGAGCAACGCTCTCGGGGGCACATGGACGTCTCCGCCTCTGCTGCTCTCTTATCGCCTTCCCTTCCTGCTCGTCTCTCTCAAAATAGGTTGGATAAATATCCCTCTGCTCGCCAGCACCGAGGCGCCAGAGCTGCAGAAAATCGTTTTAATCCATGCTTGGGACCGTTCCTGGTTCTCTTCAGATTTGTTGGCTGTGTTTGAATTGATTTGACCAAGCTGGGAGGTTTTCAAAGTGCCTTTTCCTGTCATTTCTGACCAATGCATCACTTTGTTTAACACTCCAGGATCCATGTCAGTGTCCTGAAGCATCTGGCTCTCATTGACTTCAGGGCAACCTGCAGTGACTGCAGGACAGGAATGTCTTACTTCCTGTGCAAGTCTGATCAAGTTCTTGAGGTGTTTCTCCCTTTTCTTGTGCTATCACACAGGTTTATGACCAAAAAATCTGAGGGCTTATCAGGCAGCTAAAGTGGAATTTGATGTCTTCTATCACAGTGTTCTTTAAGAGGTGCCCATTTTAGGTGGGTTTTGCCTTTGTTCAGTCTAAAATGAGGCTTTTCATTAGTGAGCAGGGCAGGCTCCAGGTCTGCTTTTCTTGGTGGACAGAAAACCCCAAAAAACCTTACTGGGTGCAGGAGTTTGGCTGAATGCAGGATGGAAGGTCACTGAACCCACTTCTGTGCTGGTGTTGGGGCAGATTAAAGGCAGAAGCTCTGGGAGGGCTCCTAGGAACATGCCTCCCATGAGGGATGGACGGGGCAGTCACTGCTGCTGAGAGCTGCCTGCACTCAGCTTTGTTCCCATGCAGTCAGAGGAAAGCTGGTGCAGCCTTGGGGAACCTTGACTGCCATTTGGAAGGCCTAAATTTAGGTTTCTGCTTTGATTCAGGACTGCTTTTCCACGTCCTGCTGTGAGTCTGTTCCCCGAGTGAGTGTTATCCCACAGGGCTGCTGCAGGATGTGAAGTGTTAAAGATGGTATTGTGAAGTAATAAAAATGGTTAAAAAAGTGTTAAAGATGGTATTGCTTTAGGGTTACATTAATCACGTAAAAACACATTAAAAATATCATGTCATTAAAATGTTCTGCTCTTGAGGAACATTTGCTCTTAAGGAAATTGTTTACTCCAAGATTTTGAAACCATTAACGTGCCGGGTTTGTGGTGTGTTACCTTTGGTGTGTGCAGAGCGGGGCAGACCCCTGGTCTCCCTCCCTGCCTAAATGGTTCTCCTCTTTCCTCCTTCCCAGGTGATGGTGGGGAGAGGCTTTGTGAAAAGTGGTCCTGTACAGTGACCCTGGTGTCATGTCAAAATTCATCTGTAACCTCTGTGTGTGTTTGTTACAGGGTGGAGGCTTGAGAGAGGAGGATAAGGCACAAGTGTCTGGGACCAGTGGAATGGAGGCCTGATGTAGATGGAAAGATGGGTAAGAACTGGATTCCCCATGAGTAATTAATTTTCTGCGGCCTGTTAATTTTGGTTGGGACTACCAAGCGTGGCAACAGACTGGGGGACATTGCTAAGATGCTCTGAGTGAATATTACATTGCTTTCTAATTTATGTTCAGCATTTTAGTGAAGGCAATTTGTCCAATTTTGGCACCTTATTCTGAGTGTGGTCTGGTAGGTCATGTTCTAGGTGGAGTCTCTTCCCAAGTGTGCCTTGTATTTCTCTGCAGAGCATCTTCATTCCCTGTAGCTTTTCTCCCAAGGAATTTTCTGTTTCTAACAGAGCTGGAACATACTGCTTTTCTAATTGATGGCCTGGATTACTTCCACCTTCTCCCTCTTCTGCTGAAATAGTTGTTTGCCAGATGCTCTGTGGTGCCGAGGGAAACTTTATTAAAGTGGGAATTATTTATAATTCTGGAAGTACATAATGATTGTGATCTTATCTCTCTAGATAAGAACTTTTATCCTAAAGAAAATTCATTGTGTAAGAAATTGGGACCACTTGGAAGTGCTTAAATGGCTTCCTGACCTGGGGACCCAAGAAAAGGGATCTTGGAGGGGTCCTGGTTGAAGCTGAGCACTTCACTTGCACATTTGCAGCATTTACACAAGTTCACCCGAAACTTTTCAGGGGTGGCTGAAATGAAACTTTAAAAATGAAGAAAAAAAAAAAAAAAAAAAGATATATGTGTGGGAAGATCAGTAAATTTAGGGATTGTTCTTGCAGATGTGTAGAACCACAGAAAATCACAGAACCATAGTTTGGGTTGGAAGGGACCTTCAAGATCATCTCATTCCATACCCTGCCATGGGCAGGGACACCTCCCACTATCTCAGGTTGCTCCAAACCCCATCCAACCTGGCCTTGGACACTTCCAGGGATCCAGGGGCAGCCACAGCTGCTCTGGGCACCCTGTGCCAGAGCCTCACCACCCTCACAGGGTAGAATTTCTTCCTACTATCTAATGTAAACCTCTCTGTCAGTTTGAAGCCATTCCCCCTTGTCCTGTCACTACCTACCCTCCATTAAAGCCTTGTAGAAATGTAATTCAGAGTTTGGTAGTGGTTTGAATTTAAAAAATGGAAAGTGTGAAGCCACTGCCACGCCTTAAGTGTTTATTCTCCTCTACGGAGAAGGGAGAAGAATGGTGTTTTCCCCATCCTGGCTTCATTTGTCTGTTCTTTTTGCTCTTTCTCTGTTACCTAGAAGAGAGATTTTGTGGGGAGAGAACTAATTTAAAGCTAGGTTAAAAAAAAGGAAGAGAAGAGAAGAGAAAGTCCAGATCTGCTTCTTCAATATAAAGAATGACAAATTTCAGTTTAAAATCCCTGGTGACTAACCCCAAAATTTTTTAGAAACATTTTCACTTTGAAGGCAAAAGCCACTGCTTTGTCAAAGTGTGTGGGTTTTTTTAAGAAGGAAAGCTCAGACTTGCCCTGAGCACCAGCAGGGAAGGAGTTGCTGGCTCCAGCCCAGTTCTCAGGAGATTCTCAATTTGATGGCTTCTTGCACGGAGAGTGGTTGATAGAACCTGCTCAAGGTGCCCTCAGCCTGCCAGCTGCACATATAACATGGGTGCACAGCGTTCATTGTGGGAATTCTGTAGCCAAGAGAGGCACTGTGGCTGAGTTTTTGGGAATGTGAGCTGGATGAGTAGGAATCTTGTGCAGGTTTGGAGTTCTGCTTGCATTTGTGTGTGGGTGGAAGGGGCTGTGCATGTCCCCTCACCAAGATGTCATTGCTGTGGCTCGTCACCAGCAGCACCCACACCTGTGTGGGGTTGGATCTGCCAGGCTGTGTCCAGATGGGATCCTGGTGTGGTCCTGAGTCTGGTCTGTGGCTCAGCTGTCAGGATGAGATAGGTGAAGTGTTGTGTATCCCCAGCAGTGTTTCTGAGTGGTGCTTGTCAGTTACAGAATCACTGCAATAGCTTTGCTGACGCACAGAAATTCGGGCTAAATTTTGAGGGTTTATTAGTTTCACATCTCTCCCTCTTTCTTTCATATGTGTTTGTTTACTCCTTGCATTCGGATGAGGGAGCGTTTTCAAGGGAAGTGCAGGGAATTTGCAGTCACATCACTGATTTCCTTCTGGAAAAGACCACAGAGGAAATGTGTTGGATGAGGTGATCTCTGATGGTCTGTTCCAGCTCTACCTTTTTTGTGTTCCAGCTCTACCTTTTTTGTTTCCAGGATCCTATTTATAGTCTGCCCAGTGTCTCAGAGTTCAGCACAGGACTGTTCACTCCTAGACGTGTTCTAGGGAAGTTGCATGACCCTGCATGGAGACCACAAGACGGGAAGTGGGGACTTCTGGCGTCTCCGTGTCACGCAGTGCTTGGATCACCCCTGTGCAGCCGTGATATCCCAGGGCTGCTGCAGTATCTCCACATGGGCCAGCTTGGGACCAGCCTAAGTCCTTGGCACGGGGTTTTTTATTCATCTTACAGTCCATTTCCATCTGCAACCTCTCCTCAAGGGTCCAAGGCTCTTTGTAATTTGATCAAACAAGTGCTTATGATGCTTTTTAAGATGTCCGTATCTCCAGTGCAACACAATGGAAAAACCATGGCCAATAAGTATTAAAAATTGCTGTGTTTAAACATGACAGCACAGTAAAAGTAGTATTAAAAAAACTGCAGAAGTTGGTACAAAAAGCACCAGCTTGTTTGTTGCTCAACTTTGATTCTTTTTGTTTTAAAAATGATTTAAGTATCCCTAATTGTGGTTATGAAAAGCTGTGTGCGTGCATGTGTGTTTCTGATGATAAAAACTCCAGGAAGGCTGATTTATTCTGCTCCATGTGCATCCGTACAACTCAAAGGTTTAGGTCTTCAGTGCTTTGCTGGGGCGAGTGTGACTTTTGCTTCAGCAGAAAGGTCATCTGAGGTGTGGGAGATGGGGAGAACGATATTGTTTGTGGTATTGACTTGACAGAGTGTGTGTGATTGCAGGCTGGGCTGGCAGAAGGCACGGCAGCTTGCTGAAGGCTGGTTTGAGCAGCCATGGCATGGCCATTTAACTCAATCCATTGCTGTTTGGGGGGCTGCTGAAGCACAGAGAACTGCTAGAGCTGGAGGGGGCAGAACAGACCCTATCCCATGGATGCAGGCATTGGTGTCTCAGCCCTCCCATGCCGTGTTTTCCTCATTCCTCAGTAGGAAATGCTTTCGCTCTTCACTTCCTTGTTGCTCTTAACTTTCTCTTTGTGTGCTGAGAGCTATTAAGGAAAAATTAATCCATGTTAAGTTGCAGCACTTTACATTATAATAAGACACATCAGGCTTTCTAGCTCGGGTCTTATTATTTTTGAGAGGTGTCTGAGTTAAAAGGTGCTCATGGTCTCCTTCTCCCTTTCCTGGCACTGCACCTGCTGTACCCAGGGCTCAAATTTAGGGTGCTTTGGGCACCTGGGGACTGGACCTGCACCACACCTGGGATGTTGCAGCCGTTGCTACAGCAACAGGTTAGGAGTTCATGGGCTCTGGGCTGAGGTTTTGAGCGCTGGAAGTTGCTGGGCTGGGAGGGAGAACGAGTTCTTTATGATCCCTCAAATAACTTTCAAAGGTATTGGAGTCAGTCAGGGGAAATAACTTGCCAGTTACATTTCTTTGCTGGGTAAACATTTTTCTCCTTTCAAGTGTGCTCAAGAGAGAGGTACAGATTGTGGGGAGAGGTAATATCTTTTATTAGACCAAATGATAGAGGTGGAAAAAACCAGGCTGCCTTTTAGGCACATAAGCCCTTCTTCAGTAGGAGCAAATTTTAAGCTTAGCAGGGAAACTGCTGGAATAATTGGCCCAAGATTAATTCAATTATGTTAATCCATTAGAGGAAAATTAGTGTTTGTGGAGCAACGGGCAGGGTTAGCAAAAAAAGTTGTGAAAGTTTGTTGTGGGATGAGAGAGAAACCTGGTACCTTTGAAGTGGTGAGGAGTAGCAGAGCTGCAGGTGTGCAAAATTTTCTTAAATGTGGTTAGCTTTGCTTTTTAAGGGTCTTGCCAGCCCCTGCTTGCAGCTCTCCTAGACTAACTTTAATCTGCAAAAGCAAACGAGAAGCAAGGGGTTTGTCAGGAGCAGTGTTAGGTTTATGGCTGGGCTCGAAGATCCCATCTCCTGTTCCAGCATCCCGGTCTCTGGCTGGATGTGAGGGCCAGCAGATGTTTCCCCCAACTCTGCCCTCTTCAGCAAATCTTCCCCCCACCAAATGCCCCCCAATTTCAACCCAGGCATTTGCTCCATGAGCCAAGAAGGGGTGAAGGCTGTGAGGTGGCTGCACCTCCGTAGGTTGTGCTCCTGAGCTGCTGGAGGTGGAGAGCTGAGAGGAGGAAGGAGAACGACTGTCAGGATGTCGGATGGGGGAAAATTAGCTGGGCTAATTAGCTGGGCTTCTTAGCTGGGCTTTGCCACCCTCCAAGCGTACGGGGATGTACAGGGGACTCGTGGTGACAAGTGTGCCCAGGGATGGGGCTGTGGAGGAGAGCAGGGTGTGCAGAGCCTGGGAAAGCTCTGCCAATGGCTCCGGCCCCGTGGAATTTTACTGCGCGCGGCACTGTCGGGGATGGCTATTTCGGGAGGGGAGGCTTGCGGTGAACCACGGACGTAACCTTGCTTTCCCTCCCCGCTGAGCTAATCCAAACACCTTTTGGATCCCGAGTCCTTTTCCATTGCAAAAGTCCCTGGTAAGCCTCTGGGACGAGGGAACATCGGCATCGAGCCACAGCGCTTCGCAGCTCGTCAGGAGAAATTTCTTGTGTGATTTGTGGCCTAACCACTGAAACTTTTACATGTGATAAAACTTGCCATCCCAAAAGCTTTGGTTTTGGTGTTTGCCACGTACTGATCCCTCGGGTTTTTAAGGGCATCGCTCTCACCTCTCCTAAATGGAGGTGCAGTCCCAGTAGCTTTGCCTTTTCTTTTTGGTTTTTCCTGGGGAAATTCAGAGGGCAGTTGAAGTTCTTCATGATCTCACCCTGGCTCTCAAATAGGTTCTGCCTTAACACATGGATTTATGTGCCAGCTTAGTCTCTTTGGCTGTTTCCTCAATGCTCTCATTAATTGATTAGAGTCTTAGCATGTCTGTCTTACTTTGGAGGTGTTTGCTTGCTTGTGTGCATGAGTGTTTTGGAGACTGGTTGGGTCCTGTCATTGGTGATTTGATTTAGTTATATGTCTGATATACATTTATAATTTTAAAAATAACTGGTTTAGCTTTTTTAAAACAGATTCTTGCCTTCCCCTCCAAGCCTATTCCTGAGCTCTGATTTCTGTACCCTTTTGCAGAGGGATGTAAAAGGAAGGGTTGTTTTTGATCTAAACACAGTCTCCAATTCAGCTGTGCAATTTTTCCAATAGCTGTGTGGATCATCTGAAGGGTAGAGGGGGAATAGGAGGCAGGAGCTCAGCTTTATCCCCGAGAAAAGGGGAGTGTGGGATGGTGTAACTGTGCCCTAAACCCACAGATGCTCTGTTGGGCACTTGGTGTGATGGACATCTGTAGCTGTCAAAAGCCTCTGATGGGTTTGATTTTGTTTCTTTTCACAAAGCAGTTACTGATTGTGCTGTAAAAGTGAAATTAAAAATCCAAACCAATATAATTTGTGGAGAGCAAGAGTTGGGCATCGATTTGTCAGATAAAGGATTAACAATCTCCTCTACCTGGTGCACCCTTTAGCATTATAATTTTTTGATAAGAAGAAATGTGCTTACAAGAACCCCCAGCACATCACAGCACTGGTTTTCTACGTGAGTTTGTGTGTCCCAAGCTCAAGACGTCAGTGAGCAAACTCTTGCCAAGAAGTCCTGCATATCAGGAGGGTCTTTCCTCACTTCCTCCTGTATAATTGCTCTGCTCGACCTGCTGGGCTGTGCCCTGCCCTTGAGTCCTACACGGGGATGACCTTGGCATTCCTCGGGTGGGGTTGCAGGAGGGAGAACGGCAGCAGGATCCAGCTGCTGGTGAGCTTTGCTGACTTGCAAAGGGAACGTGCTCCACTGGTGTGTCTGCTGCACTGCAATCTGCTCTGGAGGAGGGTAATTGCATAATTTTTCTCTTTATCAGATTCTGGATACAGCTCCAGACAGTGGCAAAATGCTTTGTGCATGTGGGTTGAATTTATGTGGAGGTTTGTCTGGATCTCACTAGGTGGGTGTAGGCAGCACTCTGTTTGCCACAGATCATCCACAGGCAGCCCTTCCAAGGGGGTGAGTTGCACAACAGTATTTGTTGCTGCCTGTCAGAGTGTCTGTATCCCTTCTTTGCTTGCTTGGGGGCTTTTGTCACAGTCCAAGTCAGGCTCCTGAGTCTCTGGCTCACTGGGCTCTTTCCTAGTATTGACTGGGACAGTCAGTGATGGTGTTTACTTACTAATTGATGCCTTTGTTAAGAATCAGAATCATTTAGTTTGGAAAAGACCCTTGAGATCATCAAGCCTGTTCTGCACCGCTGCCCCCAGTGTCTTGTGCATGGCCTGAATCCTGGTGGCTGTACCTGTTCATGGTGTTTGCAGGTGCTGAAGAAACCCCAGGTCAGGGTTTCTCTTCATCTCCAAGCTTTTTCCCCCTCTGGCTTTTGGAGAAAAGGCAGCATTTATCTTCACAAGCGAGTTCTTTGACACCTGCTCTCACATGGATGAGTGTTGTCCTGTTCCCTGGACCAGGAGAGACCTGGCCTGCTCTGACACTGACCTTCTGGGAAGGCAATGGGCAACCCAGGTGGCTGCTGGTCTGATAGATGTGGACTTGCACTGTAACATGTGGGCCAAGTTTGCTGTTACCCCCTGCTCACACAGCAAACAGACTTGAAAAGGTGCTTTGGCCTCTGAACATTATGTGCTTCTTTGATGTTTCCTCTTGATAAAAATAAAAACAACCAAACCAAAAAAAAAGCCCACTGGAAAGAGCTGCAGAAATGAATGAAGTATCACTCTAGTGGCAGAAGGTGTGTATTTCCATTTACTTAAATGAAGAAGGGTTAAAAGGAGATGAAATCACAGTCTGTGAGTACTTGGAGAAGTTGGGGAGTGTCTATTAACAGAAGGGTCTCTAAGATACAGGGGTACCAAGATCTAATGAGTGGAATACAAAGCAAGCTGTATTCTCAAACTGGAATCTAGGTATTTGTCGCAAAGAGGTTACTGGAGTAAGTGCAAGAGCTCTTCAAGCTGAGGCTTTCTGAAGAGGCTGTTTTGTGTGATTCCAGGTCAAGGTTGGGATGTGGGATGTGGAGGCTGCTGAAGGAATTGCTGTGCCCTTTGTATACAGCCAGGAAGGCCAGATCAAGTTAAGTCCTCTCTGAATTTAAGCTCCTTTAATGTGCTTAGCTCTGGCTGCAGACTCGTGTGGTCTTGAGCAAGGCTTTTGTCTGTCTTAGGTTCCTGTCCATCAAATGAGACATAAAACCCAGCCCATCTCCCTTTCCTTCTGACAGTATAGCTGAAATTCCATCAGGACTTCCTTCAGGACTGCTCTTTGCAGGTACTGAGTGGTGCCAGGGGAGTAAGTCTTGTCTTCCAGTTCAGGTGCCCTTTGGTAAGTGATAAATGTTGTATACCAGTCTAACCAAAAACTGTGTATTTTCAAAAAAAAAATAGAGAAAATGAAAGGCTGATGTCTCTACAGACCAAAGTCAGGATTGTCAGTGTCATCATCATGTGGCTCCATATTTATTTTCACTGTGTTTTATTACATTTCAGTATTTTTGTCACTGTATATTCAAAGTCTTGCCTTTGAAAGGGCTTTTACTGAAGGTGACAGTGTTTCCGTGAGGCTCCCCATCCTCTCTCCATCCCCCTCTCAGCCTCCACAGAACTCTTCCCTCTGCCTGGGGATATCCCCAGTGGCTGCATCACCTTCTGGAGAGGTGGATGATGGCGGTGGAGGGTGCTGCTGGAGTTTACACGGGCAGATGCACTGTCAGCATCAGGGCTGTGAAAAGCACGGTGGGATCTTCAGTGACCACGAGTGGTCACATCTGTGGTTTTTCTCTGGATCCAAGTGCATGCAGGGCCCTGGAGCTGCACACTCCAGCCTTGCTCAGGAATGACTCACAGGACAATATTCTTCCCTCCTGCAATGCCCAGGACTTTTCCCAGACTCTTCCCAGCCCTGGTTCTGCCCGGTGTGTGTGTGTGAGAGGCCCAAATCAGAACTCACCATGCTTTACAGGGCTCTGCTTTACTTCTGCAGGCTTTCCTGTGGGCTTCCTCCAGCTGCTGCTGCTTTTTTTTTTGCAGTGTTGATGGAAGCAGCTTCATGGAACTACCGTAAGCTGCCTCTTAGCAATGACCTATTAGTGAAGCCAACAACAACAGCAGTGTCTAGACCATCCGAACACAGCTAAATTGTTCCTTTGTCCCTTCTTCGTTTGCTTTCTCTCCTGACTCTTGAATTGTTTTGGGTGGTCCGTGTTGACCTTTAGGCTTTCTATTTCCCCCTTTTAAAATTTTTATCCCCCTCTCTTTGAGCAGTGAACTTGCTGTACTAAGACTAAAAGTCCAGGTTCCTCTCTCCCTCACACAGGCTGGAACCCAAGGTCATGTAGCAACGCCGGAAACGTGTCTCTGAAGGGCAGAGAGTTGTGTCATCTGCTGGCTTTTTGATTTCACTCTCTGCTTGATTTTGATGCCCCAGGTTTGTACTGCTAGTGCCTGGGACTTGTAAGTCTTGACATCCTGCAGAACTGAAAACCTGATGAGAGAAGGAGGCATTCTGGTTTTGATATAAGATCCTGCCAAAATGGATGAGTGTCCTTTAATAAAAATATAAACCCTGTCTACTGGAGCTCCACTGGTCATTGCTTCCTGGGAGTGCTCTTGGCTTTCTGCTCCTGTGTGTTCCTCTCTTCTATGTGGCTATGGATATTTCCCCCCGCCCCCAAACCTCTGGGAAATTAATATCTTTTGAAACATCTATTATTTTTGGTTGGAAGTGGTCCTTGGTTGGATGGGCTGGCAGTGTGATCAAACAAGATTTGTCACAGGAAGCTGATTTAAAAAGCACAAAATTAAGTGTGTTGGTGGAAAGTAGAGACAAAAGAAATGAGTTTCCTACTAAGGGAAATAGCTGAAAATAAAGGCAGAACTGAGGACGGAAGAAGAGACACTGGGGACAGAGGGACAGTACGAAATGCAATTTATTTTTATGTTTCATTTTTGCTGTCTCTGTAATCAGCTTTTCTCTGTCCTGATCTTCCATGGTAGAAATAATCCTGTTTACATGTTGTGTTGGAGATAAAATGGGATTTGTTGTACAATTCATCCTGTCAACCCCACAGTACCTTAAGTGAATTTGTACAAAACGATGCCGGAGTGGAGCTGGGCCACGAGGTCGTTCGGGAGCAGGAACCTGCTCACGTTGCACAAAGATTTCCAGGAGTCTCCCAAGTCCATCCGAGCTCCGAGGATACTTCATCGGTGTTGTGCAACTCGCAGCTGTTTTGTTCTGGAGCCGTGGCAAAGCCTGGGGAGGTGTTTGCTGTGCAGCCTCAATGCTGCCTTCTCACACGGCTGAAGAACATTTGGGTCCTGCCAGGGCTGGATCAGGAGAACAGGATTTTTCCTGTCCCTTGGGCACGGGATTCCTGACAATTGGCATTTTGTCCCTGGTAGAGCCATCCGTCCTTCACCCTCTCTTGGCTCAAACCAAGCCAAACACAGAAGGAGCAGCCTGTGACGCCCCTTTTGCTGGAAAGGCTTGGGAGTGGCATTTGGATTTAATTATCCAGTTCAGTGCTTGTTTGAATTTTGACTGCACTGGCTGAGCTTGCCGCGTATTTCCATGGAACAAAGTTCTCCACCCTTCTTGGGAGTCAGCTTGGAGACCCCAAGAGCAGTAATTAGGGTGGGCAAGAGGTTCAGTCTGGAAAGCATCAGTCCCTGTGCAAAGCTGTCCTGGAGAGGACTGGGAAGTGTCAGTTTTGCAACCGATGATGCGAATTGTGCTGCTTCTCAGAAGTTGCTTCAGAGCCTGGTGTGGGGGGTTTTGTTTTGAACAGTTGAGGCTTTGGTCATTGCTTCTCTGAAATTGCAGTTCTCTTGGAGTAAAAACACACTGTTAAAAGCAGCTGAAAAATACTTAAGCACATAGAAATACGTTAGTTCAAGGAAATATTGTATTTCTGCTTGTGCTTAAGTCATCTTTCACCCTCCAGCAGCAGAAAACAACCTTTCCTGCTTGTATAGGAAGAAGTTTTCTTGTTTTGTTTTGTAGCAGTTGTGTCATTTAGTGTTTTAGTTTTTTGACAACGAACACTCACATTTTGTAATTAAAAATCCTCAAAAGCTTTTCAGAATGCTCTTTTGCATCAGCTTTTTAGTAGACAGAGGAATGAA
This sequence comes from Dicrurus megarhynchus, assembly GCA_013399195.1. Lineage (NCBI taxonomy): Eukaryota > Metazoa > Chordata > Aves > Passeriformes > Dicruridae > Dicrurus > Dicrurus megarhynchus. Next base: position 2,698,573 of record VXAD01007415.1, read on the forward strand.
AACGCTGATTTGACAGTCAAATACAAGAAATAGCTTCTCTTCTCTTCTCTTTCCTTTTTTTTTTTTTTCTTCAGTACCTATTCAGGACAGCTGGAGCTCAGTTTTGCACCACTGATTTTGGGCCAATTAAGTTGATGGTAGGGTATTTCTGGAAACTGGCTGAATTTAAGCAGTTACTGAAAGTGAGTGGATTCTCCTTGCTTTGCTATGTTTGGACAGATGCACAAAGTCACAGATTTGTAGCCTGACTTCCTAAGAAATGTGACTTATCATGAACTGGCTTTGCAGCACCAGGAATTTTTAAACCTGTGTTTGGTGGACTTGGAAGTCTGTTACAAAAAGTTTTGGCAAAACTGGTGTGTAGATAGAGAAGGAAGACAATGTCATATAAACCAGGGCACTGGTGGGTTAACCAGAGATTGCTCTCCTGGAAGATGCTGCTGGGCATGGCCAGGGAGGCTTGGAGATGGGAGAGGGGTGGTGAATTGGGTGGTTTTGCTACCAAACCCAGGCTCTGCTGGCCCTGTTGGCCCATGACATTACAGATTGTGTTTTGTGTCAGGCAGTTCAGGAAACTTTTGTTGTCACTCGCTGGAAAAAAAGAAAGGGGTGAGGGGCACTGTAGAGATTACAGCTCTGGTGGAAAATTCCTGGAGGGCGGCGTAAGGGGGTTTTGTTTTTGTGGGTTTGTTTTAGCTCGTCCCTCCCCCTGTTCCCTTCCCCCTGCACAAAAAAAAAAGAGAAAAAAAAGCTTTTTTTCCTTCTTTTTTTTTTGTGTTGGGTATTTTCCTACTACAAAATCTGTGTGGAAAACTATGCTTGTCCCAGAGGTCCTTTAAAAAAAACACCAAAACAAAACAACAACAACAAAAGAAAAACACCCCAAACCCAAACCGTGGGGACATTTTTGATGTGTTTCTTTTTTGTTGTGGTTTTTTTTTTTTTCCCCCTGAACTAAAACTGAAAAATTGTCTTTTTCTTGAGGTTTTTCCTGTAGCATTTCAGGCTGTGCTCCCTGCCACCCCTCTGGAAAAACATACCTGTGCTTTTAGTAAGTAGGGAAATGTGAAAGGCAAAAGGGATTACATTTTAATGTACTTTAGTATGAATTTTATTATTTTGTCAATTAGCTGATATTGATGTACAGATATATGTTTATATATTAAATATGTACACACACATTGCCTACAGGAAAATTTAGGCTTTTTCCTAATAGTTTGATGTAGGCATTGGATCTCATTTCTGAGCTCTGAAATGTGAGACTGGATTTTAAACATTTTCCCCCAATTTTTCCCCTTATTTCTTTAATATACTCTGGGAGCACAGCATGTATGAGAAGTCTTTTTCTCACATATCTGGGTTTTTTTCATAGCTTCAATCCTGATAGAACCCAGCAGGAGGAGAAGAAAAAGAGGAGATGATGTTGTCTCTGAGCACAAGGATCCAGGACATACACCTCCCTGGGGAAAAATCCTCAGTATTTGGGCCCAGTCCTGTCTGATTTCATACGGTTTTTGTAATTTTTCACATATTTGTGGATTTTGAGTTAAATCTGCAGGCTGGCCTGGCGTAGGGGTGTTTCTGTCCCTGGAGACACTCATTTTTAGACAAGATTTGTAGCTGTACTTGTATTTTTTACAGTAATAGCTGCATGTGCCTAGCACTTGCCTTGGCTGTATCATGAACATGGAGCATGCAGTGGGTTCTCACACCCTCCTAATGAGTGTGCCCTGCCCTAGGTCTTGACAGGGTTCTTAGCTCTTGTGGTTGGTATTTTGCAGTGCAACACTTTATAGCTACTTTAAGAGGCCACAACCACAGATGCCGAAGCGTTGAGAAAGAGGAGATTGGTTTCAGATCCAATGGGTCCCTCAAAGTTCTCCCATTACTGCAGGAATCTGAAATCCCATGCAGGCTTCCAGTGTCTTCTATCCAGCATTGCTGAGTTTCTCTCTTTTCATGGATTCCTTGGCCTCTCCCCCCATTTCTCACTGCCTCTGGTTTTGCAAGTCAGTTGTGGGTCTTGGTTACCTTTAATGAAGAAGGAGGAAAGGCGGAGATGAAGAACTGTGTTGTGCTCCCTCACCTGCTGCCGTGAGCTTGCCAGCTCCTGAAAGGTTTCTGTCCTGTAGAGCATCACCTTACACCTCACAAAGTGGATCCAGCCCCTGGACAGTGCATCTGAAAGGGACCTTAAAGCCCATCCAGTTCCACCCTCTGCTGTGGGCAGGGACACCTTCCTTTATCCCAGGTTGCTCCAAGCCCTGTCCAGCCTGGCCTTGGACACTTCCACGGATGGGGCATCGACAGCTTCTCTGGACATTCAGGGCCTCACCACCCTCACAGAGGAAAATTTCTTCCTAATATCCAATCTAAACCTACCCTCTTTCAATTTAAAGGCATTTCCTTGTGTCCTATCACTGCGTGCCCTTATCGAAAGTCCCTCTCCAGCTTTCTTGCAAGCACTTTCAGGTGGGGGCAATGAGATCTCATTATTTTTCTCACCTGTGATATAGGAACCTGTATTTTCAAGACAGGATGGGCTGGAAGAGACTGTGGTGTGGTCTTGGAATGCCTGTCTTAATAGGAAGGCTTGAGATTGTGTCTTTTGATCCATTTTTGTTGAAAGTTTATATTTGCGGTGCTGTATTTTCACTCTACATACCCGAGGGCAGGGTTGTCTTCCATACTTCAGTTGTGTCTTTTTCTTTTGCAGATGAAGAAGAAGCTCTGCACTCTATTATGAAGGATTTGGCAGCATTGGGCAAATGTGGGGGGCTGCTGGACAACAACAGGAATAAAAACAGTGTCCACTCCAACAAACAGGTAAGGCATTGCTTCTTCAGTCCACCCCAAATCCCACCAAACCAAAGAGGTGGGAGTGGTGCTTGCCATACTGGCAGAGCAGAGTTTAAATGTTAGCACTGAAGTTAACAGGTGCTCAGCACATCAGAAATACCATAATTTTACCAAGTCATGAGCTTTATGACCTCTTTTTGAAGAGCTGAAAGGAAGTCCCAGGTATCCCTATATCACAGAGGAGCAGAGAAGAGTGATGCCCCAAATTATTCACAAATGTAACAACTGAGCCTGAAACTGGGTTTAAATCTTGATTTTCACGTCAAGGCACTTCTAAAGTATTGTTTGGCTCTGAAAGCAGCAGAACTTGTTTCAGACTGTGCAGCTTTAGGACTTGGATAAGTCAATTGTTTTCTATTGACAGTGTTAATGAAATACAATATTTATTATGTGCACATTTTACTTCAGATATTTGAAAGACAGGCTGCCAATTCTGAGCTGTAGACACCCAGGCTCTTTGGGGAGGAATAATGTCATTCTTATATAAAGTGTTTAATTATGAATTACTGCTGTTTATCTTTATGCTCCTAAACCCAAATGTTTTGGCCCTGTTGTACGTTCAGAGTTGTTTTGGTGAGCAAAAAACGTTGTCCCTTGAGCAATGTCAGAAATTATTTGCTGACATCGATACAATAGCTGAAGTGGATTTAATAGCCTGTTCGTGTATGGAACAAATATTATGCGAACATGAAAGTTGTGAAGAAAGAATTCAGTTGTCAAAATAGCAAGAAAAAAAAGGGAGAAAAAGATTAGGACAACTGGGAAGCTGCTGGAGAAGCATGGCAGCGAATCCACTTGGAATTCCACCTCTAGTGCTATGGTTTAGAATGAGCTTGCAGTCAACTCTGCAGTTGCTGGATGCCTAGCACGGAAGAAAACAAATTGTCATTTACTGTCGTCATGCATTTTTTAATGGCACTTGTGCTACAAACAAAGAAGTCTGGGTGCAGAGAGGAAAAATCCCTTCCCGAATCCCTCTGGACTTCCCAGCCACATGCAGACGAAAACACGTGCGCACGTCTTGTTTCAAAGTGTGTCCTGGCGGTAGCAGCTGTCCAAGTTGAATCATTGGGTTTGTGTTCAGCTCATGCTGAAATAAGTCCAAGATGTTTACAGAACTGACCAGAGAAACTCGGGGCTGGCTCCCTGCAGCTGCAGGCGAGGCAGAAAACCCAGCGCAGCTTTGGATGGCTCCAGGGGCAGCGTCTTGTGCGCGGTGATGGGTGGGGACCGTGCCAAGCCAGCTCGGGTTGCTTTCGGGGTAGCAAAGCTTTTCAGGCTCCTCTTAAATAACATATTTGTTTTGTGCAATGGGGGAAAATCCCTGCTGTCGTTGTTGAGACCTGGGCTGTTAATGCAGCACATACACAGTTAACCAGATAATTAGTCAAAAATAAGGAAAGTGGTGGTTTTCATTGACTGGATTCTTATCTGCATGAAGTTGGCATCTTGCCATCAAGTCCATACCCACAGCCCATCCACTCTGCATCTTCATTTATAAATCACCAGTGGAGTTATGCCGTGCTCTGATACCGGCTTTAGAATAGTTGGCTGCCACTTGTGTTTAATTTTATTATAGCAGGAATCAGACTTTCCTTCTTATCGCAGCTTTGATGCTTGGAGAAGCACTTCCTCCTTCATGGTTTTTCTTTTTACCCATAAGTGGAGCAGCCGTAGCTGCATGCTCAGGGTTGCTCAGAGCTCTGTGATGGAGGAGATGTGGATGGTCAGGATCCCGCTCTCCTCGCGCATCCGGAGCTGAGGGTTCAGACCAGCAGGCCCCAGGAGATGAAGGGCGTTGGAGGATGTTGAATTGTTGCCTCACTAAATTGGACTGGCTGGAACACGTCTGGCTCGCGGGACGGCGGGAGGCGAGTTTGGGACATGGGGAGTGGCCAAAGGAGGTGGAATTAGTGGGGACTTGGTTCGTGTTTGCAGCTCAGTTTAATCAGCTTGTTTGGGTCACTTTTAGGGGTTTTTTTCTTTCTTGTTTTTTAGGACAGAAATTGATGTGGGGGAGAGATTGCTATGGAAGTGCTGTTGTCATGCTGGTGATTTGTTGTTCCTTTGGCACTTGGTTTTCCCTTTTTATTTTTTCCCTGTGATTAGGTTGGCTGGTTGGGCTGAGGGATGCCCTGCACTGTTTCCCTTCTTGGAGGGGGAGTGAGGCATGGGGACATTTTGGTGATGAAATGTCCTCTTGGTCATCTCATTGTTGGTGCCTCTCATGAGGCCCTGCAGCAACATGCTCATGTTGAACTACTTGGGTCTGGGAGTTCAGTTGTTAGATTAATAAAATAATATTTCTTTTTCTGTGGAAAAATGTTTTTTTCTGAGGCATGGGAATCCTTTAGTTAGTGTTCCAAATTTCCACTGAAAGACAGAGTTAAACAAGAATATGTTGGCTAGCTAGCCAGTTCTCTGTGGCTTGCTGCAGTTTTTTGGTACACAGAGAAACACAACTGAAGTGCTATCTCATTCCTGTCTCCTGGAGGGCTTCCTTAGTGCTCTCTTGATACAAGCTGAAATTTGAATCCTGCCAGATTGTATTCCTGCTAGGCCTGGGCCACACAAGAAAACAGCCTGTGGTGGTGTGTGCTCCAAAATATTTCTTTCCCAAAATATTGATAGTTTTGCTTCAGATCATCTTAAGAAATGAACATCCTTTGGCAAATTTCGTGAAGATCTTTGTTTTCTTAGTTTTCTTCCCTCACAAATGAGTTCAGGGCAAAGGCTGGGGTTTTGGATGTGTAGTGCCTCGCGGCAGAACAAGCTGGAAATGAGAACAGCACAGTGTGGTTGATTTTCCTGCTTTGAATTGCCCAGGCAGCTGGCAGCAGATGTGGTGGCTGAGCTGGAATCTCCTGACTCCTGATCAGGTGTGGCAGCCACTACATTGTCCTGCCTCTCTGCCTCGTGGGAATTGTAGGGGCACGCATGGACACCCTTTTCCTTCCCCATGTGAGTTAAAGCAGAGCCATTCTTTGGGAACAGAGGGATCATTCTGACAGTACTCCTAGAGCAACTTCTGCGCTGGCATTCCTCTGTTATTCCTTTAATCGCTCCCTGATTCCTTGTGCATCCTCTGGCATGGCTGGAAGGAGTCCTTTCAGGCTATCTCTTGGCCTGAACAAAGGAGTTTGTTTATAAAAATGTCTCTGAAGAGGGGATGGAAGAAACAGAAGAATGAAGATCTGCATTGTGTTCATTAAAGAATAAGAAGGGAAACCCCAAACAATTAAGAAATCCTGAACAAAAGGATGGAGGGATAAAAGAGCAATTAAATTAGCATTTATTTTGTATCTGTTTCTGTGCACATCCATTCATTTCTATAAATAGCACTTGGCAACTGGCAGCATGAAGCTGGTTGTCAGTGGGCCTCTGTCATGGCCGATGACAGCCAGCAACTCCTCTGCCACCTTAATCATGATGGCAAGTTCTCCCACGGCAATTAAATATTTGTAAGAAATGTTTCTCCATGTACATCAAATGTCAGACTGTCCTAAAAAGTTGTTCTTTTAGTAAATTACCTCTGGACTCTCTTCTGTTTGGCAAGCTGGATGCAAGACAAGGCTGGCTCGTAACTCCAGTAAAATACAGCTCATTTTGTAGGGCTCTCTGTGGGTCTTTGAGCAGCCTAAAAAAGGAGTTTGGCTTTATCACCTCTGTTTTACATTTGGGGAATATGATGTGGATGGGAGAAGATAGGAATCTCTATGAGGGAATCTGCAGGGATTTCCCCACCTGGGGTGCAGCACTGACTGGGAGAAGCTTGGCTGGAGATGGCAAAGGCAGTGGAGTCCCAAGGATTTAAGAGGCTTTCCAATGTCTGCGTGTGGAGCTGACTTGGGTGCGAAGAGGGTGATACCGATGAGAAATCCAGCTGGATAAAAGCTGTTCCCTGGCAGGTGGGTGGTTTTAGATAAACATTTTGAAGCCTGTGATTTGTGCTGCTGTCTGAAACAGAAATGTCTGTAACAGGCAGCCGTGACCCTTCTAGACATCATCTTTCCACTGCCCCCTGAGCTGCTCAGGTGCTGGACTTGCTTTCAGAGGAAAACAAGCTGCGAGGATCTGGGGGGACTGGGATATATCATGCTTTCCACCCCCGAAATGAGAAGGGGGCAATGCCAGACAAACTCCTTTCTGTCTGATTGCTGAATAACCCGGCGTGCGTGGGGGTTCTGTGCAGATAATTCCCAATGACGTGGATTAGTCATCTCCTCTTGCGGTCTGGAGCCACGCTCCAGCTGTCTGGCGTGTAAGGAACGTCCCGCTGCTGAGGGCAGGGGCGAGCACAGGGCTGATGCAAACAACCTGCACCATGGAGAAGTGTAGGAGTCCCCCCAGCCTGGCCCTGTGGTGCTGATTCCTCTTAGCCAGAGCCAGGAGCCGAGGAGGAATCCCACCGCTTTGTGGCTTTGCACAGAGGGAGTAACTCGAGCGCTAATGCCTGCGCGGCTCTGCGGGGTTTTCTCATTGTTTCCTGATCCAGCGAGTAGAAAATGAGAGAAGTGAAAACAATCCCTCTGATTACCCTCTGGCACGCAAAAGTGGGTGTATTTCATTGCCCCTGTATTACCCAAGGGGGAAACTGAGGCAAAAAAGTGCCCAGGGTCTCGTGGGTGGATATGAGCAAGGCCGGAATGAGCCCCTTTTGGAGCAGCACCAAAGGGAAGAGGAGGCCCCTTGTGATGATTTTTCCTGACCACAGAAGGGTTTATGCTGAAGTCAGAGGCTTTGTCCCAGCTGGTTTGTGAGGCAACTGTGGATTTGGGTGGAAGAAGTGCTCCAAAGGCCCCATTCCTTTGATGTCTCAGCATGGGCAAAGCTGTCCTCTGGTTGGATTTGACAGGGGCAGCTTTAAAGCGAGCCACAGAGGTGGGGTCTGGACAGAGTGCTGTTTCTGCTGGCAGCTGAGTTTAGGAGGAGGAGAGGACGTGATGGGGGAATCTTTGAATTTGTGCTGGTCTGGGATTTTCCAGAGTGGCAGTTTTAGTTGTTTCAGTGATGCAGGCATGGAAGTGCAGGGCTGGCTCCTCTTCTGGCTCCTTACCTGCCTCTGCCATTAGCCTTCTCCATGGGCATTGCTCAGCTTGGACTTGCACCCCAGTTTGAGCAACCCCCTGGCTGTTCAGCAGAGAGGGTGCTCAGCACCTTCTGCTGCTCCAGAGCCGCTTCCATTTTAGGACTAACCGCTTGTTTTCCTGCTCTCCGTGTGTGCTTTTATTACAAACAGCAGTCAGCTCTTCAGGGATCTCTGTATAAGATCATGATTCACCTCGTTTGGAAACGCTTTTTCCATTTTTTCCCAACGTTTTCCTTAATCTAAACCAGCACACAGGGCTGTTGCTCCAGCTCTGAGGGCCGAGCTTGGCCAAGCCCGCTGGGGTACACGGTCCCCAGCCAAGAGGCAAAAGCAGTTGCCCCTTTTGTCCTCAAATTCCCATCTGAATTCTCTCTCTTAAGCTTGGCAGTTGTGGTCTTTTCTCCGTGGAATCAGAAGTTTTGAGGAAAGAGCTAAAAATACCTCAAGGAAGGCCTGGAAAGATGGCGGTGGGTTTGTGGCCATGGCAGTGGCTTTGCTTTTTCCTTTCGGAGGAATATGTCAAGAAAGAGTAAAATACCATTTGTTTGCAGGGCTGGAGGAAATGCCGGGACAAGTATTTTGGAGAAGAAATTATTGTAGAAACGAAGGGAATGACTGTGGTATTTCCTGTCAGGGCTGTCGCTGGTTTTGTTTGCGTCGCAGCAGGGTCTGCAGGCGCCAGCCGGGCCGTGGGCTCCTGTGTGCCCCGCGTCGTACGGAAACGCACACGGAGAGGGAAAGCTGCTCAGCACATACAGCCCAGGAGGCCAAGCACCTAAATTCTGTGCTGCTCTCTCTACCACTGTTCTGCTTCCGAGAGTGAATCACAGAATGGTTTGGGCTGGGAAGCTGGTAAAGTCCAGCCTGTCTGCTGTGGGCAGGGGCATCTGTCACTAGATCAAGTTGTTCAGTCCAACCCGGCCTTGATCACTTCCAGGGATGGGGCATCCACAGCTTTTCTAGGCAACCTTTTCCAGTGTCTCATCAACCCAATGGCAGAAAATTTCCTCCTTATATCCAACCTCAGTCTAGCTTCTTGCTGTTGAAAACTGTTGCCCTCATCCAGTCCCTATTGGACCAGGAAAAAAGTGTCTCTCCATCTTCTAAAGCCCCTTTTATATATTGAAATGCTGCAATAAGGTCTCCATGGAGCCTTCTCCTCCCCAGGCTGGGCTCTCTCTTCATACCCTTAGCCAAAGCCCCTCCTGCCTTTGTGCCTCAGTTTCCCTTGCTTGCTCCATTTCCTGCCTGAGCTCTCACGGTGCTGATGAAAATGGTGTTTAAATGCTCTCCAGAGCTCAGGGTTTAAGGCTGGTGCCTGGGACTGGCCTTACCCCTCTGTTGCACTGTATTTAACACAGGCCTTTGGATGTCTCAGCTTGTTCTCCTACACCCACTAAGGACCTCTTGATTGAAGGAGAACGGGGCTGCCCTTGACCTCATGTGGCACCTGATGGGAGGGACAGTAAATAGTTCACCTGGATTGTGCAAGGGGGAGTCACGTTCCTCACAAAATTGCAAAAGCGAGTAGGACCCAGCAGCCTGCACTGCCCACACCTCTTCTACCCTAACATTTGCACGCTGTGTTGAGAGCTCCTGACAGAGAAGGTGCTGGTCCTGCATTCCCCCTGCATTTGAGATGCTGGGTGCAGACTCACATGAGGTTCTGCTCCAGCTCTTGGCAGTGCCCCAGGTTCCCTGTGTAATCTTAAACCAGTTGCTCCAAACCAGACTTCCATGGGTGTAAAAAATCACAGCCTGCTCCAGCATTTAGGAAGTGCTTTGCATCCCCTGAGATTTCCTAGTACTTCGGGCACTGCCCACTCTTTTTTTTTTTTGTTTCTTTAAAAAAAGGAAAAAAAGTATTTGTTGCTGATAGCAGTGATGAATTCAGCTTGAGCTGTGGGTCAAAAACATGAGCAAGCCAAGGGAAGCCTGAAAAATTAAACCATAATCAACTTCCCAGACTGATAAATATGAATTTATCCATCTTCCAAATGCTTGCTAGCTAAAGGTCTTGCTTTCCTTGAGGGAGGCAAGAGGTTAGGGTGCTTTATACTGAAGAAAAATGTTATCTAATTAAGAAATGAAGTGGGTTTTCATTTCCCTGTTGCAGCCAGTGTGTTTGTGGCTCTGCTCAGAAGCAGAGCAGAGCAGTGTGGGGCAGCTGGCGTCCTTCTGCTGGCGTCGGGCCATGGCACATCAGCCTTGTTGTTGATGTAGAAGAAAAGGATGCAGCAGGGTCGGGGCTCTTTTTTTTTTTTTCATTTTCTTCTCTCTCTGGAGCTTTAGATGAGTGTTCTGACATTTTCCAGCCACAAGCTGTTTTTCAAAACTTGTTTGTCTGTGAAATCTGTGCTGCTCAGCACAAGCAGGCAGCGTGTGCTATATCGCAGCTCGGTGCAGCATTCTGGGCTGTGCTGAAAGTGAAACCTGTGTTTTGAAAGGTTTCCTGCAGTGAGGCCAGAGCTGTGTGAGCTCTTCCCCTTCCACGTCCTGCTCCTTTGTAAGGAGAAACCTTGAAAGTTCTGTGCCCTGATTTTTTTTTTTCTCTCTTTCTTTGGAGAAGGGTTTCGTGGTGTTACAGTCAGTGAACCCACACTGGCCAATTTATTGCCAGCATGCAGGAAGGATGAACCAGCCAGGCCTGCTCAGAGAGGCATGTGCAAATAAAAATTGGCATACAAGAGCCTATATCTTTTCTTTTCCAACACAGATAATCCAAGGTGGCAGCCCCACCTGTACCTGCCTCCAGAATGACTTGAACCTTCAGCAGTAGGTTGGTTATGGTCATCTCTTCTCCTTTTGGATTTTGGACTGGTTTAGAATTAATCTGGTATTTTTACAAGTTGGGCCTGGTTCTGGAAATGAACCTGGAGACTGTCCAAACTTTGTGGGTCTGGAGAACTGGCTGTAGCCACTGAGGTGATGTAAGTGCCTGTTTAGCACAAGGCTGTATCACTGCTGGAGTGCCCCATTTGGTGACTGTCCCAGCACTGGTTCTTCCCAGCCCTTCTGGAAACACAGAAAATGCCACAAGCAGAGATAACAAGGATGCATTTCGGGTGATCCAATGTGTTTACCCTGAATCTGTTTAAGCTTTTCAACAGAATCGCCTCCAGCTTTGACTTCCTGAATTTCGGTGGGTGTTTGTAGAACTTGAGGAGCTGTCAGTTTAAAAATAAACCGAAGGGCGCCTGTCCAGCTCGTTTTCCTCATTAGGAACAAAGCTGTTTCACTGCAGCTCTGCTTTCCCTCTGAGAGGATGGAAAGTGTGCCTTCACACGCTGGCAGCCCAGTCCCAGAGATAAGTCCTGTGCTCAGGAAGGGCTGTCACCCACCCAGCTGGGAGTTATCCCTGTGAGATGCTGGCGGCGCGGGACCGAGCCCTCCCTGGGGTTACACCTCGGAGGGAGGTGGCCAGCACTTCTCTCTCCATGGGAAGAGATCTGTTTGAGGAGGCTTGTGGGCACTGTGGGGGATAAAATGCTGGTTAAGTGGGGTGACTAGACCTGGTCTGGGAAGTAAAGAGGGTTTTGATCTGTGTTGGAGACCGTCGGAAAGTCCTGGAATGATCTAAGGGATGCTAGGGGGACGTTTGGCTCAGACTTGGTCTGAGAAGCTGAAGGAATGAAAAGGCTCCTTGTGGTCTTGATTACTGCTAAATATGCACAAATAGAGGGTGGGAGAAGTGGCTTTTACTGGTCCCTGCACAGCTGTGTGCCCAGTGTGCCCGTGACTCCACTGGCTCTTCTTTGGGCAAATTTTGTGGTTTCTCTTGAGGTGAGCAGTGGGTCAGTTCAGGGTGGGCATTTGCTGTGTGTTGTGTATTGGGCCTGATACACTTTGCATTTTGTAGGTCCTAACAAAATAGCAACCAGCCCTACAACCATCCTAGCACAGCTGGCTTTAAAATCCTGGACTGTCTCCGCTTGCATTAGAGAATGCTTGCTTTTACTTCTTAGTTCTTTGCCCCAAATCTTCCTGTGTTATAGTAAATATCCTCTGAGCTTTGTTTTTTGGGTTTCTAATAGAAAAATACTGGGGTGAAACCATGGGAAGTGCTGAAGGTGGACAGGCATCAGACGCTTAACACGTTGGCCTCTTTGATAATAGTGCCTTGTTCCCAAGTGAGCTCAGGACATTCACAGTTTTCCAGTTTTTACTAAAACAGTTACACAGGTGAGTGTCTTCTTGCTTACAGAAGAACTTATTTTTTGACAAGCACATTCCTCAGTGATGTGGGGTGTCCCAAAGTCTGTGAGTCCACTAGACAGCTTGGCCCTAAATAAACCAGATGCCTAATGGAGTTAGGAGAGTCTCCCTGAGAACTCCTGTCAGCTTTGGATCTCTGAGTCAATCCAGGATGCAGTTTGGGACCTCACCATTCTCTGCTTTTTCTTTCAGCAGCGAAATGTCAGGATCAAGTTTGAATATGAAGGAGAGAAAAGGTAGGTACCCAGTCCAGTCCCCCATTAACACAGGGACGAATTACCTTTTCCACCCAACAGTGTCCTGCTGACTTCAGACAGCTGCAGATGAGCTCACAGCAGGATTCATTCCCCTAAAATCAGCTACACTTTTATATGCAAAAGCCCTGCCTCGTCATCCCATTTGCCACAAGAAGCTCCTGGGATCTGCACGCAGGCAAAATGGTTCCAAGCTGGAAGTCATTAAATGCCTCTTTTACCAGGGACATTGGGTGCACGCTTAGATCCTTTTCTCTTGTTAATTCTTGAGCCCTGCTGAACCACAGTGGAGCTGGAACTCTACAGAAATGTCTCCTTTGATTAGCAGTCTGTGACACTTACTTAAGATAACCAGATTTTGGGCATGGGTCCCATAAAAATAGGGCTGGGAGTTAAAGCTTGTCCGCCCTTCCCTGCTTGACATTTTCATGGAATCACCTCTGCTTGGTGCTTGGTGACTGTGACAGGGCAGGACACAAGCTGATGGTCCAAGCTGCATGTTAAAGCCAAAGAAAATTAAAGTAGTGTCATTGTAGGGTTAGACTGTACCTGCTGTAAATACCTATAGAGGTGCTGCATGTGATGGTACAGGAGAGTCACAGGATGCCAAACTGCACCATCCCCACTTCCAGCCCTCCTCCCTATTCAGAGCCTCTTGCTGAAAATGCAGATGATAAATCACTGACTGATCTGGGTTTTCTCCAGTGAAGGGCTGCTGGACTTCCTTTCTTTCCACCTGTACCTCACACTAGAGGGAGGAGCAGAGGAGCACTAGGATTTTTGGTAGATATTTTTGCTGGGTAGTCCAGTCCCCTCTTGGGCACAGCAGAGGAGCAGCATTTCTGTGAGTGTAAAAGCAAGAAGCAAGCTTTATGCTCTGTGATGGAATACAGGTCCTTTCTTCTGCACTGTCAGACGAATCCCAAATTCCAGTATGCTTCTACTAAACTGAGACTGTTGTTGTATTTGTCTGTGTATACAGGATTATCCAGTTTCCAAGACCAGTCAAATTCAAGGAAGTGGTGCAGAAGGTCACGGATGCTTTTGGACAGACGATGGACTTGGTCTGTGTGAACAATGAGGTACTCTTCTCCTTACTGCTGAGGGGCAGCTCTAGGGTGCCTGGTGCCAACTCAGAATTGAGGAGTGGTTTGTTCTGAAAGCCCTGCTTCTGCGTTTTACTTGGATGTAAAGAAAAATAACCTTGTTTTGTGGTTCCCAGCTAGTGAGGGCACCAGAGCTGTTGTCTGGACACAGCTCAGATGGATTCTCAGACTCCAAGCCAGGTTTTTCCTTCTCAAAATCATTTCAAGTAAGGCCTGTTGCACAGGAACATTGTCTTTTCCCCAGAACAAAAGATCCCCCCCCAGTCAGTCGGGGCTGTGAAGTCTTCCCACCTTGGGGGTGGTTGCAGGAGCGTGAAGTGCAGAGCAAGAGGGACAGTGCTGCTCACACAGTGTTCTTTTATCCAGCACTGACTTTGTCTCACCCAAACCCCAGCACGATGTGCACATTCTTGTGGCCGGATCTGCAGTGAAATGTGCATCACTGAGCGTTCCTCCAGCAGCTCCTGTGGCCACATAAAAGCAGCCAAGAAAGCCTCCCTCTGCAATCCTTGCATTTTAAGGCTTGAAGAGCTTTCTCCTCCATCATTCATCGCATAGGCCTCTGTGTTTTTCCCACTTTCTCTTTGAGCCCAGCACTGTGTGTGAAAGGAGGGTCCTGCTGAGGGCTGTTAGCAGAAGGGGGAGATCCTTGGCATCTGTTTTGGTGTGCTCAATGTTTTCTTGTGAGGCATTTGGAGCCACTGGGCTCTCAGGGTGGGTTTGGCTTTGGGAAGGAGGAGAGGGCCAAATGGCAAAGAGATGGGCTTTTAAACACAGATCCTTTTGGAGCTGTCCTGACAGCTGGCTTGTTCAAGTATTAATTGCAGATGACCTGCAGCCTTTAATCAAAGTATTAATGGAGAGAGAGGTCCTGAAGAGAGCTTTCTTCTATTTTTTCCCCCATGTATTATTTTCTCCCTTCTGTTTCAATAGAGATCTGCTCCACAAAGTTAGTTCCTATTCTTTTACGATAGGTACCTCATGATACCAAAGTGTCCACTGGGTTTTGACTTTGAATGCAGTCAGGTTTCTAATCTTGGGCATTCTTTGACAGCCCTCCCGGGAAAAGCCTGCCATTGAATTCTCCAGGAATGACTCATTTCATTCCAGGTTTCTTCCCACTGGAAGAGGATTTCTTTCCAACAACAGCAAACAGAAGCTTAAATAATGCATTTTATGCCATGTTAGAGACTGTCTTTCTGAGCATGTGAACAGCACATAGCAGGGCCATGAGCAGGCCTTTGGGTATTCCTGACTTCTTAGAGGTGGGGATGACTTCCAGTGCTTTGTTTTCCTATACATAAAAATTCCACCTCGTGAGAACCCACAGCTTTGGGAAGATGTCTGAGAAGTGGCAATTCAGGGTTGTTGTTGTGGAAACACCATAAACAGACAAGAGGGATCACTGGGGACGTAGCCTACGTGTCCACACGGTGACACTCCAGCATCTGACTCCTGGGTCAGGGTTTGGGGTGTCATGGCTACAAGTCTCAGAGGGAACATGACCACAGACTCATTGCAGTTAAATACTTCACCCTCTCTTTATGCTCCAAGGGAGCTGTGCAGTAGTTCTTTGCTGCCATCAGACATCTCTCTTGCTGTAGCACCTCGTAGACTAAATTTACACCGAGGTCAGCAAGCCCCTGCAAAACCTCACCGAGTGGCAGTCCCTGTCCTGGTGGAGGAGGAGTCCTGAAGCCAGGAGCAGTGAGATGAGCATGCCAGCTGGGTGGAGCAGGGGCACACATGAATCACATCCTGGTGGGACCACGGAATCAGCAGGCTGGGGCTGGTGTAGATAAGAGCAGGGCCTGGCCATGGGTGTCCCCCATGGGGCACGTCTGTGCTAGTTCTAGGCTGGGCTTTCTGAGGAGTGGGACAGCAAAACCTGGCCTGGCCAGGGGCAGCACAGACACCAACTTGTGATGTGACCTTGGGCAGAAGTTCACTGAACCTCGATGTGCCACCACTTCTCCTCTGACCTCCTGTTGTCTGCTCTGAGGCTGCCCTCAGCGTCAGTCTGGGGGCTTAGGGAGAGTTAAAGCCTGGGGAAACGGTAGAGGCACCATTATAGGGGGGAAGGAGGAGATAAAAGCACATTTAACAAACATTTGTCGAGAATTGTTGATGCCAGTTGGTCCTGCGTTGGGCAGGAAGATGAACTAATTGACCTCTCAGATTTTTCCCCAACCCTATTTCCTACAATTCTTTGGCTTCTGTGGTGTCTTACAGAGTGAGGTCTGGCAGTGCTGCTACAGTTGGTGAAACCTCAGCCTTTGCTCTCACTTTCTCAACCTGCAGTGGAGAGACCATCAAGTCCCCCACTAAAACATCAGGCTCCAGGGGAGGATACTATTTAAAAGCAGGGAAAAAAAAAAATCTAATAAGCTCTATGCAGTGCAGCTTCTGTGTAGGTAAACTTTGCTGTTAATCACAGCTGCTCAGTCTTTAGATCAAATAAACCCAGTTACTGGAAATCCACCCTGGCAATTACTTCCATGGTTCTGCACGAGTCTGTATTGAGTTTCATGCCTAGCAGATACCTGTTCCTGATATCCATATGTGCCACAGTCTGGAAGCCAAATGGAGCAGAATTTTCTTGCCAGATGTGGGTAATAGGTAAAGCCAAGCTAAATACTGGCTCCAGTCCCTTTTACGAGAGGGCAATTTCTCCCTGATGTTTTTGGCTCCTCTGAAGGAGGCACATAAAGATGTTCATGTTGTGATGTTGGAGAGAGATGGAGTGACCTTACAGAACGTTCTGTTCAGAGCAGCAGCTGGGGGATTGCTCTGAACACTTGTGAGGAGCTCAGTAAAAGGATGGGTGGGCAGCGGGGCTGTGCTTAGAGTTGAGAGTCAAGTTCTGCTTGGTGGTGAAACAAGGGAGAGCAGCTCTCCACCATTCTCAGTTCTGTCTGGGTGAGTGTAGGGGAGGAGCCTTGTCTGCTTGAGGCAGAACCTTGCTGTGAAGCCTTTGTGAACTTCAAGAGGGTTCCCCAAGGGAATCTCTCCACCTCTACTGCTTAAGGGAGCAGGCTGAGCACTGAATTTGGGAGACATGTTCAGTACCACCTTTGTCTGATATCTGCAGGGAACACAGGTTGTTCATTCAAATATGAATGAAGGGTGAGAAGAAATCACGGAATGGGTCAGGTTGGAAGGCACCACAGTGGGTCATCCAGTCCAACCTCCCTTCCTAAGCAGGGTCAAGAAGAGAGAGAAGCACATGGCACAGGACTGTGTCCAGACAGCTCTGGAATATCCCAGTGAGGAGACTCCACACCCTCTCTGGCCAATCTCTTCAGGGCTCGGTCACTGCACAGGGAAGAAGTTCTTCCTCATGTTCAGGTGGAACTTCCTGGGCATCAGTTCCTGGCCATTCCTCTTGTGCCAGAGCTGGGCCCCACGGAGCAGGGCCTGGTCCCTGCTCTGAGCCCTCCCTGCAGACAGGGACACACAGGGATGGGGCCCCCTCTCTGTGTCTCCTCTGAAGGCTGAACAGCCCCAGCTTCCTCAGCTTTTCCTCATAAGAGAGATGCTCCAGTCCCTTAATCTTCCTTGTAGCCTCTGTGGGACCCACTCCAGGAGCTCCTTGTCCTTCCTGTCCTGAGGAGTCCAGAACTGGGCACAGCGCTCCAGATGTGCCTCACAGGTCTGAGCAGAGAGGCAGGATCCACTCCCTGACCTGCTGGGAATGCTCTTTCCGATGCACCCCAGGATATCACTGGCCCTCTTGGCCGTAAGGCCAGGAGCACACAGTCTGAGGTGTATTTGCCTACGGGCCAGCAGCCAAACCCTTGGCAACACCCCGGGATCAAAACGTTGTCCCAGTCAGCTTGTGAGTGTCACCGTGTGTGGCAGCTGCTCTGAGGTGGCTTTGCTGTGGCTGGTGGCAGGAGCCCTGATCACCCGGAGGGCTGAGCCACTTTTCAGGAGTTCTGGGAAGCTGTGGCTCCCAGTAAGACCAGTGAGAGGCTGCTGGGAGCTGTGGCTGCTCGGTGCCTTTGGTCAGTGGAGTTACAGTGTACTTTGGCACAGGCACGAGAATAACGTGTGCTGTGTAGGCCGGATTCAGTGCCCGAGGCAACCTGCAGGGGCTGAGGCCTGTTTGGTATGAGATTAGGCAGAATATCCTGGAATGAGGGGCAAGAAGTTGTGCTTTTAATCTTAACCCAGGGCAGCAGAAGGCCACAGAGCTCCTCTGAAGTGCAGCTGTGTCGGGCGTTGGAGGCTTTGCAGGCTGTCTGCAGGACGTGGTACACCACACAGCAGTGTTGGGAGGGTCAGATTCCCCGTGGAGGTACGAGGGCAATGGTCTGCCATTTCCCAGGAAAACATCAGGACTTTTTGCTGCCTGACAGACACGGCACTGTGGAGTTCTCTGTTCTTACAAAGAGCAGAAGCTGAATTTGTTCTGCTGGGAGTGAAAGAAGTGGTTCTTGGAAGGAGAGCAATGCACACCTTTCACATCAAAAGGAAAAGACTCTTATTTGTGGGATGTTCCCTGGTTTCACTTGATGGCCAGGCACTAGGGAGCTGTGTCAGTGTGCAGGAACACAGGTTGCAGCAGTAGGGAAGGGCACAAAACATCTGCCAGAGTAAATCCTTGTGTGCAGCTCACTGGTGTCTTGGAGCACCACTGCATGACCATCAACCCAGGAAGAATGTGTGGGGTTGTTTTGGGGCTGGGTAGCAGCAGGTCCTGCCTGCAGAATCAGAGCAGCCCCAGAGTAGCAGGCAGCAAGCCCAAGGTTTCATCCCAGCCCTCTCTTTTTCCCACTAGCTGGATTGCTGGTGTGACCTTTAAGCTTTCTCCTTGCAGATGTTGTTTGTTGTGATTTTTTTGCATCTGTTCCTCGGTAGATGAGGTCTTGGAAGAAAATGTTAGAGCTCGGCGAGCTGGAGGGCATGGGGGCTCCGTTTTCCATCACCTGCTTGGGTCCCTCCCTCGTCCCCCAATTCCCAAGCTTCTCCCTCTAAGAATCTGGCTCCTTCTGTTTACCCAAAAGTGTGACATTGCCATTCTGTGGTGTTTGTTTAATCCCTTCCAGCTCCTGATCCCACTGAAATCCCAGGAAGATTTGGACAAAGCGATGGAACAGTTGGAGCTGAGCCCTTCCCTGAAGAGCCTGCGGATCCTTGTGAGCGCTCCAAAGAAAGCGAATGTGAGCCTTTCACCTTCTCTGCTCTTTTGTGTCCGGAGTCAGATGCCTTGTTATTGTGTTGGGGAGTGGAAAAGAGTCTCCTGACGATGCAGAGCAGCGGGCAGGCTGGTTATGAGGGGGGTCAGCGCTGCTCTGGCTCAGCTGCTCGGAAATCTTCCTGTGATAGCAGCCCAGAGGCTGAGCTCAGCTCCCTCCGGCTCCTCCTGCATCCTGTGAAGGGTTAAATACCAGATTGACCCTCGAGCAAGGTTAAACCCCGAGAGAACCCTTTGTGCTTTCTTCCTAGGGGTGCTGCCACCATTCCTTTGTCATCTCTGCTCTGTACTCAGGGTGATGCCCTGGCCCTTGCCATGCTGGGTGGCGGTGTGGGGACTGTTCCCTCCACGTGCTGCTGGCAGTGCTAAAGGTTGGGAAGAGCAATTTGGAGAATCCTTCGGTCTCATCCAGAACTGTCTGGGTTTTTTTCCATCTTTATTTATTTATTAGTTTTTCCTGAGCTCAGTGGTTTTGCAGTTAAGCCTGTTAGCTTGACCTCGCTTGCACAGAGTGTCTTGCCAAAGCACATGTCGTGCTGCCCCAAGCACAGGCTGCAAAGCAAGGGATTTGTGGATGTTGCAACTCCGTTTCTTCTGTTTATTTCCTAGAAGTGCTGGAGAGACTGGGAGTCTCAAAACTCACAGTGCTTACCCGCGTGCTACTGCTGGTGCTCACAGCCCCTGGAGCTTCTCCACTCCTTTGAGAGTGCAGGGACCAGAGTGCCAGGGGGAAACTGAGCCATCAGCTGGGGTTTCCTAAACCCTGTGTGGGAATGGGGCAGTCTGTGGGAGCACAGCAGTATTGCAAGTCAGCTGCTGAGAGCAGAGGAGCCAGGTAGATTCCTGCCTGCCTTTGAGAGCAGGCCCATCTCTTCCTGCAGCACGTGGCCATGCTCCTGTGGGTGAGAGCACATGGCTCCGAGGTCATACATTAAATTATCACAAAATCACAGCTTGCTGTAGCGTGTGGTCTTAGTATCTCGGTAAAAACTGGCCACTACCAAGTTACCAGCTAGATATGCATTTTTTTTGCTCTTCCCTTACCTGTCTTCCACTCTCTGTTCCTCTGCCCTCTTACAGAGGAACCTCTGCAGTGCCCAGGCTGCCACTGGAGTCTAGGGAGCACGTAGGAGCGGTGCTGATTTTGGGATTGCCAGTGTTTTCAGTCCAGCGATCACTCTCTGTATCTATCTGGAGATGATGCAGTGCAGGAACAGTCTTTTATGTCAAATATCTGTATTTGCCATTATCACCGGGAGCTTAATCTTATTAGACTGTTTTATTAACAGATGTGAATTGTTTGTGAATGGTTTTTGGATCACTCTAGATTACATGCACGTCTTCTTTCTTTTTTTTTTTTTTTTTGTTTTTATAGTTCTTGGGTAATAGGGTCACGGGGAGCCAAATACAGGGTTTCACATGGTGTGTCCACAGGGCTCTGGCCAAGCCTGATCATTCCCTTTGTCTGATTACCAGCTCCTGCAGCCGAACAACAGCAAGCAGCATGAAATGAGGATCTCCAGATCCATGGGTGATATCATGGGATCCCTGTACAAAGACTCCGAGAGGACACGCAAGTATTCCACAGGTCAGTGAAACGCGACGCTCTGCGGGGTGTTCTGTGCTATTTCAGCCTGGCCCCCACCCCCTTCCTCTTTTTTTGTCACACCCCTGTGTGTGTTACGCTCTGGATGGCCACCCTGATGTCCCCCACAATAATTCAGTGCAGTTGCTGCTCGTCCCCAGCCTGAGGAAGAGACCCTGCAGGTCGGGCAAGGTTGTGCTGAGCAGAGTCACTGAGCACAAAAGTGAAGAGAACAGGGGGTTTGGGGTGTAATTTGGGGGTGGGAAATGCAGTGACAACAATTTCCAGTGAATTTGATGCCACTGAGCTTTATCAAAGTGAAGAATGAGAATCTAAAGAAAGCCAAGGCTGTTTGGAACCTTTGGCTATCCCTTTAACCACGTGCTGTTGTTCTCTCAGTATCTGTCCCCCTTTCCCAGGTGGCAGAATAGTGTAGTTAAGTGGGCTTGGGCTCCTTAGCTCCTGGGCTGGGACCAGCCTCACTTCATAGAGACCAAATATGTGTCCCTTGTTGGTGAAATGACATCTGTGGTAGCTGGTTTTGGGGTTTCTCAGGGGAATGAATGTGTGCAGTGTTTTACAGTGGTCACATTCCAGAGGAAGGGGAGCATCCCTTTCCCTCAGAGGTGCTGGAAATGGGTACCTGCAACCCCTGAAGCCAGGCTGGCAAATGCCTGATCCCCTCTTGCAGCCCTGCAGGGACTGGAGTTTGTTTGTAGCCTTTTGTGGTTTTCTCTTTGGTTTTCTGGGCTCTAGTTTATGCTTTTCTTGCTTTCTAAAATACTCTGAGCTTTTTGAAATCCTGTTGATCAGCTGTCTGTAGGAGCTTTTGTGTGAAGAACCTTGTAGGATTTTGCAGAGAGCAGGGTGCTTTGTGCAGAACTGGTAAAGCAATATGTAGGACTGTATAGCAGGGGTATAATTATTCACATTCCAACCTACAGGCAGGATGAATGATTGTTTCACACAGAGAATGTTCTCTGCCATGTCTGTGGGTGCAGGTTATAGGGTAATTTCTAGAGATCCCTGTCATTTGCATGCAAGTTCTTACCACCTGTAGAACTGACAGCCTTGAATAAAGTGGGGCCCTCCTTCAGAAACACACACGGAGAAATGCTTCATCCTCTAAAGATCCTCTGTACTTATATGGCAGTAAATACTTCCAAACTCTGTGCAACTAAAGAGTGTTTTTCTCCAAGGACTTGCCCCTTCTCTGTTTCATAGCCTGTGCTGCCTTGATAACATATCCTGTGGTTTGCTGCATCTCAGACAGAAGAAAATGTTCTTTCAGGGTAGGTCCAGCACACCCCTTGTGCAGCCATGCCCAGCTGTTACTGATGCCAGGGATGGGTGGCACATGTGCAAGGGCTGTCTTTGGGCCTGGGGCTGGGATGTACCAGGGTTGTCTTGTTCTACTGGGTTTTTTTCCTAGCTCCCATGGCTCTTGAGAGTTTGGCAGGGTCACTAGATGACCCTGAAAGCACGGCACACATAAATACATGGTAAAGCACAGAGTCTCAGCAGAAACTGTGCTGGAGAATAACTTCTCTGCTGCCCTTTTTTTTTGGCACGTGTTAGGCTGTTAATGTGAGCCAGCAAAGAGCTGTGGCACTGGGAGCTGTCACTGATGTGTGAGCCGAGCAGGACGGGCAGAATTGATTCCATGTGCAGCTGTGCTAGTGGGAAGATGGGTTCTTGCAAAGTTCAGGCTTTCCTACCAACTTTTATGCCATGCTTTGGCCTGTCCTTACCGTTTTGGAGCTGCTGGTTCCTGACCAGGTCTGCACCACTGACTGGGAGGTGTCGCTGCCTTAAGAACACCCTGAGCTTAAACAAGGCAGACAAAGGGTGAGATATCAGCTCTGCAAGGGTGAGAACCTGAGGTACAAATGGATTTTGAGGGAATGCTTGAAGAGCAGAGCGGAGGAATGGGCATAACGTGCTGCTTTAGTCAAGGTAATGGAGGAAGAGCACTGGGCAGCATCAGCTGTGGGATGCAGAGTGTGCTAATGTTGGGATTTTCAGGAGCTAATGCACCAAAACCAGAGTCCTTGGCACTGTTACATGGCCAGATAACCAGCCCAAGCATCAGTCATACCTCTGTTTCTTTTTCCATGTAAACCATCAGTCTTGCAAAGAGGTCTCAACGAGCCCTCTGCATGATAACAGAAGGGCACTCCTCTCTTAGGGTTATCTGGGGTCTGCCCCAAGCTACTGCAGCTCTGCTTAGGAGCTGCTCACAATCCAGCAGATGCATTTTTGACCTCCTGAGTCAGAAGTGGGCGATCCAGCAGCTGGGCAGAAACTCCAGCGAGCTGAAAGGGAGAGCAGCATTTCAAATGGAGCATAAAGCCCAGCGTCAGGGAATAGACAGACAGACATGATGCTGTTTTGGTTTCCCGAAGCGGGGATTTCACTGCACTTGGTGCACAGTCAAAAGGCATCCTAAGAGGCTGGGAATTCTGTAGGAGAAACTCTTCTTCATTTGCAGTCACGAGGCATTTCACAGTGTTTTCCTTCTGCTGTCACCAAAGTGGTTGCTATCAAAAGAGGATCTTAGTTCAGCTTTTCTCTTGAAACCACATTTAAAAGGAGATTTAAAGTGTCTTTATAATAAAAGGTAGTTCAGGGTCATGTTCTCCATGTTTCTGAGATGTCTCATGTTTTTCTGCTGACTCTGCCATGTAAATAGCAGTGGAAAATAATAAAACTGTATGTTACTGGCACAAGCACACTGGAAGGGAGGTAGATGTTCTGGGGAAGATTAAGCTATTTTTGCTTCTTCTGGGCAGAAAATGTCTTCACTCTGTGTCCCTGAAAAACCTTATGCAAAGTCAATATTTTCTTTTTTTTTTTTTTTTTCTGCATAAAGTTTTTCAGTGGAAATCCCCTTCCAGGTTTTTGGTGGCCAGCAAAAGAGCAAGGAAACTTGGACTAAAATCTTTTTGGGTTCTGGATTTTCAGATAACGGGGGATTGTTTTTATTTACTTTGAAGAAATACATGTTTCAGAACATTATCCACAAATTATTTAAGAGCCCCATTCCAGCATCACCATTTCAGTGGAAACATTTGCCAGAAGTTTTATTTTACTGTTTTTTTTTATGGAAAACCAGGCTGCTGAGCCATGACTTCATGTGCCTGCCAGCCCTCTCCAGACCAGGAGTGTTGCAGGAGTTAGGATGGATGAGACTGATGCTGTTTTGAGAAGAGGAAGAAAATTTATCTGTGTGCATCATGCCAGCTGCTCTAGGGCTAGAGAATAGGTTCTGTCTTGCTAATTAGTTTAAAAGTACCCTAAATTTGCCTTAAATCAAGACTTAGGAATCCATCCTCAGAGGGATCAGCATGGAGAGGAGGGAGACTTGTACGCACCCCACTGGAAAAGAAGAAATTGAGGGAGATTTGCTCCATCTGCTCACAGCTCCCCTTGACAGGACCAGAGTGAGAAATTTCCAGCAGGTTTCTCTCTTCCTCCTGTGCAGCCCTGTCCTGAGCCTGGTGCTTCTGCCAGCACATCTTGACGTTGTGTCCCTCACGTCATCCCAGGGCTGGGCTCCCCGTGGCTGCAGCTGTGAGGGGTGGCAGCTGCCAGCAAACCCTCCCCAGCTCTGGCTGTTAAGGGGCTTCTCTTCCCTGCATGATGCTGGTCGGTAACGGGCGAAGTTTTGGGAAGAGCAGGGGAAGATGAAGCCAGGGAATGTGGGGGCGGAGGGAAGCCAAGCCTGGCACGGGGGAACTGGCTGTACGTGCAGCACCACGAGCTCTGCACACACTGCATGAAAGGCAGTTCTTAAATAAAAATATCAGAAGGGAACATGAAAGGCCCCAGTGGGTGCCAGCAGTGAGTGGGAGTCTCCGTGCTGTCCCGGTTCTCTGTCCTCGGGACACGCTGTGCTCTCGTCTCACACACATGGCTTTACATTCGTGTGTGGGACATGGAGCAGGGATCCCTTCCCAAAGCACCTTGCTGCAGAGGGTAACCGAGGTCAGGTGTGCTCAACCAGTGCCAATTTGCAGAGTTTCTCCGAGTTCAGGAATCCTAAACAGATCTGACCAGTGCTCTGCCTGTACAGAAGGGCCTCACAGCCTGCCCCATCCCCACTGGAGTTGACGTGTAATCCCACAGACCCCAGGACAGTCCCTTGGGGGCCTCCTCTCCCTGCCTGGTGCTGCTGCTGCTTCTTGAGTATTAGGTCAAGTGTGAAGAGCATCTGGGATGTGTCAAACAGGCACATCTGGGCGTTTCTGTCTGTTTCTTCCTCTGCCACCTCAGGGTGGGTTAATCAGCATTATCCAGTATATCCCATGTGCCTTGTGTTTTCCCCACTATGAATTAAGCCTGCCATTAAGTACCCCTGTTGCACTCTTCCTTTGACCCCTATTTTCCATTCCTCCCCTCCTCCAGCAGCACTGGGATTGCCTGAGGTTTTGTTAACAGGGCAGGATAGGGCTGGAGCAGGGAATTGACCCTGAGTTGCAGAGCTCTGCTCCCAGCACCTCCCCGTGTTCCTCCCGGGTGGAAGAGCATGCATGGATGCAAAGCAGCAGCAAGCAGTGCTCCTGGAGGTGTGAAGCTGCATGAATGACTTTAGGCAGCACTTCTACCCAAACAGCCTGGCTGAAAAGGGACCTGCTTCACTCCAGCAGTTCCCAAGCATGCAAAAGCCTAAGTGCTTTGTTTAATGTCCTTACCTGCTGGGAAATAGCTGGTGTCTTATCCCCTTTTAAAGTTTTTGGCAGGAAATGTGACTCTGGAAGGTCAAACACAGCTGATCTATGACTGGGAGTAGTTGTTACAGGCAAAGGCTTAATGCGAGATCATGCAAAGTCTTTGTGCTTGTGATAAATCTTGTTTAACTCCCTGGGTTCAGAGTCAAACAGGGCATGTACAGCTCTTTGTAAAATCATAGTCAAAGGCTTTCTGGATAACAAATGGGTTGTTGGAGCAAGAGATCCCAACAGCGCATGAGCAGACCCACACCTCACTGCAGCAGTAACAGAAATGCTCAGCAGAGCTGAGATAGAGCAGTTACACCACACTAAATCCTCCAGCAGCTTTTTGGGGCAAGAGCCACCCAAAAGTCCTTGTGCTGCATTCCAGATTGGCATCTGCTAAGCAAACGAGGAGCTGCTGGTGCAGTGATTTATCCAGGGTGCCCGAACTGCTCAATAGTTAAAAGTTTGTTTATTTATCTTCAAAGAGAGGATGCTGTACTTCCCAACTGGTTTTGTTTTAGGGCTGGTGGAAAGCCAGTTCGTTATGAGTGCTGCAGCACTTGAGAGATTCTCTCCTCTTGATCTTGGCATTACTTCAGTTGGAGTTTTTTCACTGTGTTCTTATCCTGCAGGAAATCTGTGAAGGAGAAAATAGGAAGAAGGAAAAAAAAAAAAGTAACTCAAAGCCATATGACTTTTATTTTTACAATCTGAGCAAGGAGTCGGAAGATGTAGCATGGGACAGACAAATCTGTGTGTTTGGTATAAATCCAGCAAAAAAGCCTGATATAATGATCTTTAATGTTGGTGTGACACTGTTAACATTAGCAGCTCCTGATGTGTATCTGCTCGAGTGAAAGGTGGGAATTCGGGTTCGCAGTGTTGATCACACAGATGGATTTATGCCAGAGATCCCTCTGTGATGCAGAATAGCAGCAGAAGAGGCAGAAATGTTGCGCTGATGGATCAGTGTTGATGTTCCATGATGGGATAGGCCCCCTCCCAGTACCTTTCTCTGTGCTTAGCCTGGGCATGTTGTTAACAAATGGCAGTAATGAACCCAAGAACTGGTAAGAGTGCCACAAAATGGACACAAAAGGGGAGGAGACACATCCCCATGTGCTTTCTATCTCCTGAAGGATGTGTGCTTTTCAGAAGTCTGCCTGAAAACGAGTTGTTGTGCTGTGTGAAAGCTCACGTTGCACGATGCCGACCAGCTGAAGCTCCGGCACGGAGCCGCACGGATCTCCGTCAGCAAATCCTTGCCATGGAGTGATGACAGCACAGGGGTGGAGGGGAGGGCCTGCAGGGAGTCAGGCAGAGCCAAGACTGTGCAACTGGGCCAGGCAAGGGCAGCAATCCCTAAAGCTGGAAAAGGCACAAGGATAGAGTGGATTTGGGGGAGTAAATGGGAGGAATGGAACATATTCCTAAAGAAACTGTGGAGTTCTCTCCAGGTCCAAAATGGAAATCACCTTCTGCTAAAGGAGCCCTGTGAGGGAGCCAGGGGAAGCTTTGCTGTCTGTGCACAGGATGCACAGGGTAGAGGCTCTGGGGTTGTAGACAGGGGAGACAATTTCCTTGGCCAAAGATGGGACAAATTGATCCCATAGGTCACTGATGCCCTGGGGTTTCTGGATTTGAGGGCTGGTTTTCCTTCCTCTTTACTTTCAAATAGGGAAAGGGGAGAGAAGAGGGTATTTGAGTGCAAATCATTTTCCGTATAACAAGTGTTTCAGTGATGTTGCACTGAGTACTGTTCAGATGGCTGAAGAAGGCAGTGACCTGCTCCAGGGAGGGAATGCCCAGAGGTCAAAGGGGAGGTGGGTTTGGAGTTTGTGGTTTGCTTTGAGATTGACTGATTGTATCACAGCAGAACTCCAGAGCTCTTTCCTTTCCGGCACTGTACCTGGATACAGTGACAGCTCTCAGGATCCAGGGTGTGTTGAAGATCAAGCCTGCTACATGTTGTGTGGCCCCACAGTAACAAACTTTCCCCATTGCCAAAGCTTTGGAGGATGCCCATAAACAGCATCACGCCTCCAGCTCCACTCCCATCCACATGAGTTCAAACCCAGCAGCATCTCCAGGAGATCTCTGGGATCGCTGGAACAGCGTTTCTGGAAGGATTTGGATTGTCAGGGTCCGTCCCTGACCCGTGTCTGTCCCTGTCCTAGGCTCTCTGCACACCGGCCGGAGCTCTCCGCCGCCGGGGAGCGTTCCCGAGGAGCAGCAGCAGATCGCCCGCCAGGGATCCTACACCAGCATCAACAGCGAGGGCGAGTTCATCCCTGAGACCATGGACCAGAACGTGAGTGGGGCTGAGGCAAGGGTGAAACTGGGACAGCGTTGGGTGCGAGGAGGCTGTGCTGGGAGAGCCGTTCCCACCGTTAAATCCCCAGCAGTGCCTGTGCCTGGGGCTCAGGCCAGCTTTTTCCAGGAATGGGTGCCCCCGGGCTTGACGTGCCTGGAAAAGTCGGGCCTGATTTCCAGGAACCCTGAGAGCCAGCTGCAGTGGGGATGGCAAATGTGCCCGGGCACCTCGGGTAGATCTGGAGCAACGCAGATCTGGGGCACACATGTGCACCAGCTGCCAGGCCCTCGTGGCCACAGCATCCCCAGATCCCGGGACCACGAGGGAATGTGCCAAGAAACTGATTGCCTGCGATTGCAACAGCCCGGGGCTATCAGCAGCTATGGCTGCTTCCCTTGTGGTGTTTCTGCCTGAGCTCCAGTTACAGTTCTTGGCTCTGCCCATAGCCTCTGTGGTTTTGTGTCTCTGTCCCTCCCCCATTTCTATTTTTTTAAACTCTCTTAATAAGGAGTTTGTATATTCCAGTCCCTCAGTAATAAAAGAGCAGCAAGTTCCTCAGTGCTGAGCAGTACATCATCCTTCAGTCAATTTGGTACCCATGATGAGGGAAACTCTGCAGTGTCGAGAGACCAGAGTGGGAGCAGCTTATACCTCCATTTTCATTTGCGTTTCTGCTCGATCTATAGCTCTGAAGAGCTTAGTGTAGACCCTGTGAAGTCAGCTGGGCTGTCTGGGCACATGTCATTCTTGCAAAGCTCTTGGAAATACAGGACCAAGATCCAGAGTTTACAGGAAGGACATGGAGGGACATCTGGAAGGCACTCAGCTCAATCCATCAGGCTGCTGTGCTGGCCCCCAAGGATGTCCCTGGGGTGATGTGCCTTTCCTACACTCAAAAAGCACCCACTAGCTCCACATTTGCATGCAGGCTGTGCCAGTGTTTCCATGGCAAAGTTGTGTTTTCAACAGTTGATTATACAGCCATTAATAAAATAAGAAGTCACTCCGGGTGAGTCTTGGCAGCGTCAGAGTGCAGATGTATTGTGTGCTCCTTGCAGCCAAAAGTTGGCTCTCTGTTGTTTTCACATGCCTCCCAAACATGTTGGGGAGGATTAAGACAAAGTGTGTGTGCATGCAGGGGGAGGGTCCCCGTGACCCCCTTGGGTGTAAATCAGCCCAGCTCCACCGGCTGTTTATGGAGCTCCATTAATTCAGGGCCCTGAGCCTGCTCCTGATGAAGGTTCCCAGATGCTCTCCTTGCTTTTCCTCAGCATCACGCTGTGGGTGGCCTGCAGCCCTTTGCTGGCGAGTTAAATGCAGGGAAAAGGGGTTTGGGGAATGGTTTGGGGTTTTTTGTCTTTCCTCGTTGAGCAGCCGTGCTTTTCCCTATATGGGCTCTGCCTTTAGAATGTCCTTGTACTGCTGCTTCCATATGTGCCTCATGGAAAACCACTCAGAAGCTGGAGCTGGCTGCCTTTTGGGGAATGCCCCTGTGCAAGCCTGTGATGTAACTGTGGTCTTTGAGACCAGCCTGGCAGATGAACAGAGGCTGAGTATGGAGCATGCTCCAATTCCCAATTTTATGCTTTTGAGAAATAAGTCTGTTTCAGCATTTACTGCTGGAAGAGACCTGGCATGGCTGGCAGAAGTGGGGAGTGGATTCTACCAGAGCTCTTGCTCTTCTTTGGCCCAGTGCATTTTGAATGAGGAGGTTTTTGGGGTAAAAAGCAGAGAAAAATTGCACTTTGCACTTGGGACTGCCTGGCCAAAACACCAGGAGCTGTTATGACAACCATCTGAGGAGGGCTGACTGGAACAGCCTGTGGAAAGGGAGGCTGTTGGGGAAGGAGGAGTGATGTGTGAACCAGCACAGTGTGGCTCCACGTGGTGTTTAACCCTGGTTGCTGAGCTTTCCCAGGAATGAGCTGTGGAGCAGGGTTTGGCGAGTGTCTGCAGCCAGGAGGGAGCATGGCACCATGGCAGCACAGCGTGGCCCGGAGCAGGCTCTGCTCTGTGTAGAAGTGCACACAGCTCCAGGGTTTACCACTCCATACAAACCCTCTATTGTTACTAACCAGCTATAAATAACCCTGGCCAGTACAATGTCTCATCCAGGAAGCGACACAAATGCAGCTTTTGACTCACTGGGCTGGTGAGAGCCAAGCCGGTTCCTCCAGCCAAAAGCCCTGATGATGCTGCGCTTATCAGCAGAGAGGAAGGCTGGGCTTGTGTGCCAGGGCAGCTCGGGAAGTCAGGAGTCCAGGGCTGCAATCCTGGCTGTGGTACACAATATCCACTTGGCCTTGGGCACATCATTTGTGTCCTGATACATATTTTCCTTTAGTACTAGTGTTATTATTTCTCATAAATACTTTGAGCACTTTGAATCTCATTGACTTCTCTGCACGCTGTGAGCACCAGGGTGCTAATTATCTCTGCTTCAGTTTTCCTACCAGCAAATAGCAGTTGGAAAGAACAATAATGCAGGGAGGGCATCATAAATGGATGACCCTGCAGAGGTCTGCTAGTTCTGGAGCTTGAAGAGCTACAGTGCATGGTTTTATTGTTTCCCCTTTTCTTTCTCTGTCAGATGCTTGAAGCTTTCATCAGCCCCGACGACTCGCTGTCTGGGAGCTGCCAGTCGCTGGACAGGTCTGTGGACAGGTGAGTTGTGTGTCTCACCATGTTCACAAGCTGAACTGCAGCCTCTGCTCCGTAGTGGGAGAGCAGCAGGATCAGTGGCATCCCTTGAGGTTTCTGTTGGGATGAGGATGCACCTGAGCAAAACAAATTTATCTTTATCGCTGAAAACCAGATCCTAGCAACAGACGTCTGTGCAATGATATGATTTGAATTGCAGCAATCTGAGCTGGACAAAGCCTGGCTTTGTATGACCAGGTCTTCTTTTTTGTCTTTTGAGATGAAAATTCTCATAGAATCCCAGAATGGTTTGGGTTGGAAGGGACCTTAAAGATCATCCAGTTCCAACCCCCCGCCATGGGCAGGGACACCTTCCACTATCCCAGGTTGCTCAGAGCCCCATCCAATCCGGCCTTGGACGCTTCCAGGGATGGGCATCCACAACTTCTCTGGGCAACCTGTTCCAGTGCCTCACCACCCTCACAGCACCTCCTCCCCCTCTGGCTCTCTGCAGTCACCAGGTCAATATTCCATCAGCCTCTCCATGCCTCCTCCTCCCCGGGCACACTGTCTGCTCTCCACCGATCACTGGCAAACTCAGCAGCCCCTGTGCAGTGCCAGCAGCCACAGATGTGTCAGTCAAGGTGCTGAGGACACCAAATGAGCAGTAACTAAGTTTAGCTACTCAGCAGGAAGCAACTGGGACACGCTGTACTAACGCGGGCTGCGATTCAGTGGCCGGTGCCATTGAGCTCGGTCCCAGCTCACACGTGCACAGAAACCGTATGTTTGCTGCTGTGCAGGGTGAGCTGTGGATAAGACACAGTGTCCTTTTGGGAAGCAGTCTATTTTTTTTTTCCCTGTCTGCATCAAAGATTTTCTATTTTTTTTCCGCTGTTGCCATACAGCACCGAGGCTGCGTTCCAGCGGGCCTGCATTGGGTTGATTGTGTAGCGTGCTTCGGGTTTGCAGCTCCGTGTGCTTTGGATCTGTCTCAGCATCGAGGTCCATTTCCTTTTTGTGGCTTCTAATAATTTCCTGTGATGTATTTGCTCATTGTTATGGCCGTATCGAAGCTGGATTCCTTGTGTTCCCAACCTCTCTGCCCCAGCTTTGCTTTTACACAGATTTTGCCAGGAAGAACAGGAGAAGGAGCACAGGCTGGTTGTAACTCTGCTGTGAACTGAGAGAGGAGTTTTAGGCCTTTAGCTCTCTGTTTGTGAGAGGGTGGCATGGCCTGATTTCACATGCAATGCGGGCAGATGTGTTCAGTCATGGGTCTAGGAGCTGGAAAAGGCACAAGGAGGGCTGTATTATTCCAAGGAAGAGGAGTAAGTAGGACTATTCCTGCAAAGAGGTGGTGGAGGCTTTGCAGCCCATTGCTTGGGATGGCATCAGCCCAAGAGGACAGAGCGAGTCACCAGGCTCAGTGAGCAGGCTGAGGGTTAGGAACAGCACCACAAACTCCTCTTTGCCACAGCAGTGATCAGCTTTGATGTGAGTAGGTTTCAGAGCATTTTACAAAGCTGATTTCTGCTCTGTGCCCATATTGTTAAGAGAGAGTGGATAACCAACATGTCCAGATCACTCTTTAGGAGTCTGGGGTGAAACTGGGATTGCTGAAATCCCCTTGCAGTGCTTTTTTGTCCTCTCACTGTAGTTTAAAGACCTTGAGCCTTGAGGCACCAATCCCAGTCCCTCCTCCTGGTCTCCTGGGAGGCTGCATGTTCCCACTGATGGTGCAGAGTCTCCACATGAGGAAGGTGGGAGGTGATGTTGGAGAGAAGGGAATCCTGCATGAACTGAACGTGACTGAAGGACTCTGGTGCATCTGCAGCAGCTGAGTGATGTTCATGGAAAGCAGAAGTGTGTGGTTGAACACCTGAAGTTGAGGAAAAAGGAACCTGCAGCCCTCCTTCTGTGCTGCCTCGTGCACAGGGGTGATGATCTTTGGCTGCTTCATTTCAGCCTGGTGACTGCAGGTTTTGCAGCATCCCTTTTGTTTGCCACAGGAACAAGCTGTGATCCAGCCAAAGAACCAATCTTCATTCATGTGCAGGATGAGGATGGGAGCTCAGTGATCAGTGCAGCTTGTGGTTTCTCCTGTCCTTTCCCATGTCTATTAATTCCATAGCCTTTCTGATATCATAAATGAATCCTTTTCTTTTTTTTTTTTTTTTTCATCCCTTTGCAGCCCTCCCTTTCCCCAAACCCCTGTTCCTGGAAGGAAGAGCCATCCCAAAGACAGTCTTGATTGCATGGGTAAGCACTCTTGGTGATTTATGTTTGCTGAAAAGTATGAAAAGCATGTAGTAAAGAGGCTGTATAAAGGCTATTAGAGAGATGGCACCGCATGAAAAGTAATTAAAAGCAATCAAGCAAACCAGCTCCATGGCTTAGGTAACACTTCAGAATTGACCCTGCAATGATCAAACATGAATGTTCTCTGAAATCAAAAAGCCCAGAGCATCAAACACAGGCAGGGCTGCTCTTGTCTTCATTAACCCTTCTTGACTCTGCAGCAATAGTGGTAGCACTGAAGAACCTTTAGGCCTGATTTGGGAATCAACTGACAACAGCGACAGTCCAAAGTGGGCAGCTGGGGCCCTGAGGTGGATGGATGCAAGCAAGTAAAAAGCTGCTGAGAGATCTGTGTTGGAAGATGTTGCTGAGGGGGCCGTGCTCTTGTGTTTGCTGACAGCTGCAAGGTGCTGACAAGCTGGGAACAGCCTTGTAGGATCAGATTTTGTCTCTCTTAGTATCTGGGAGTTGCCCCTTCAGGATCTCGACTTCCTACATAGCAAACCCCAGCTCTCTAGGGAGTTACACCTCTTCCACTTGCGTGAATAATAATCGGCAACAGCGTGAGTGCTGTGAGAGAAACGGTCTTGGTGCTTGCACAGATCATAGGTTACTGCTTAATCACTTATAAACATCCAGCTGGTTAAATAATGGAAACTCTGTAATATTGTAATGACTTGCACTATTAAAAATGAGCAAATGGCAGCCAGCCTGTGGCAGGATAACTCATTGGTGGCCTGAGGCAGGGTTTCTAGATTGAGCTGCAGAGGTGAAGCTGCAGTCAGCCCTTGTTGCTGAAGGTTTTAATGCTTCCCCCGTGGCACTTTGCTCTGAGACACCTCTGGGCACCGTCGCTCACACGTGGCTCACTGAGAACCTCTTGCCCTGTCCTTGTTGCTCCTCTTGCTGACCATATTTCAGCCATTATGTGCTCTTTTTGGCAATCACACCGAAGTGCAGCAGAGGCCAGCAACAGCCTCCGAGGAGCGGCTGCTGGCCCCAGGCTAAGGCAAACAAACAATCAGAAGGAGCTGTGTCTTTGGAATTAGATGGAGGAAAAACAGCAGGTGAAAGAAGGGGGTGGAATGACAGATATTTTAATCTCAAGTTATTTGGTACTACCAGCAATGGCTTCCTGTGCTGTGGTTTTTATTAAAAGAAATGTCCTTATCTTGCATGTCCATCCGTCTCTCTCATCATCCAGTGTCTAAACTTTGATGGTCTTTAATCCCTCCTGTATATTCTATCTTTCTAGCATTTAAGCAAATAAATATAAAAGTTTGGAGCTCTAGAGGTTTAAATTGGCTTTCAGAGGGGAGGAGTCACATCTGAGTAGAAAGAGGGGAGATACCATCTGGTCAAGTGCTGGATTTTGCATTGCCCTGGAAATAGCTGATATCAGAGCAAAAGTTTTGGAGTAGATGTATCTAGGCCTGACCTGGCCTGGCAGTTTTGTTTCCATGCTGATTTTTTGCATTTTCCATGTGCAAATAAGATGTTTTAGTGCTCTGCCGTGGAAACCAGGCATGGTCTATGTTAATGCCCTGCCTTGCACTTGAACAATGTGGGCCAAGGTCCATAAAGTCAGCAGTTCAGCCTCTGCTTTAGGAGCACCAAGGGCAGTGTGTCTAACCCCGATTTTCCACTGAGGAGTTTGTGACTGTGGGCAAATTTCAGAGGGAGCCTTGGGGAATTTAGGCTTGTGTAAATGAACACCTTGTCACCTCCTTCTTGCCTCTAACTCAGTGTTTCCCATAAGAGACACTCTGGGCATTTGCTGCTGAGCTGATCTCAGAAATACCTGTGTCTTCTTGCCTCCTGCCAGATTTTGACATCCCATTCTGTGAGAGGTTTGGGAAAGGTGGGACGTTCCCGAGGCAGTACCATCTCTCCCAAAGTCGCAAGGACTACAGTGACGGTAAGGAAACGGTGGAGGCTCGGCGAGGGAGGTGATCAGTCCTTGATGGCTTGTTTGGCAGTGCCTGGGACTGGAAAGATTTGGGAAGGAGAGGTTTCTAATAAAGGGAGAACCCCCAAGTAATTTGGGATTCACTTGTGTATTCTGAAGGGCGTTCTCTGTGAGACCTTGCGGCTGTGCTCTTGGGAAGTGCTGAGCATCTACAGCCTCTCCTCTGCTTACACCTCCTCTTTTAATTTAGCCATGGGGATGATTGGCATTTCTCATCCCTGGCAGTATCAACCTTTCTATTCCCCTAAATTGCTTTCTTTTGAGGATGCTTTTTGTGACCTTTACAGCAGGTTTCTCACAGAGCTGTAGGAAATCCCCGAGCAATTTCAGGGTAGCAGTATCTGTTTGCTTCTCTGTTTTAAGCTGGTGAGCTCTGAGCTTTGGGGCCCACTCTATCACCTTTTTCTGCTCATTCTTTCACTGTATGAGACTGCAAGTGGTGGGAGGCAAAAATTCCCGTGGGGAAAATGTACTGAGGACGTGCAGAGAACATACTGAGCTTTCCAGAATGAACTTCATCTCTCACTGACACCCCTGAGAAAGCAGGTCTGGCCCTGCTGTGTGGTCATTTGCATGTGGACTTAGGGGATGGCAGGGATAATTTGCAATGTAAATCCCTGCCTGTTCAATGTTTAATTGTGATTAACAACCAACAAACCCCCTGATGTAATTAAACTGTTACAAACCCCTCTGGAAACATCTGCATTAGATGTAATGCCTGCTGTTACCAACTCTTAAATTGAATTTAAAATCTTCACAGGGCTCTGCTTTGGTTTCATTACGCTTGCTTTGTTTAATATGAAGAGGTGAGGATCTGGGCAGCGACGTGAGAAGGTGGTGACAGGTGGATCCAAGCTGGTGTGTGTGTTCTGCCTGTAACTTTCCCCCTTTCTCCCCTACAGGCCGGAGGACTTTCCCCAGGAGTTACTTCCCACAGGAGAACCTGTTTCAGCTTGTCCCTTCCAGCAGAACTAAGAGCTTCACTGGGGACAGCAAGCTCAGCACCTTGCAGTACGACGAGTACAGGCCCAAGTGCTGGAACAATTGCGAAAAGGGTCTGCAGGTCTTCGGCACCTCCCCTACAAAAGCCAGGAACTGTGAGTGAACCAAAGCCCCGAGCACCTGAGGTCTCAGTAGAGCTGGGGTTTAGCACAAAATTGAGTTACTGTGACCTGCTGAGGTACTGGGCACCAGCTAAGCCAGCTGTGGGTGAGCTCTGCACCCCCAGCATAAAGCACGTTGCACCAGCTTCTGTCTCATGAGAAAGGTTCAGTACAACACCTTGGCCTTGGGCTGAGAGCTGTGTGGGGTCAGCTGGTGTTCAGCCCTGGCTGGGTTGCAGATGATGGCTTGTGTGTTGGACTGTCAGTGTGGTCACACAGCAGAAGCTTCCCAGGAGATTTGGGATATGGGAGCAAATGCATCCAGAGTTTCTCTTCTTGGTTTACCTCGCTGTCACCCCAGCACCCAAAGATGGTGTTGCAAGCTCCTCTGCTATTGCAAGGCTGCCCATGATGTAGAAGTTGGTGCATTTTGGGCCTGTTTAGTGATGGATAACATCCTAAGAATGACCAGGGAGATAAAACTCCTTACTGGTCCCTGCCTGGGTCACTGCTCAGCTATGCTGTATCCTGCTAAACACTCCCACAGCAGAAGGGAAATTCCAACATTGGCTAAGAAAACAGTTTTTAGAGGAAAGACTCTTAGTGAAATAGGACTTTTCTGGGATTTGTTTCTGCTTTATGCTAATGCAGACTGGGAGACATTCCCCCCACATCAATAGCACCAGTGCAGTTAAAACTGGTTTGTCCTGCTGCCCCTGGGAGAGAGTGGAGCTCGCTGACTGCCCTGCAGTCTGTAGGGTCAGGTGGACCCTGATGCTGAAGTCTCCCTGCTGTGCTCTTCTCTCAACCCTCTCCTCTCTCCTGTAGCTCTGCAGGCACCTGTGAACTGGAGGCTGGGGAAGCTGCTGGGAAGAGGAGCTTTTGGGGAAGTTTATCTCTGCTACGATGCTGACACTGGGCGGGAGCTGTCGGTGAAGCAGGTGCCTTTCGACCCTGACAGCCAGGAGACAAGTAAAGTGAGTACAAGGGCAGGGCTGTTCTGAGTCACCTGGGGGAACTGTGGGCTGAGGCTGTGTCCCTGATGGAAGGCAGGTATTATTTTCCCTCTCTGGAGTAGTCCTGAATGGCTCGTGGCACTACTCAGAGTTCTGTGGTGACTTCTCTGCCTCCCAGTTCCTTGGTCATGCTGGCCTGCTCTGTCTCAGGTATCATCTCTTGCAGGTCTGTCTGATCTTCCCTAATTTTGTCCTTCTTGCTCCCTTCACCTTCTTTCCACTCTGGCCAGTGACTTCATTGACAACTTTCCAGAAAAGGAAAGCCACAAATAAAAAAAACTCCAGAAAAACTCCTTAAACACAAGTAATAATAAGTGAACTTGTCTCAAAGACAAGCCCTGTCTTTCTCCTTGCCTTTCTCTTAGGGCAGTGGTCCTCATTCCTGAGCCTCGTGTGGCCAGTGTCTTCGTGGGCAGCTTCACAGCTGCTACAAAAACCATGCTGAGCATGGAGCAGTGTTTATATCCTATTCCCAAAGACAGCATTCCCTTTCATCAAGAAGCCTGTCTGTGTTGCTACAGGAGGTGAATGCTTTAGAATGTGAGATTCAGCTGTTGAAGACTCTCCGCCACGACAGGATCGTGCAGTACTACGGGTGCCTGCGGGATCCTGAGGAGAAGAAACTGTCTATCTTTGTGGAATACATGCCAGGGGTAAGTGTGGTTCCTGCTAGAGGTTTTCCTGAGTGGCAGAAAACAGATTTAGAGTGTCCTGGACTTTGGTGAAATTTGAATCTGTCTACCTGAGCTGGTCTATAGCTGATGAACCAAACCGAAGCAGTGGATGCATCCCTAAGGCTTGGGAAAGTTCAGGATGTGAGTCAGATGTCATGGTGAAGCCCCTCAACATGCACTGGGTGAAATAAAAGCCTTGCAGGCAGGTTTTAGGTTTGAATCCTGAAGCAGGGTGTGTTCACAGTCTGGAATCTGAGCTTGGTGAATATGGGACATGATCCAGATCTTGCTCCAAACACTGTGGCCTGAGCCCATCCTTAAGTATTTACTGCAAATCCCTGCAGGAAAAGCTAATAGTACAACTGTCCACCCACAGCTGTCACCAATTATTTGTGGCTTTCAGCACGTGTGTATTAAAAGCAGTGTTACTCACTTAGAGTCCCCTGCTGAGGATAGAGCTTTTTGTGGGCAGCATTATCCTCTTGTGCAGGAGTGCCTTCAGTTTGTGGCTTTGCTGATATAGGATGAAAGAGCCATGGGGAAAAAGATAAGAATGCTTTGAGGGAGTTTAAGCAGGGGCTGGAGAATGTACACGGATGAGTTGAGCATCTCTTTGTGTTTGGGAGCTTGTGAATTACATCAGCCATTAGACTGATGGTGTAAAACAGCATAATGGTATTTACATTGCTGGAGGATC
Organism: Dicrurus megarhynchus; assembly: GCA_013399195.1. Classification (NCBI taxonomy): domain Eukaryota; kingdom Metazoa; phylum Chordata; class Aves; order Passeriformes; family Dicruridae; genus Dicrurus; species Dicrurus megarhynchus. Next base: position 2,736,313 of record VXAD01007415.1, read on the forward strand.
TGTTCTCCTAAGTCCCTCCTGGCCAGCTGGATTTTTTTCCCCAGAGTGTGGGAGAATAAACACTTGTTTATACAGAGATTTGTAAGGTCAGAAGGGACAATTAAGTCATCTGGTTGCAAATAATTTTGGTTGTTAGTAAACGTGCTAGAGGCTCTCTGAACACATCTTGCATGTGAGTGATCAGGTGGACTTCCACTCCTCTGAGTCCCTTCCAAGCCCTGTCCTCCCTCTATCCCTGTGGGCGTCTGCCTTCAGGCCCTTCCACAAGGCATGGACCCAGAGGAGTAAATCCCAGGAACTCCAGCAGTCCCCTTGCTGCTTATTCCACAGCGTGCCAATGTTTGTCAGCAGCCAGGAAACCAGCATTTGATGCTGGGGCAGTGTCCAGCAGGGCTGGAAATTCAGTGTTTGTTTTTTTAAATGATAAAGCCGAGCTCTGACCAAATACAGATTGACTTTGCTGCTGCAACAACAGCTTGTTTCACAAAAGCAGCCTGGGGCTCTGGTTTCCAAGGCCAGTGGAAGTGAGGGAGTTCCCAAACCTTGCAGGACAGCAGCTCTGCAAAGCTGGGTCTGGCCAAGCTTACAGTTTAAGACAGTCAGCTTGGCAAAATCTTCACAGGGCCAAGTTTGGGTGCACCCTTAGCCTGCCATTCTTATGATGGCCCCCAGTTAATAGCTGACTCTGTAGTTTCTGTCCTCCCCATAAATTATTTTTTTAATCTATGCTTGGGAAACAGAATGGTCCATTTGACCACAGGCCTCAAGGAACCTGTTTCCCCTTCTTGCTTGATATCCCCTCATCAGGGTGAGGGAGGGCAGGATAAGAAACCTATTTTGGTTGTGGCGAGGGAACATTTCCTGCATACAGGTTATATGAGGGGGTCATTTAGAGCATCTCAGGTTGCTTCAGCAGTGCTGAGAAAGGAAAAGGAGAGCCCCATCGACAGGATCACCACCAGCCTCAAAAGAAGCCAAAACAGTAGCTGGGCAGAGCAGCAGCAGAGATGGGTGGATGTGGAAAAGCTAATACAGTTTGACGGGCTGGCTTGGAGCAGAGCAGCCACTGTTCCCAGAACAGGACTGGCAATCTTGGATCAACTCCGGAGCTGCAGGACAGGCAGACACGGGATGAGTTTCCCCTCCCAATTCCCAGCTAACTTGAATACTGAAGATAGAGCTGAGTGTGAACCCCAAATCTGCCTCTGGTTCATCCCTGCTAAAACCCAGCTCTGGCACAGTGAGACACATCCATTTCCAAGTAGCCTGAAAATACAGCTAAAACCAGGAGGATGATAAATGTCTTCATCCCTGCTTCCTTTCCTCTTTGCTCAATACAATCAAATGAGTTTGAGCCTGCGTGCCTGGGTCAGAAATTCAAGGACTTGCAAATTTTCTACCCTGGGTGGTCTTGTTGGAGCAGTCCCTTGTGGGGCTGGTTGTCCCTCATGGCTGCAGGTGCTCCTTGCTGTGCAGAGTTTTGGGAAGAGGCTTTCAAAGACTGACTCATTATCTTGGCTCTGAAGAACTGGTTCCCTACAACTCCCTGAAAGGAGATTGTAGACAGGTGGGAGTTGGTCTTTTCTCCCAGGTAACAAGTGATAGGAAAAGAGGATATGGCCTCAAGTTGCACCAGCACAGATTTAGATTGGAACAATTTCTTCACTGAAGGGGTGGTCAAGCATCAGAACAGGCTGCCCATGGAAGTGGTGGAATCACCATCATTGGAAATGCTCAAAAAACCACATGGTTTAGTGGTGGACCTGGCAGTGCTGGGTTAATGATTGGAATGGGTGGTCTCAGAGGTTTTTTCCAGCCATAAAGATTCTATGAATCTAATTAATCGAATTGATCTTCTCATTTGAGTTGGAATTCCTCATCAGTTTGGTCCTTCTCCACGAGCTGTCGGTGACACCCCTCCAGCCACTAGAGGGGGAAGAAGGTCTGTGGTGTTGGCAGGAGGAAGCTCTGACAGGCACCAAACCATTCCTTCATCTCCCCAGGGATCTGGGACACGAGGACAAGTCTTCACTCTGTTCAGCACTCAGTGGGTTTTTGCTGTTTCTACAAAGAAGGGTTTGGGGTTTATTTGAGCTGGAAGATGGAGTGGTCAGGAAGGTTTAAGAAGTTGCTGTGACATGGTGGTTCCTCTGGTCCTTACGGTTGGTACGTGTTGTTTCTCTGCAACAGGGCTCGATAAAGGACCAGCTAAAAGCTTACGGTGCTCTGACCGAGAATGTCACACGGAAGTACACCAGGCAGATCCTGCAGGGAGTCTTCTACCTACACAGCAATATGATTGTCCACAGGGATATTAAAGGTGAGTGGATAGTACAGAGAAGCTTCTTGCTTGGTTGGGTTTGTTCAGGCCAGCCTCTCCCTGCCCCAGAACAAATCCTTGTGCACAGCACAGCGCTGGGATCTGCTATTTGAAGGATTTTTGCCCCTGCCCTTCACCAGCTTGAACCATGAAAATCTCGAGCAAGCAGCTGCAAACCAAAATCTTATGCTGTCCTCCCTCTTGAGGGATTATTGTTAACTGCCCTTACATGTCTGAAAACCTGGTGTAACACAGCCAAGGACTGAGAGGCTCCGGCATTTGGGGAGGTCTGAGGCTCCTTCCTGCTGTCTGTGGGTGGGCAGGATGATCTGTTGGCCCCCATGCACTGCTCATTTTTGGGAAACCTGCTGAGTGAGGGGGTGCTGGTGGGAGTCAGCCCTCTTGGAGAGCAGCTGCCTTAGGAGAGAAGGATTTATGCAGAGTCCAACCCACCACAGCCCTTTGGGCTCCCTCCTGCCTGGCTCTTTGCCTTCCTGCTCTCCTCACTTCAGGTCACTGCTTCATCTCTTGGGGGTCTTGTCTTTGCTTTTCACCCCAGGTGCCAATATTCTGAGAGATTCTGCTGGAAATGTGAAACTTGGAGATTTTGGGGCCAGCAAACGCATCCAGACCATCTGCATGTCTGGAACTGGAATTAAATCTGTCACGGGAACACCATACTGGATGAGCCCGGAGGTTATCAGTGGAGAGGGCTATGGAAGGAAAGCTGATGTGTGGTAAGGAACGCAGTAAAAACCCCACCACTGCCACTTAAATCAAACAGTCCTTTTGGGAGGCTGTAATGGGAGCAACAGGTGTAGCTAATAGTTGGAAGCAGTGCAAAGGGTGGAAAATAGGAGATAAAGGATCAACTGTGCAGCTATCCAGAGGGAACGTGTTGTAGCTAAGTTCCCAAAGCAGGAGCACTCAGAATCACAGCTTGCTTTTGGAAGCTCTTGTCTTGGGTGAGTCTCACGTCCAGCTCATCCCCATAACTGCTTTTTAATTCTGGAAAGCAGGTTGATAAAAAAGCTCACTAAAAGAGCTGCTGAGTTTTGGTGGCCCTGACTTTGGGTTCACTAAGCCCAGCTCAGAGAATCTTCAATGGTCTTCCCAAATCTGCTGCTGGATGTTTGCATGTGGCTCAGGCACAAAGACAGCCAAAATCATTGGCTGCTTGTGGATGTTTTGGTCTGTGGAGGATGACAGATGGAGCCTGGAAGAGTTGGGATAACACTACTAATCTTCCCAGTATATGAGGAGGAAGCACTGTCTTCACAGTGTGCTTTCCGTTGGGTGCCCCAGCAAAGAGGGGCAACAAAAAATAATCCTTCCAAGAGAACCCTCTTTGGGTGGGAAAACCAGAAAGTCCTTAGCAGGTGTCCATGTACCCTGCACCACCTGCTCTGGCTGATGGGAGGGGAATGTGGTTTAATTTTTTAGGATCAATTATGAATGGAGGTGGCAGAATATCTCTGCCAAGACCAGGACTCTTGAGCAAGCCAAGGCAAACTTCTCAGGCTCTTTGCTGCTCATCCCACGTGTTCCTTCCCAGATACACCTCAGAGATTAAGTTGGATGAGGCAAATATGTTTCATTCTGGCTCAGCTTCCTGGGGAACTATGTGCTATTGCTGAAACTGTGCTGTCTGAACCTGTGCTCGGATTTCCCTTCAGGGGATGCTCCAGTGAGCTTTTATGAGACTTAGTATCTGCCAGTTAAGGTAGGCAGAAAAGCCACCAGCTTTAAGGCAAGGCTTCTGCATTCACTCCTGCTATGGGAGTGGAAAGTCCAGTGCCAAGGACCTGTGTGACCAGGGAGCTTCAGGGGACCGGACAAACAAGGGACATGTCCCCATCTCCTGCAAGTTTGCTCCCTGCACAGTCCCTTTAGGCAGATGCAATCCCAGAGATGATTAAACTCAAACTGCAGGGCCACGGCCCCAGTCCCTCACGCTGTGCTTGGCGTTGTTGCAGGAGCGTGGCCTGCACCGTGGTGGAGATGTTAACGGAGAAGCCGCCTTGGGCAGAGTTCGAGGCCATGGCGGCAATTTTTAAAATCGCCACGCAGCCGACCAACCCCCAGCTCCCCGACGGCGTCTCCAGCTCCTGCCGCAACTTCCTCAAGCAGATCTTCGTGGAGGAGAAGCGGAGGCCGACGGCCGAGGACCTGCTGAGGCACCCCTTCGTCAACTGCGGGCTCTGAGCCCTGGCAGCGGGGATGGGAAGCGCCGGCGGGAGGATCGGACCTCACCCAGGGCTGTCCTGACAGTCCCTTCTCGCTCGTCGCTCCTCGGCCCCCGCCGCGTTGTTGGATTTTCACGCTGCGCTCGGGACTGTCGGCGCCGGGAATTCGGAGCGAGGGATTTCCCGGCCTGCGCGGGTGCCGGACCACGTAACCTCCCTGCCGCCAGCGGTACCGGGGCCGTGCCCCTCGCCGCGGAACTGCTCTCCTGGGGGAAGGGTGGCAAGCGGGAAATGTCCCCCCCAGCACGGCGGCGGTGCTGGCAGCATCCCCGGGACCGGTGGGGGAATCGGATGCTCAGTGGCCATCACCGCCTTTCGCAGAGGAACAGACAGGGCCTTCAGCCAAGCCGGAGGAGATGATCCTCAGACCACAGAGTCGGGGGGACCTGGGCGTCCCCGTTCACAAGGGGACCACCCCCGCTGGAGCAGCTGGCGGCTCCGGCGGGGCGGCGTTTCACACTGTCCTGTGCCTTACGCGGTTACAATCAAGGAGTGATGCTCGGCTCGGATCTGGTGTGAGGATGCAGCAGCCGTGTTGACTTTGCCTTGGCGGGTGTGTGTGTGTGTGTGTGTGTGTGAGTCTGGGAACAAGGGGGTCTTCTCGGGGTGCAGGAGGTCTGTGCCGGGTACACCCGCAGACGGATGCCCGGGATCCCTGCCACGGGCTGAGGGATGGTTAAATGACGATGGTGGTGTTTAAATGCTGTCGATGGCGGGGGTGGGCAGGGCTGAGCCGCAGCCACATTGTGTTGGGAGCCATCAGGATTCAGGTGGGAGCTGAAGGGAATCTCAGCAAGGACGGGTCTGCTCACAGCCACGGTTCTGCTGAGCCGTGCCCGTGCTGCTGCACTGGGGCAGGAGAGATGCCATCGTGTTTTGGAAGTGGAGCTGCAGGGAGAGCCCAGTGGATCTCTGTAAAACCCAAGAGAGTGCCTAAAATTAGGCAGAGAGGTCTGGTGCCTCCTCCTCCGTGCCTTGTGAGCCATCCTCAGGTACAGGGAAGAGGAGCATTACTTCCATGGTGGTGCCCAAGGGAACAGCTGCAGGACCATGGAGCCTCAGACTGGGAGAGTGGAGCTGCAGCAGTCGAGGGCAGCTGGAAGCAGATTTCTTCCTGCAGTAGCTTTGGAGTTGTAGGAGAAAATGGGCCAGCCTCTGACCAGCACTGCCCCGCTGGAAAACCTGGGCAGGAAGCACGCACAGAGTCCCTGGAAGCTGGTTAATTAATTAATCAGATCTTGGGGGGTTTAGGATAAATTAGTTGCACCATCCCACCTCCCCCTTCTCTGCTGCATTAGCTGTTTCCACTGATTCAGCAAAGGGTTAAAAAAGCAGCTACCAGGAGGTTCCGTCCTCAGGCCAGTGTGTCAGACACAGGTTTATTTTAATGCTGGTTTTCAGTGAAAATGAAAAGTGTTGCTTAGACTTAAGAGGAAAGTGAAAAATTGGTTGTTTGTGTGAACACATCCTTGAATTCTTCCATGAGGAAGAGATCAAGACTTTGCACCGCTGGTGTGGCGGTGGGAGCGTGTCCGTGTCCTCAGCTCTGAACAGAGAAGCAAGATTTAGGAGGTTGCCCAGAGTAGCTGTGGATGTCCCATTTCTGGAAACACTCAGGGTCAGGGTTGGATATGGCTTGGAGCAACCTGGTCTGGTGAAAAGTGTCCCTGCCCATGGCAAGGGGTTGGAATGAGATGAGCTCTAAGGTCCCTTCCAACCTAAACCATTCAAAGATTTTATGATTTTAAGAATTATTTCAGTTTTTAAAAAAATAAAGACTGTGAGTATGAGAGCAAATTAAAATAAATACCTAAAAGAATTCCCTATAAATTTGCCTGAAAGCTACAGGGGCTGGTTACTGCCCAAGCCAGGACCCAGGGAAGCTGGGATCTGGTGGAGCAGCACCAGGGGTTGTGTCAGTCAGCCACGGTGGTGATGGGCATCTCCCCATGGGGAGGGGAAAAAGTCTCCTTTTGCTGAGGGGAATGAAGAATTTTATTCTGTGAATAGGACCAAATCCATCAGTCTGGTCAGTAATATGGGATGGATGGAAACAAACACAAGGGAAAAAAAATCAGTGTTGTCTGGGAATGGATGTGGCAAAAGAGGGTAACAAAGTGTGTGTTCACCAAAGCTAAAAAAAAAAAAAAAATCAAAACCATTTTTAAGCTGTTTTCTCTTCTTTCATTGAATCTGGTTTGGGTTTTCTCAGCCTTTCAGTGGTGGGTGGGTGTTTTTCTTCTTTCCAAAGATTTGAGAGCCAAAGGGGGCTCCTGGCTGCCCCAGAACGCTCCCAGGGCCCTCAAACCACCTAAATCCTCCCGTGGATGGATGTGGCTTCTGTGTGAGTGTGTGAGTGTGAGACACTCCTCAGGTGCCTTTGCCTTTCTGGTTTGTAAAACCCTTGCAGTGTTCTGATGTACAGAATGGAACTAGGAAATGCAAATGGAATTATTCTGCCATGTAAAGTCACTTTCTGTTTGTTTGGTTTGTTTTTATTTTATTTTGCCTGTAGCGGGCCCTGCGGCTCTCCCTGCACACTGCTGCGGATCCATGGAGAAATTAATTCCTTTTGGGGGATGGACTGGAGCAGGACATTGGAACGGGCTGTCCAGGAAAGTGGTGGAATCACCATCCCTGGAAGTGCTCAGAAGGCGTGTGGATGTGGCATTTGGGGATGTGGTTTAGTGGTGAACATGGTTGGACTCGATGATCTTGGAGGTCTTGTCCAACCTTAATGGTTCCATGATCCTACATTTCTATTGCCTGTCCCCTGCTCGCCAGTACGGCCCCTTCCCAGCAGGGCAGTTCCCAGCATGGCTGGGGGGCACAGGGGGCACTTGGTGTGGCCGTCCTGGGGGCACTGGGGCCAGGGAGTGACAAGAAGTTGATGGTTCCCCAGGATTTCTGGAACAAATGGATCTGTGCAGTTCTCTCACCTGATGGCTCTGCATGTCCCTTTATCCTGACATTCCCCCTTGGACTCTGAACACACAGGCTTTTGTGCTTCTAAACCTAGTTTTACTTTATTTTTATTTTAAAATTTTGGAATTTTTTCTTTATTTCTATTTCCACTTCATCCCCCCCTTCCATCATTTTCCCCTCTTTTCTCTCCCCTTTTCCTTTTTGCTTTTTTCCCTTTCTTCTTTTTTTCTTTTCTTTTTCCCTCTTCCCTTTTTCCGTTTTTTTCTTTGTTTCCCCTCCTTTTCTCCATCTTTCTTCCTCCCTGTTTTCCTCCCTGTTTTCCTCCCTGTTTTCCTCCTTTTTCCCCCTCCTTT
>VXAD01007415.1:2744273-2792831 GCA_013399195.1 Dicrurus megarhynchus
CACCCCCACTGGGAAAGGGGTACCCCCCTCCTCGCCTCCTCTCCTCGCACGCCCGCGTGCTGGGCCCGTGCCTGACCGCCAGACACCGCCCCGGAGCTGCTCTGCTCTGGAAGAGTAAATGCCGACGTTTTGTGATGGTTTTAACGCCGGGGGTGCGTGGCCCAGGTGTGGCAGCGCCGGTGGCATCCCCCTAAGGAGTCGGGCATTGTGTCGAGGGGACCCCAGCTTCCCTCGCAGCCCGGGGACCAGCCACAGTCTGCTGTCACCTGCCCTGTCACACGGAGCAGCCGCTTTTCAAGCGGCTGTCCCTCATCTGCACGGCTTGGCACGGACCTGCCACCCTTCTGGAGCCTGCTTCTCCCTGGGTGGCATCCACAGAGTCCTGGGCAAGAACACGGGGCCAGGATGACCCCAAAGGATGGTCGTTCCTTGCCATCCTTCCAAACAGGTCTCCTCATGCTGGCGGTGCTTCCCACCAGTTGAGGGGTCACCGCAGTTTCTTTCACAAAATAAATGGAGGGGCTCCATTTGCTGGGTCTTGTCACATAAATCTCTGTAGTTGTGTGATTTTGAAAGCCCTGCAGAGCATGTTCCTATAAAACCGAGGTAGGTGAGAAAGCAGCATGTGTGTTACAGTGCCTGAAGGAAACCTGGGGTAAAAACATGCAGGTGATTCTGCTGTGGTAGGAAAACAACGACCACCGTGAGCTGAGAAGTGGAGGAAAGCTGCCTTAGCAGCACTGCCAGCCCTCTGAAGTGATCTGAGGCTGAATCCGTCACAGGGCACTTACTGGTGTTCTCACTGGTGGTGCTGATCCCCTGTTCTTTTAGGACACAACACCCGATGAGCTGCTGGCTGCTGTGATGACAGCTGTCCTTCAGGATGTTAACCTCCGTCCTGAGGTACTGGGAGACATCTGTGTGGGTGAGTGACAGCCTCTGCCCAGTGAAACTCCTGGTCTGGACAGCTGTGTGGGACAGGCTCCTCGTGTCCTGTGGGATACTCACAAGTTTTGTGGGCCTGGAAGGGGTTAGTGTGTGTAGCATTAGGTTTTCATGCCTGTCCTCTTGGTGTTGGGGCTCTGATCTGGTGCTGGGCAGTACCGAGCTGTGGTGATGGGAACATCTCTTCAATGCCTGTGAGGGGAATGCAGCCAGTTGACTGGAACTGTGTCTTTGCTCTCAGGGAACGTGCTGCAGCCTGGAGCTGGCGCCTTGATTGCAAGAGTTGCACAGTTTCTAAGGTAAGCTCTCAACCAGACTGAGGTTCTTCCTTTCCTCCTTGGGCCATGGAGCAGCACAGGGTCAGAGGTTGCAGTGAGGCTCATGCACTCCCAGGAATTACAGCAAATCACCTTTTGCCTAGAAACTGGACTTTGGTCGAGCTCTTAGAGAACACTGATGGCAGAGGGACAGGGAGGCAGGTGAAGCTGTTTAATTTGTTTGTGCTGCATGTGTTTGGCCTCCAAAAGGGACGTGATGTTTTGTGGGCTCCCAGCTGCACCTGCTGCCTCTCTGGACTGTGAGGCTGCACTTCTCTCTGCTGTGTCTGGTCCCAGAACCATGGATGGGCTCAGATCTTTCTGGCGTTGCCCAGTGTTGGTCAATGGCTGGTACTGAGCTGGATCCCAGATTCCAAATATTTCAGCCAGTTTCTGTTGCTATTGTTTCTTTCTGTCAGTCACTGCACAACTACCACTTTAGAGAGGTGCAGGCACAGCCTGCCATAATTAGGAGTGTTACAGAGCTTTTCAGGGTTTCTGGCCTGGGTTAGAGCTCAGAATCTCCCAGGGAGGGCCCTGCTTACAGAGGACATTCTGAAGACAGACCCATGGAGAAACGGCACTTGGAGCCAGTTGCAAATGAAGTGTGGAAATTATCTTTGAACTTTGCTTTCCCTTCGTGCAGGACCAAATAGATCAAGAAATGGATAAAGTGATCTGCCTGGAACTTGAGGGATAAAGTTTAATCAAGTGGATTAATGCATTCTTTAGAGCTTTGGGTTGTTGGTGGGTTTCATCACTGAGTCTTTGCCAACACTGTCTTGTTTTCCAGTGGTATTCCAGAGACGGTGCCGTGCTCCAGTGTGAACCGGCAGTGCTCCTCGGGGCTACAGGCCATTATCAACATAGCTGGTAGGTGTTGTGGGCACTGGCATCAGAGTTGATGCCTGCCCCACCCCAAGGGCTCATTCCTTCTGTCCTCTAGTCTCTCTGAGCAGTAAAACAATGACAATGTCTTGTGCTGGTGGGAATTTCCAGTGTGATGTTAGCTAAATGCTTTTCTATCCTTGAGTGGCCAAGAAGTAATCCCTAGAGAAGTAACTTGATTTTTTGGGGACAAGTTCTACCATCACCTCCATATCAGGCAGCTTCCAGAAGGGTCCCTCCAGTTCTCTCTGGCCCCATGTTAGTCCTCAGCCCCATCAGCTCCTTGGCCTGGCTCTCACTCTGGCTGGCAGGAGGGTGAGGAAATGCCCATGTGGCTGTACTGGCTGCTCAGGTGTTTGGAAACTGCAGCTGGGCTGGAAATGCTTTTGCTCCTGATGACAGTAAGAATGTTTATGCACTGCTGTTACAGGTGGCATCCGAAATGGATCGTATGACATTGGCTTGGCCTGTGGGTAAGGAAGTATTTTCATAGTGCTTGCTTAGGCCTCCTGAAGGTAACACTCTGTCCCTCTGCAATAACTTGCCATAATTAGGTTTTTAGCTAATCTCCAATTAACTAGTGTCTTGAAAGACCAGCAGCTCTCTTGGATGAAGAAATTAATGTCCTACCTGTGCTAATGAGTGTTCTGCAGACTTAGAGGATGTGTTCTGTGCTGTCTGATGAGCTATTCTGTGCTTCAGTCCTAACATCACAAGCAGTGTTTATTTTTTGGAGGATTATGTAAATGTTAGGTTGGCTTTGGGGGAATGCTAGTGACCACATACACAGTGATTTCAGAAGAATAAGTGAAAAAAAACTATTTAGTAATCCAGAGGCTAAAATACTGGGTTTCTCTTTTTTTATACCTTGATGGCTCTAATCTTTCATTACTTACTACTGCACACAGTTCTCCTTTAGTCCTTAGGAAAAGGTTTATATTTACAACTTCTCAGCACCTGCACACACACATTGAGCAAGATCAGGCATTGAGAATGCTCTTTCCTTCCCAGAGTATTTGCTGCAAAGTAAAGAGCTCAGCAGGACAGGTGTGTTCCTCTGCTGTAGGCCGAGCACCTGGTGATCAGCACTTGTGTAAGGCTTTTCAAACCTTCACTTTAACACATTCCTTTCAAGAAGTTGCTTGGCAGTGTCCACCAAGATGTTGTGCTTAAAGGGACTGACAGCCTTTGCACCCCTGGGTGTGCCAGACACTGGGTTTTGTTGTGGGAAGCTCTCTGGCCTCTGTCCTGCAGAGTCCTCCATGAAGACATACAATCCATAAGTTACAGATAGCTTTTGGGAGCTGCATTTATCCTAAGTCTTACTCTTCCACAGAGTGGAGAAACGGTGGATGACAACACAAAAGACAGTAGCTGGGGTTTCTCTTATTTAAAACCCAGTCCTGTGCCTTCCTTCAGGAGCAGATGCAGCTGAAGTCAATGGTGGAGTGTCCCATCTTAGAGCTAGTTTAAATTGCTGATAGCACTTACTACAAGCTGCCTTACTTTCTGCTTGCCTTTCATTTTCCAGGAATGGTTTCTTTGTTATTTATTCTTCATGAGGGTATTTGTGTGGTGCAGAGTAGAATTCAAACCCTCTTCCCATTGTAGGCTTCATAATCTAGACTGACCTTACAGAAGGTCATGAGTGTTAAGTGATGGCTTTGTATTTCTGCAGTAAATTTGAGTACCTTCAATGTTTTAATTCATTTATGGGTCAAAGATTGCACCGTGTGGGATCCATGTCTGAAATTCTTTGTGTTGCGAAACACAAATGGTGCAACTCACTGAAATCTCTTCACCATGGTTTGCTTAATACTTCCCTTTTTCTACTGCCAGCCTGTTCTTAAGATCTGAGCGGTATTTTTGTGTCTGTTGACAATCTCACTGAAAACTCCAGCCCTTGAACCTTGGGTTTCTCATTATGTTTGAGGACAAATGTGCCAGAATCATAGCAATTCCTTTCTAGCTTGGGAAACACAAGAAATTAACTGCTGACATTGGTATCCTGTTCTAGTGAAGCAAGAACCAATTGAATCTCACAATCTGTTTTCATTTCATGATAATTCTTAAATTGATGATTAAAGAGCTTCTGCCTCAGCCAGTTCCTAATTAGCAGCTGCGTTTCTGTGGGATAATGGGAAAGCATGTTGTCAGGATACTGAGTTTTGATCAGTCTTAATGGAGCAATTCAAATTTTTCTTGTGTTTAGCGTGGAAACCATGTCCCTCAGAAGTGCAAATAACCCTGGTGATATCAGTTCCAGCATGATGGATAACCCCAAAGCTCGAGATTGCCTTATTCCTATGGGGTAAGTGTTTCCCCTCCCCACAGTTTAAGGGTTTTATAGATGCTCTGTCTCCTCAGTGACCATAAGTTACAAATCAACCTGAATGTGGGTGAGCTTAGAGCCGTGTGTGCTGGCATCCTTGGTTGTGGTGGGAGATGAATGATGTGAAATGGGCAGAGATCACCAACTCTGATCAAAGATTTTCTTGTCTTAAGCTCAATGGCTTGTTGAGCAAGGAGAATGGATTTGAACCTTGTTCTGGTACTAGATTTGATTCTGGATTAGCTTCTGCCAGCAGTTCTAAATTGAGAATGGAGCAGTTGGCTTTGAGACTAAAGCCATTGCTTGTACCTCATGTGGTCTTAGTAGAAGCCAACTGCAGCTCCATTAGATGTGTCCTTGGATTAATTCTGTGATGTTGTTTTCCCCAGAATAACCTCAGAAAATGTCGCGGAGAAGTTTGGAGTTTCCCGGAAGAAGCAAGATGCCTTTGCCTTGGCTTCCCAACAAAAGTAAATGCTTTTTTTGTTAGTCTTTTTGGGTTTTTTAATCTTTTAGTTAAGAAATAAGTACAGCTGCAAAATACACTGCTACTTCCTGGTGAAGTGCAGCCTTTGTGTTGCCTTCCAATCCCTAATAGTGAACAAAGAAGCCTTGAGGGGGTCAGACCAAAATTCAGTGCCTGTGGAGGGTTGTGTGTGAGGAGGGAACGGGAGCCCAGAGCTGTACTGGGATTGTAGGACTGACCTCACACAAGTATCACTGGGCAAGCAGACCCTGAACAGTGAGTGCCCTGCTTGTCTCAGCATCCAAAGGTCCCTGCCCATGGCGGGGGGGTGGAAGTGAATGATCTTTAAGGTGCCTTCCAACCCAAACCATTCTGTGTTTCTATGATAACAGCCTCAGGGAGGTTTCTGGAATGAGTGCATGGTGAGGTATTTTCGTAGTGGCTTTGGCTCAGGATCACTGGAACCTGAACGTGGGAGCAGCAGCAGAAGGAACCTTTCCCATGAGGGAATAGACGAGCGTGGCTGCTTGTAGAGAACTGCTGAGCTTGTGAGAAGAGTGGCTTGTCCTTGCTGCAGGTGTTTGGCTCTGAGTGAGTCCAATCCTACCTCTGATAACCTTCCTCTTGGGTTAAATCACTGCCAAAGTCAACTGACCCTGGAATCCGTGGGGCTGTACTGGCAGTGCAGTGGCAGGTGACAGGGTGAAGTTTCTGCCATCAAAGAGTTAAACTTGCTTTCAGAGCTCTGTTTAAGCATCAGCCTGGTCCAATTATTTATCTAACACAGGAAGCCACTGCACAGGGTAGTTAACCTTTAAATTCCGGCCCTGCTGCTCAGGGAACTTGGCATGCCAGCCTTTCTCACTGCCATGGAACTGATAACCAAAAGGGTATTTGAATGTGATCCTCACGCTCACATGAGGCGAGGGGTGACTTTCTGGCCTTGGTCTCAGGGTATCTGTGGAGTTACTGACCTGTCCTTCAGCACTTTGCTCTAATTCTCGCTTACCTGGGAGCATTGAATATTTTCATTTTATTGGTAAAAGTGCAAAGTGATGAAGGGGTAAAACAAGATTTTAGTCTCCAATTTGTATTCTCTGTGAAGGGTTTACCTCTGGAAGGTAAATCTAAATCAACTCCACTTTGAAGGCTTTTAAAATATCTTGTTGATAGGAAAGATTAAATCTACGTGGCTTGAACTAATTCTGGTTTAGTTAATTGTATTCTGCTTGGTCATGGCAGTTACTGCTAGTTCAGGGTTCATTTATTTTCTTACAGTTGTGATTGTGACTGTACCCCTGGACAAATAAAACTTCATGTTGGGGGCTGGTGGTGGTCAGTCAGGGACAGAGGTGTTGATGGGAACAGAAAGGGGATCTTGCTCAGAAATGAGTGATCCTGTGACCCAGATTTGGAGACAATGCCCATTATGTTGATGTAGAGGTAAAAAGTTTGTCTTCCCACGAATGGAAATAAGAATTTGCCTGTTGTCTTGACCACCACTCAGTGATGATGTACCAAATTCCACCTTAGTTCATTCTCTGTCTAACTGGTTTCCTTCACCTTAGTTCTCCTGCAGTTCACCTCCAAAATATTTTAACCTTTCATACTCTTTTTTTTACCAGAGCAGCAAAAGCTCAGCAGATGGGACTGTTCAAAACCGAGATTGTTCCAGTGAAGACCACTGTTTCAGATAATGATGGCAACAAAAAAACAATCACTGTGCACCAAGATGAAGGGATTAGACCCTCCACAACGCTGGAAGGCTTGGCAAAGCTGAAACCTGCCTTCAAAGAGGATGGAAGCACTACAGCAGGTCAGCTCAGCTGTTACATTTTGTTGTTCCTCTGGTTTACCTGCCTTTACTAGAACAAAAAGGATGTTAATAAGTCTCTTCCAACAGGGAATGCCAGCCAGGTCAGCGATGGAGCAGCTGCTGTTCTCCTGGCAAAACGCTCCAGGGCAGCACAGCTGGGGCTGCCAGTGCTGGGGGTGCTGAGGTCCTTTGCTGTGGTGGGGGTGCCACCCGACGTGATGGGCATAGGGCCAGCTTATGCCATCCCTGTTGCTGTGGAAAAGGCAGGTGAGAACCACCCCTCATTCGGGCAGTGCTTGGCACAAGCAAATCAGACTCCCTGCTTGGAGATTTAAGGTCATGTTATTCAAGCATGTGTAGCTGTTGGAACAGTGGACTTAAATCTGAAACCTTAAAAGAGGTCCTGCCTTGGGTTGTTGCAATGATCTTTCCTTGTACTGATGTGTAAATTGTCATTCACTCACCTTTGAGAAGCTCAGGAGTAAATCCCTGCACAGGCTTAGTAAGAGTTGACATGTGCTAAGTGATTGAGTGTTCACTTAGTGCTGTTTTCTCTTCTTCATTATGACCAGTGTGTTGGGGGGTGGTTTTATGTTTGGTTTTTGATGTTTTTTCTCTTTACAATTTTGTCATCTTACTTAGGGATTTTTCCACACTCATTGGGTTAAACAGCTTTTATAGCTGATGAGCTGATTTAGCCTGGCCTGGCTACAGTCACATGCCCCCCTGTAGCTTTATCTTTCACTCTCCAAACACCCTTCTGAGGAAATTTAGCAGAGTCAGTGACACAATGCCATGAACTGTGATGTTTTGCAGTCTTTAGACGCTGCTGTACATAAACTTGTTCAAGTGTAGATATCCCACATGGAGCTGAGGTTCTTCTTTTTTAGATGGAATAGAACTGGAATTCATAGAGGGAGGCTGTCAGACAATTACTCACTGATACAATCATGAGGCAAGAACACCTCCTTTTAACTCCTGACTTTTCTGGCCCATAGGTCTGACTCTGAATGACATTGATATATATGAAATTAATGAAGCCTTTGCAAGTCAGGTGAGTGAGTGTCATGTTTGTGTTGCTGCATTGCTTGGCAACTGTGTGTATTTCAGCTTGGTCTCCAGGTTAAGATTTTTAACTTGTTCCACACATTACATCTTCAGCCAAATGTTAATAACATGTGCAGACTATTTTCCTTTTCCTTCAAATAAAAATGAGCAGGGCATTGCTTATACAGCTTAATATTAGAAGAAAAAAGTCCACTAAATAAGAATGTAGTTTTTGCTGTTGTACCTTATACCAACTTGCAACATCTGTTTCACCAGGGCTGTGATTGATTGTCAGGTTGTCTGTCTGAATGTGTGTGGGCTCAGTTTGAGGTGAAGTGGACAGTTTTAGCTCACTTGTCTGTGCCTTGGATCAGTTCCACTCCTTTCCACTGAGAAGGATGGTCTAGCTGGAGTCAGGCCTCTGACCTGGTGGAGGAGAGCTGAGAACTAAGGAAGACAAGAGCATCTCCATGAAACCATTGCCTGTGTCTTTCCAGGCTGTGTACTGTGTTGAGAAGCTGGGCATTCCCATGGAGAAGGTGAACCCCCTGGGAGGAGCCATAGCTCTGGGACACCCCCTGGGCTGCACTGGTGCTCGGCAGGTCGTCACTTTGCTCAATGAGCTGAAGCGCAGAGGGAAGAGGTGAGTGCTGAGCATCAGTGCTGGCCTCACACCTGCTGGGTGTGCAGCTACCACAGGTTCAGGGGTAACCACTTTGGCTTAAGCTTTCTCCATCCCTTGGATGGGGTAACCATCCATTCGGGTGAAACTTTCTCCATTCCTTGAATGACTTTGAACCTGAATTCCCTGGGCCTCTCCTAGTGACACAGGAGAGCCCTGCACAGCTCAGATTTATTGTATTCTTTATTTTTATTCTTTTTACCTGGATGATGTAAGCCTGAGCTGTCTTTTCCACGTGTTCTTTATTTCAGAGCATACGGAGTCGTGTCCATGTGCATTGGAACTGGCATGGGTGCCGCAGCCGTGTTCGAGTACCCGGGGAAGTGAGCTCCAGTGCTGACAGAACAACACCCCAGCTCACTGTCTGCCTTCCCTGGTCATAGCAAGTGATTTGCACTGAAATCAAGGGGGTTCTGGGATTTGCTACTAGATCTACAAATTTTAGGCAGAAATTGTGAAGTAGAATTAATGGTACAGCTCTGCTAAGAAGGTGAGGAAATGCAAAACTGGCACCCGGCTTCCTGACATAAGAAATTAGCTCAGCTGAAATTCAGTTATAGGCCCTGGTATGGTGATTATGAATTAATATTTTTAATTTAATTGATCTCTTTATTCTGTGAATATTAGCAGAGAGAAGTAGTTCATGGGACAGTTTTTGTATGACAAATTGACAAAAAGGGTCACTCAGAATGAAAATGTCAGTCCATGTGAAAAGACTTTTCCAGCATTTTCTTAAAAGGTTTCACCATTTTGCAAGAAGTTTAAAAGAGCTTGTTTTGAAGCAAAGACTTGACATCCTTGCCTTCACAACTGTCTGTCCTAGCCCAGTCAGAGGCTGTCTGTGTCTTAATATGTCCCTACACTGGAGGAGTGGGCTGGAGCTCACTGCTGGTGGAGCTGCTCTGAAGCCTCCAGTGGGGGAAGTTGGAAGGACTGGAATGTAATTTCCACAGGAAATGCCTGAACCAGAAGGGTTCTGTTGAATTGCTAGATGCCAGGAATTTGATTGTGGCCATTCCTTCTTTTACAATACATGTCTGATTATCAGTTTGTTTGACTCCAAGGACAACCTTGTGCTTAATCAAAGATCAAATTATTTACTTACCTAACACATGAAGCAAATTGCAGCGTTACATTTACTGCAAGCATTACATGAACATCAGTGACAGCTCAGTCCTTCAGTGCTAATACAAAGGTGTTGTGTCTTTTGTCATCCCTTATTTCTTCTCTTGTCTGAACAGGAAGATCACTGAAACTCAGCTTGAAATAGAAATGTACTCATCGCTGGTTTAAATTTGTAACAAACTGAAGTTCTTTGTCCTGACTCTTGTTTTTGCACTTAATAATACAACTGGGTTCTTGCAATACATTTGTTTCCTTTTTATGATGATTGTTAGTTGAAGGTCATGATGAGTTGGAGCTCTTCACTATTTTCACAATCCCATGCTGTAGCGTGTCTCACCCACCAATCACCCAGGCTGTATGTTAGAGCCAAAAACTGGAATTATTTAGAAGGGGTAAAGAGGCATTAACAAAAGCCTTTTATTTAATGGGAGTGGAAAACTTAACAGACTCAGAAGTGGGAATTGCAGCGACCTTTAGCTAAAATCATACTAAAATAATTTAAAGAGAAGTGTGAGTAAATGGGAACCATGTGGGGGGAAAGAATGAAAAGGAAGAAGGGTTCCTCCCTCTGTCGCTGAAGGGGATGTTCTCAAGGCCCAAGCATGATGAAACACACAGGTTGGTAATTTTCCAAGGAGACCAGGGAAAGTTTGCTCTTCCCTTCTCATGTAAGGCACTGAGAAAACAGCCTGGGGAATGCTGGCCTATTCACCAGTTCTTGCTTTTATGTGTCCATGTCCATTTTAATGTCAAACAAATAAATGAGGCAAAAGAAAAGCTACTTTAAGGTATGAACAGTCTTCAGCTGTAATTCCAGGCATGCTGGGCTATGCAAAGGGCTTTGGGCTGACTTACACAGCTGCTTTGCAGTTTAAAACCTTGTTCTGTGCTTAAAACTAAGCTTACCACAGCAATAAAAATACCAGTACAGTGTGATTACAACTGGTTGAGGTACCATGAGAATTTCATTCCTCATAACCTAAATTTTCATTCTGCTAAAATTCCAGTCCCTACTAAAACAACAGAAGTAGAGGAAAATACAGGCTCAGCTGATGGCACATCTGCATCCAACCTGTTACCTTGACATTTGTCCCACATTGTCTTGCTTAATGCACCTTCCCACGGTGCTTTCCTCGCCCTCTGAGGTGCAGCTTGCAAGGCTTCTCTTCCAGCATTCCAGAAATGGTCACAACAGCTTCATAGTCAGTGTTGCTCCTAAAATGCACAGCAAAAAGTTCAGTTACAGCTACGTGCAATCCTGTGTTTACAGAGGATTTTGTGGAGAAAAAGGGGAGAATGGTGTCCTAAGAGTGTTCCAAGTCACAAGCACAGGTCTCTAATGTTAGTGTCAAGCCCAGGTGACAATCTCACTTCACAGGGCTGTGGCCCACGGCTACAATACATGGTGTTGGAAAATAATGGTCAGGGCTGTGCCTGAAGACACTGGATTCATTTCTGAAGGAACCAGAATATCATCCTACTTGTGAAATTCTGTTTTAGGTAAATAAATTAACTGAAGCTCTGCTGGGAGTATCACCTGCACTGCCTTGATGTGAAAACTCCTCCCTGTGACAAAGTTTGAAGGGAAAAGTTTCTGTTGCTCCCTGAAGACCAGGGCCAGTCAGTGGAGTCCACGTTGTAAATTAACATCAAAAAGGTTACAACAACTGTAGTTTTGCACTAAGTTGAACAGCAGAATTTGCCCAAGGCTAATGCCACTCAGTGCTCCTGGGACTGTTCCTGTGAAGGACTTCTCTGTGTCCAAGTGCTGGCTGTTGTAAGGGCCTGAGGCAAATGCCTGTTCTGCCAGACAGCTTTTGGTTTTTCCTTCTCATAAAACAATTCCCCTGCAGGAAGAGCACTGATTTGGGGAAGTGAATTATAAAAATCACCTCACACCTTGCACATAATTATCTCCTAATGCCACACTGGTCCCACACTCCGCCGAGCTGGGAATTCTTCTATGAAGCCCCACACATGAGCTGGCTGCTATACAGCAACATCTTTGCTTTCTGGTACTTCCAGGCATTTTCAGCCATGCTGATTAGCGTATTTGTCAGACAAAAAGAAATGCTTCAGGCATATTCAGCAGAATTCCAGAAAAATTTAGGCAGTCAGGAGCTTGGGGAGGCTTCTGGTCCAGCACACTGCTCTGAGCAGGGACAGCTTAGAGCAGCTGCTCAAGGCTCTATCCCACTGAGATATCAGTAGCTCCAGTGTTGGAAAGCACTGGATTGTGTTCCAAGGAGATGGTAGTTATGACAATAACTCAAGTCACCTACAGTTTGCTTCTTGAAATTTCCCGTCAGCATTTTTCAGAGCTCACTGAAATAACTCAGATGGACTTGACTTATTTTAACTTCCTGCCACCACATGATAACAACCTCCAAAAAATAATTTGTAATGTTAAAAAAAAAAACAAACCAAACCCCAAACATTTTCCAAGAGTTGCATCTCCCTAATCAGAACAAAAATTAAAGTCTTTGGGTCATCATAGAATCATGGAATGTTGCAGGTGGGAAGGGACAGCAAAGCTCCTCTTGTTCCAAGCCCCTGCCCTGGGCAGGGATACCTTCCACTGTCCCAGGTTGCTCAAAACCTCATCCAGACTGGCCTTAAACAATTCCAGAGATGGGGCATCCACAGCTTCTCTGGGCAACCTGTGCCAGTGCCTCACCACCCTCACAATGCAGAATTTCTTTCTAATCTAAACCAGCTCTCTATCACTATGAAGCCATTCCCCCTTGTCCCATTACTCCAGGCCTTTGCCCAAAGTCCCTCTCCAGCTCTCCTAGAGCCCCTTTAGGCACTGGAAGGTGCTCTAAGGTCTCCCCAGAGCCTTCTCCTCTCCAGGCTGAACAACCCCAACCCTCTGTCAACAGCACAATTTCAGTTGTGTTAACTGTACCTTGCAGCAAAGCTGATCTGCAGAATCTCTCTGGTAGGTGCCTCCCCTTCACGTGCCTCCAAAATGCCTTTAGTTGGGAAGATGGAAAATACTTCCAGGGCCTTAGGCCTTTTCTGTTCATCTGCAGTGGAAGGGACAAATATCAAACAAAGCCATACAAGACCCTTTGTGTAAGCATGTGCAGCAGGTAGCACTCATGGCAATGCACCTCTTAGTTGAGCAACTAATAAATCATGTCTCACACTGTCAGAGGGTTTCTGGGCCTGTGCCCAGACTCTGTTTTCATCCTCTAATCAAGGGCAGTCATCAATGGTCTCCACATTGAAATAATAAGGCCCTGATCATCTTTCCTCTGGAATCCATCTGTTGTTAACAGCATTAGGCTCATGCTCAAACTACCCATGAGGAGCTGCTGCTTCTTGCTGCTCCTTAGGACTGATTTATAAACGAGCAGAGCATGTCCAAGAACTGTGAGGGCTGAGAATCAATCTTTTGGTCAGATGTGGAGTAACTGCTGAAATCAGTAGTGGTACAATAATGTCAAAAAAGGGAGGGGAAAGACAAACAGGGAAAAGCCCACAAAAGTGAGAACAAAAGCAGACCATATGTTTGCACCCAAGATCATCACATACTGCCTCTATATTGAGTGTGTGCATGCAGTCTTAATAAAAACACTGAAAAGTGAAACTCTGTAACAAGGAAATCAATTGCAAAACCAGAATACCCAGCAAAGCAGTCCAGTAGCTTCTGCAGCTGCTCCTGTTATACAGGAAGACATGTTCTGTCTTGGTCTGTGCAACAAAGCAGGTCTGGAAATCAACCCTGTCACAGGAGAGCTCCAGGACTGGAACAGTGAGGTAGGCAGTCACTGGGACCAGCTGCAAAACAGGGGAAAGGGAAAAGAGAATAAAACCCACCGCATTTTTACAGAGCTTTAGTAATTCCTGCTCCAGCTGGATCATTCTTAACCCCAACCACTGAATCAAGAATCATTGTTCTGTGTTCTTTCGTTACAGAGTGAATTCCCATTCTACAGCCTTGAGTGAATTAAGTTGTTGCTTGTGTGTTACTGTTTTGGGACAGGTTTTTAAACCAGACACTGTGGTCTTAATGAAGTAACATAGAGTAAACATTCTCATTCGTTTTTAGGGTTTTCTGTGGAGCTGCAGACATTACAGCATCTCATGGTCCCTCAGGACTGTATATGGCCCACTGTGAGTCATTCAGTTTGTGCAGATTGCCCAAGATTATGATTCAATTGACTGTATCTTAGATATGGTGCTCAGTTTTATACAGGTCACTCCTCAGAAATACCTGGTATGAAAAGAAAACAGAAGTGCCTGCAGTGTACTGGGGCTGCTGAAGGCTGGGAAGGGGGATATAGATTTCTGACTGGAAGAGATCGGTCTTTAAATGCACGTGGGCTTTGACCACACCACAGGAGCTCAACAGTTTCAGGAGCCTTTCCAGGAGCCTGTGGGTGCTGCAGGAGGCAGTGCCTGGTGACTCAGGCATGGCTTGTTCACTGAGACAGCCCTGACCCCTGTCTCAGAGTCATCCTGCAACTGGGCGTGTGGCCCTTTGAGTGTCACCCGGGCTGCCATGCAGAGAGCTGGGGTACCAGCACCAGGGTGTGACCCCAACCTGCTCTGCCCACCTGGGAGTCACCTGCAGTCTCAGCAGAGAAGCAACCCCACAGCCATATTTACTTTACCTGGATGAGCCCATTTAGTCCAGATGTGCCTGTAATTCAAGGCTGAGTAAACCCTAAACAGAGTCAGAGATACTGCTGAAACAGCCCTTTCCCAGGGCCCAGAGATCCTGCTCTGACCTTACCTGGGTAGTGTAGTTACTGTGCTCAATGACCAGATTTTGATTAAACTTCAGCTTTCTCTCTCCATTCTCCAGCTGGAGCACTTGGAGTCCAGGAAGCAGCTGGGTCTCTGGCAAATGTTGATACCTAAGTAACTCCAGAGTTGTGTGGAATGACACTTTCACCTGTGGGAAGAGGAATTCTGATGACCATCACACAAGACAACACCGTGTGCAGGAAATCCAAAGTACACATTGCACAAAGGCCCAGGCACACATTTTCCCACTGGAACCCAAAGGTGTCATGCCAGCAGCCAAATTCCCACTGGAACAAAGCATTATATTTAAAACAAAATACACAGCTATTTCCTATGAATCCAGTACACGGAGATGGAGTGTAAAGGTGAATAGCTGATCTCTGAACCACAAGGGAGAAAGTCTCTAGCAAGCTAAAGGTTTTGAATTCCTGAGAGTACAAATACCAGATTCCTAAAGCTGTCTTAGACACGTAAATCCTCTTTCTTCCCACACGTGCAGAACTGAAATGTGTGTGTCTCCATGTCAAAATGAACACAGCAAGAAACACACTTCAAAAATGCAACAGTTACTCATTCTTTGCAGGTTACCTCATTCTCTACTCCTGGACTTTGTTTCCTTTAATGTAATTTGTACACCCAAAACTAATCAAATTTTCCTCTCCTTGCACTGCCTGCATCTAATTTAAGGAAATGAGGGAGGACTGCAGTCCTTGGAAATTCTTTTAATTTGTCCAACATATATATAGCTATTGATTTAGGTGAGCTCCAAAACCCACAGGGTTTTCTGCAGGAGTTTGCAACAGGTCAGACTTGATGGGAAAAGCACATCAGGAACAGAAAAAGATTATTTGCAGAGAAAATAATCTGCACCTGCAATATAGCAGGCAAAATAGCAGTAATTAGTATTTGCTAATACACCACTATTTCCCCTGGAACTGGGAGATTTCTATGCTGGTTGTGTTTTTCTGTGGTTCATCTGGGCCACATTAACACACCAATTACTAAACTCTCTCTATTCTGGCACAGGATTATTATTTTTGAGCCTACCAGCATGTTTTGCTGTGGATAAAGTACATGTTGTGGTTGCTGTTCCCTTTCCTCCTTCTTGCTGTGGGATGTTTTGGTGCTCTTCTTGGGATCTGCGCTGCAGAGGCTGAAGGGCGTAGAGGGCGTAGACAGAAAGAGCCTGAAGTACAGAGGAACCTTGGTACAATTCATGAGTTTCAAACTCTGAGTAATTACTGAATCTGTCAAAACCTGGGGGAGAAATGATTCAGAACTGGTCAGTTTTAACTCCCTGGAGAGGTTTGTGTTGCTCTGTCTGGTCATGGAGCACCAGCAGGGATCTGAAGGATTTTACCCCAAAGCAACCCAGTATTTTCTACCTGTTATTCAACATTTCTTGAGTGAAAAACCAAAACAAAAGTAACATAATAAAGTCTAAGTTTTCAAATTTCAAGGGTCACAGAAACTGAAGTGACTCATTTTGCTATTGGACCTTTATGTCCTGAAAATCAGAACTTATTTTTCTACTTACAAACTCCCCTACAATGAAAGAGAAAAGCTGAATAAAACAGGCATTGTCTGATCTCAGCTTTTCTTATTCCTGGCTAATAAGTACTTGTAGTGCTTTTTTTTGTTCCCTGTCTTGTTATGTGCAATATAGAAAATGAGGCTACTGGTGATTAAGATACATTTTCACAGCCATGTGCACACAGCTCTGAATTGTCACAGCAGCACAGCAATACAAAGCAGCCAAATACATCAGTGTGGGAAATACTTACTCCATAAAAAGGCCTAGCAGGTAGGAGATCACTCGCCACTAAATAAAACACCATTCCTCTGTCGTGATCCATCTCCACTTGTAACCTGAGTGTGAAGAAGCAGGGCTGGTCACAGCCCTGCCCCAGGCTGACCCATTCCACGTGGGTGCCAGCAGTGAGCACGATGGTACTTACAGGGGATGCCTCAGGACAGCTTCCGTGTGCACTCGTAACGGGGGGGCTTCATAGCCATGACTGCGATGCACCTTGTTAGGCACCATCCTTGCAAGCTGACAACAACATGGAAACAGAAATCATGGATGACATGGTAGCACTAAACCTGAAATGCTGCTTTGAGCCCGAGAGGCTGGTAGCCAAAATAGGATTCTGCTTGGCAATGTAGTGCCTGTTTGTAAGACGTGATGGAACAGCAGAGGCCAAGCAGTAGCTGAAATCTGAATGGCTGTGGGTGATACAGATGCAGGGAAGGTTTGGATCAGATGTTGGGAAGAAATTCTTCATTCTGAGGGTGGTGAGGTCCTGGCACAGGTTCCCCAGAGAAGCTGTGGATGGCCCATCTCTGGAAGCATTCAAGGTTGGATGGAGTGTGGAGCAAACTTTTTTGGTTAAAGATGTCACTGCCCATAGCAGGGGGTTGGAACTAGATGGTCCTTTCCAACCCAAACCATTCTAGGACTCTATTATTCTACATTTCTTTTTTCAGGAATAAGGATTATTAGGGTTGTTTTTGTTGAATATTCTATTATCATTCATTCAGTTTACCTTGCACCTTTGCAACGATTCATGTCAGAGAAATGCTGAGCCATTCATAAAACACTGTTCAAGCCTCACATCAGCAGTTGTTGAAGAGGAAGTTTCCCAGAAGAGAGATATGCTGTCCAAATTCACACAGGAAGGTGGATGCAGAGCCAGGAACAGGACTCAGCACTCCTGAGTCTCACTCCCATTGTTAACTATTGTTATCAATAAAACCTGATATTGTGATACCACTTCAAACCCTGGGCTTTTGTCTGGGGTCTGCTGCCCCAGACAATGCAAGAAGATGGTGACATTCCCTCCCCAGAACGCTTCCAAGCTCAAAGACAAATGTAACAGATGAACAACCCCAGTTAAGGAAGGATGTACAGGATAGCAGGAACAGGACAGATTACACAGACTGGCCAGGTAACAGCAGCCTGTACATAAATTACAGGAAGGGAAACGATTACTGCCCAGTTACCTTTAGCCTTGCTGTGACAGTCGGTTTACCTTGTTGTCCAGACTCATGAAGCCCAGCACCACCCCGTCACAGCACAGCTCAGCCTCGGTGTCCGGGAGGACGAGTGGGGTGAAGGAGATGTAAACGTCGCTGCTGCCACCTCCTGGAATCACCTGCGGCCGGGAGAGAGTGTTTAGTGCAGGGACCTGCCGGGGATTGCACAAGAACCCTCGGGACTCAGCTGCCAACATTGAGTTGCTCAAGCAGCATGAAATCCCTCGGGCACGGGCTACGCTCAGGCTTGCATGAAAATGCCAACATGTGACAGCAAAACTGACAATTACTTCAGCTGCAAATATCACTGCAGCCACTTTTTAGCATCAACAGAGTTTAAGCACAGCCACAGACCAACTCTCTAAGTACACAAACATATGTACACATCTATTTGTTTTTAAAAATACCCAGTTCTGCCCACTCTTACTCCCTGGCTACCTCAGGTGATTATTCCACAACTTACATACATATGAAACATTTTTTGAAGAGTTACAAGTGTGAACTAAGAGTATTTTACAGTTCAGTTTAGTCTTGGCTATTTTTTGATTTTACATGACAGCAGGGAGTATAATCACATGCACTAGCCAGCTGCAGTGGATTTTCTGGGATTTACAGGTGGACTAGATTCTGCTTTCTTTAGGTGACTTATGCAGGTTATGGTTAAATCCTGATATTGCTGCTGGCTACACCCCACAAAAGCTGCCTCCACAGTGAGGCACTTGTTTGTCTGACCTTTCTCAGTCTCAACCACCTCAGGGCTGACTGCAGCTTCATTTCTGTCATAATTTCTTTTATGTAATCTTTAGCTCATTTTAACTTGTAACTGAAACCCTTTGGCAAAAAAAATATTTAAAAATAAAATTGCCACACTGATGTTTTGGGCAACCCTGTCACTCACAGCTAGATCTTTCCAATGCTCTCTTTACTTAATGATATTCCTAAGGGATTGTGACACTGTGGGCCTGTACTTGCACAACTTACTTGTGAAGCACTGTGGGTTACAATGGTTTATCCAAAAGAGTTGTCTACAGAGTATCCCTTTCCCAGAAGCCTGATTTCCAGCTCTGCATGCTTCCAAAGCTTCAGGCTGGATGGCTCCCACATTTCACTATGCCAACCCAACTGAGAAGACCAGAGATGCTACTCTGGAGTACAACTAACACTTAATTCCAGTCATCAGTCCACTGCTCAGATGCAGGTAGGATGCTTTCTGTTGACCTTGCAAACTCTTCTCATGATCATCTTCAGGACCCCACAGCCTTCCAGCCTGATGTTTCACTGCCTAGTAGAGTCCATCTCAAACCAAACTCAAAACTACCTCCTCCTTCTTCTCCATCTCCTCTGCCCTGCAGAAAATGTGGTAAATGTAAGCACAAAGAAAATGTAAAAGCTTACAATCTGCCTTGGAGCAATGGAGTAGGGGCTGTCTGCAGGCACCCCCTCATGAGGTCGCATAAGTACAGAGATAATTTTCTCTCTTGTCGACTCCTGACTGCTGATTTCCTTCTCTTTGCTGTCAGAACCTGGAGGCTGCAGAGACATGGGGTGGGGAATGGTTAAAACTGTTACACTGCAAGGGAGGAATGTGAGTGATGTGCACAGGGAACTGCTACACTGGTTAGGAAGCATGGCCAGCTCCAGTTTATTTCTGGCACAAAGACTGGACACGTGGATGTGTCCTGTACATTAATTTTCTCATCCACAGAGTAGCTCTCCTGAAACTGCTCCTGAACTCTTTGGAAAATGTGCATGCTTGGGTCCTGCTCTACCTAGAGAAGCACCCAACTATGACACCTCTTGCCCATTATACAAACCAACACGCTGGGGCAGTCCTGTTCCCTTTGTGCACAAGAAACGTTAGAGCTGGGTTCAAAACAACTGTGCATTCTGAGCTGAAGCAGAGAAAATGTGATTTTAGTATCTTTTCCGTGACGCTTTTGCCAGAGAAATATACATATCCTGGGGGATACCTTCTCCCTGTCACTCCCAGCCCCTCAAGACAGTAAATTGCCACATTATAATCAAACTTCCTGTGTAATAGATGTTACCATATTCTAACAGAACCAATCTAATTTTAGCACTGGGATAAATACCTCCATATCATTAGCTGCAATCTGAAATTTGCAGGATAGGTTCTGCTCCCTGACTATAGCACATGTTGACACCAGAAAGCACCCGTGAGAAAAGCAGAGCCAAACTAAGGAGTTTTAGTTACTTTAATTCTTTCATGTAATAACGGCAATACTTTGTCAATGACAGTATTTTAAATAGTATCTCTTTAGCTTTTTAAATAATTTTAAGGAGAGCTAATTGCTTATAGCTCACTCTGGAAACAGACTGCTGATCCCCATAGCCACCTACCCACGTATTGCATGCTTGACTGGGAGAGGAGCTGACATTTCTTTGAACAATCCAGCTCTTAGTTACAAGTTACATCTCCTGTTATTGTTTTCAACCCTTCATGCCAAAAAACCCATCATGTATCTCAGCAGCAGTATAAGAAACAGCTTAAGAGCTGACCTCATCCGTGGTTTCCAAAGCTGGATAAATGCTTCCACAGGGAATGGCAGCTGGATCCAACTTTAACACGACCTCTGACTCTGAGGTGCTACCACTTGATGCAGCCTCATTTCCAGCCATGTCCATGGCAGAAAAAGGGTCTCCAAAGAGCACCAACAGGTCCACCAGCTTTTCATCATCTGGCTCTTGGTTGTAAATTTCCCAGTCCAGGCGGATGTCTGAATGGGAAAGGAAAAAAGGACAATTACTTCTAGTCAGTGAGAGCACTCATGGCTTTGCTGGTACCAGAGAACCAGGATATCAAGTAACAAATTTGTGTCTGGCAACTGGATTTGCATCAAAGTGTATCTCTTAAGTTTCCCACGTTTGCTGTAAACTAAAATGATTTAAGATCTTGCTATAGTTTGAGCACTTTCTATGTCCTAAACTATAATTAAAATAAATTGCAAGTATTTTGTTTAAGCAAATGGATTTAGTAGAATTAAAAAAAAAAAGATGATTGACTTTGCTCTGAAGAGCTTAAAATTGCACTCAAGAGCTAAAAAGACTACACAGAAGAGCCAGATGATGCCAGTAAGAACCAGGTAGCACACCTGATTGACCAGGGTTAGTGTTGTGAGAATTTCATAACATCAGGATGGAAAATCCTGAATTCCCACCATTTCAATGAGGGAAAACCCAGCTCCTTCAGGACAGGATGTGCAATTGCATAGTAGCCACACATTGAGTCACTCTCTTACATATTACCATTATTTTTGCTAAAATGGCTTCATTAGGAAACAAGTAGACCAGTTAATTAACATGTTAATGGGTCCTTCTACTTTTATTCTCATAAAGAACACAATGAAAGTGTCAATGTTTGCTGTACAAAAGTCATCCTTACCAAAGGGAGTGGGATTGTTGAGCTGAACCCTCCGAAGGACAGGAGACCCTCCTGAGACTTGAGTGCCAAACCTGAACAGGGAACCTTGCTGTCAGTACATGCAGAGCACAGAAAATCACTGTCTGAAATCACTGAAGAGTTGTTTAAAAGTGGAAACAAATCTGGCTGCACTGGAGTGGCTCTCAGGTAAGGCACGCCCTACACTGTGAAGTACAATATTGGTTTATTTTATCAGTCTCTTTTTTTCCCCAGTTTTTTTAGCAGTCTCAGACATTTCAGGGTAACCACGTGCAGTGCTGTGCTCCCCACAAACCAGCCCTTACCCCTGATCCCGAGCTGCAGATGCCATTTGCTGTATGAGAGGGTTTAAACCTTCCCCTGCCACTATTGACCTCGGGGCTGCATTTCTCCTGGTCCAGGTAAAGGGCCAGGGAGAAATGAGCTGTGGATGATGAGAACTGCCACCACGTGCCAGTACCCATCTCCACAGAGTCAGATGAGGCTGCTCTGGGTGAAATTCTATGACTGCAAGTCCAGAGCAGCGACTGCTGGCAAACCTGAGCAGCCTTGTGTGCAGATGATTTTCCAATTGTGTTGGCAGAGACAAATGTATTGATGTTCTAGAAGCAGATACTGTACTTTGACAGCCACTTTGCTGACCTTCTCATTATATCACAAGATGGAACAGGTGTGTATGTTGGATACAGTCCATTGGTATTTAATTCTTTGATTTCTCTGACAGTATTTTGCACTATACCTGATAATGGGTGGCTCTGGTTGTGGTCCTGTCACCTGCAGGAAGATTGGACAGCCTTTCACAGTCATTTGCATAGGAATTAATTTAGGTTGTAAGTCTCCCACCTATTAAAATGAATTTTTGCTATTAGAATCAAGATAACACCTTAGTTCTCTGTGCTATAAGATTATGTTTTGCAAACTGATTGGATTTTCAAATATTTTTGACGGCCTCTAATTCATATGCTAACAACAACTCTTCTCAGCAGGAGAATGCAATACCTCATGCATTTATCAGCTTTCCTGCTGCTTTTCTACACAACACAATCTATGATATTGGTAGAGCAGAGCAGTGCACTGGCCAGGTCCCAAACAGATGTTATAAATCGAAACTACTCCAGTCATTTTCAAGGCACATGAAAACCTCCCAAGGAATAAACACGTCCCCCCAAAACTAAACAATTGTTCCTTACATGTCCTGGGAGGTAGTGGTATAGCAAGATCCACCCTGAATTTTTACAGAAGTCCTAAAAAACTGAAAAAGTATTTCTAACAGAAAGGCATCTGGGAAATATAATTGGTGTAAAATCTGCCATGGTAAAACCAAAACCCCACCTACCTTACAGACAAGATTATCCTGGTACTCTCCCCACATGTTGTTGTAAGCTGCTATTTCTATGGTGAGCTGATGGAAAGCTTTCAGAGTTCCTGTGGAAGGTTGTATACAGAAAGCTGCTCCCTTCCCCTGAGACAGCAGTGCTGCTGCATACTCTGAAGGAGCACAGCAAAGGAGCGTTTCATGAATTTTAAGGAAGTGGAACAACGTTAGTCTTTCAAAGAATACATAGGACTGTGGTTTTAGTTGCTATTAATCAGCTTAACCTCACTGATTCAAAAAAAAACAAACCCTGGGATCATTTACACAGCTCACACTTATACCACTTTACCCAAGATCCCTTCTGCAGTGGGTCTTTACTCTGTTTTTTGGAGTTAGTGCTTGCCCAGAATATTTTATAGCAGGACTCCCAATAACCTGATCCAGGACTCTCTGGGATATGCAAAGCACTAACTGGTTACATGAAAACACACTTTCAATTCGAGACAAATAGGCTGGGATTTGTGTTGACTGTATATTGTTCCATTAGCAGCTGTCTGTTTACCTCTGTGTGCTCTTCCATGCAAAGAATTAATTACAAAGAGCAGAGCCTTTCCACATTCTGAGTCACCTAGGCCTGCATGGAATCTGTCAGAACAGCATTTTTCCAATCTTAAGCACTAATTCAACAGCTGAAAAGCTCAGTCTGTGTAACAGATACCAAACTCTATGGCAAGGTACCAATATGTGCAAGTTTTATTTTGGATACAGAAGATACATCCACACTTCACAGCATTTTGCTCCCATTTCCTCCCTCCCTCGGTCTCATGTGGCTCCAAATATTATCATTTTTCAGTACAATACATCAGAAATGACAGATGGGCTGTGCTGTAGCTTTCCACAGTGGGGAGGGTATGGTAAAGGGTTTGAGGGAGAAAAGCCTGCTGCAGTGGTACTGGGAAACTGTGTAGGAGAGAAGGAGCAAAACGTTCTGCATGTCATCCATCCCATGTGCTGGGAGTGTTCTGGGAGTGAACTGTCACCAGAATCACCAGCTTTGTTTCATACTGTTGTTTGCAAGAAAAAGATGAAGAAGAGAGAGAAAGAAAGGGAGGAGAAAAGAGAAAAAAAGCAGAAGAGGAAGAGAAATATTGACCTAATTCTTATACAGTGTGGGCTTTCAAACTCAGGAATGAACTGAGGAACGAAGTAATTTAATAGTTTAGACTTCACCAGGTACTCCAACTGTGAAAAGATGTGCCTGACTGGCACATTTAGTGCTAAATATGGCAGTCAGTTGGCTTTCACCTTCTCTCCACTGAAGGAATTAAGTGCACTTTTCATACCTGACTTTGCTTTTCTGGCTGCATGTTCTGTCACAGGCCCTCTTCTTTTCACCAGGTAGCTTGAAGAGCATGAAAAAACAAATCTGATTTCAGGTTTAATCCAGACCTAAATTAGTATTGGAGTCATTATGCAGAACAGCAAGACTCACGGGCAGGCTCCTGGTTCTGGAGGCAGCAAACAGGCACTAAAATACTCAGCTTCCAGTGTGAATGGAGCACTGATTCTAGTGGGATTTGTAAGAATCAGCTGACGCTTTACAACGTCTTTGAATGCAACTTCAGACCCAAAGTCCAAAAGAAGCTCACAGGGGCTTTGTGGCATTTGTCCTTCACCACTGCCAGAAAAAATAACAGCAGCATTTAGACATGGGTCTTATTTTCTTATGCCACAGACGATTTCAGGAGATTTTTTAAAATGTGCAACATGCAATGAGGTTGTGATGCCCAGTGTAAAAGGACCACGCAGTCTATGATTTTTGTCATCAGCATTTTCTGCTTTTCATTTTTTCACTTCTACCCATGTAAGGATTTATTTGGGGTAAAATTTTTATCATGTATAACATGCCAACCTGCCAAATTAAAGACATATTCATTTATATGAAAAAACATAAAGATGAGCATGTTCCAAAATACAGTAATCAGGGTACATATTAGAAAAATAAAAATTGGTCAGATATACCTGGCAACTCCATTGTCACAAGGTACTGAGTAGATGACATGTAGTCCCTTCACCTCTCCAGAAATGCTCAGAAAGAGGAGTTCAGCCATGTCTTTTATGCTACAGGAAAGGGTGAGGTCTTTCAGCTCACCCTGAAAAGCAAAGAATCAAGTTTCCTTGTGAATGAAGCACATATCATAGAGGAAAGACAGCCTCTTAGGATATTTATTTTTTAAAAGTGTGTAAACTTCCCTGGATTAAACCCAGAACAACAGAATTCTGAGAAGTTTTACTAAATTGTTTTCAGTGCCTTTTCTGCAGCATTGGAGCTGCTTAGAAGGCAGTACCGAGGTAAAAATTTGTGGCTGTTTCTCAGCTTTGTACCTGCAGCTGTCTGTGAGCCTAGAACTGCTCCATTACTGATTTCTGACACAATTCCTGTACTCCAAGTATTGAATCACAGAATCATTTAGGTTGGAAGAGACTTCTAAGATGATCGAGTCCAAACACCAAACCAGCACTGCCAAGGCCACCACTAAACCACATTCCCAAGTACCACAGCTACATAATTTTTAAATACTAACTCTGATAGTACTGAATACCTACTTTCAAGCAAATAACTGAAACCTAGGTCTCCAGTGACTGTAATGGGAACTAAGACACCATATCTATAGGAAGATCCTGTATTTAGCTGCATTAGCTCAGCTGTTTGAATGCCCTTGTAAAGTCTCTTTCTAAATTCCTGGAGTTTGTAAACTCTACTCCTGTATCTTGCAGACTCTCAGTCCCATCAGTCCCTTTTAAGTT
Source organism: Dicrurus megarhynchus (assembly GCA_013399195.1). NCBI lineage: Eukaryota > Metazoa > Chordata > Aves > Passeriformes > Dicruridae > Dicrurus > Dicrurus megarhynchus. The sequence goes on from VXAD01007415.1 coordinate 2,769,230, forward strand.
TTCAAATATCAAAATGTCATGAGCCTAGTTGCAGTCAGAAAATCAAATGTATTATATATATGGAGCCATTCTGCTCCATATCATTCCAGATAATCCAAAGTGAGGATCTGTATGCTCCAAGAGGAGTGATAAGCATTAAGGGCAAGTGTACAGGACTTCAAGAAAGGAAGAAAACAGGAACAGCTGAGATATAAAGAGGCAGGGCAGAAATCGCACACCATGTGCACTTCTTTAATTCTTGCCTTCACCTGTGGTACCTCTGAAGCAAAGCCACTTCAGAGATATTGTAGGGAAAAGAGAGCATGTGGTTTTGTACATAGAATTCCTTCCTTTTGCCAGATGGGGGTGAGAGGAACAAGCCAGTGTTGCTGTTTTATAAAAGTGCATCAGTTTGTAAACTTACCACAGTGTTAGCTGTCAGCTCTATGCAGAATTCCTTCTCTTCATTTGGGCCTAAGGTGCCACAGGCAGGGGAGACCACGACTGAGCACAGAGCTGCCTGGCTTCCAATGAGCTGCCAAACAGAAAGGACATTCAGCTCATGCTGATTCTCTCACATTGTCTCTTCACATCACAGAGGTCTAAAAAGACCAAGCTATTCTCAGGCTTAGGACACTTTCAGGCAGCAACACCTACAGTTTAAGACTGGCTTTACAATTCCCCATGGGTGATAAGATCCTCATGCCTACATTCACTTCAAGTAACTTCAGGTGCCCAGCTGAGGCTGCTGGGCTGGGAGCAGAGTCACTGTCATCCCTCTCAGTCACAAGCCTTTCCAGGGTGAAGCCAACCTATCTGATATCAGAGCAGGATCCCAGCTGTGCCACACCTCTCTCCACTACAGAAGTGGGGAAGAGACAATCCTGGTGCTGGCACCTTCCCTAAGTGACCGGTGGTACATGGAATGCACCCAGGGCTTCCACTCGTTTGTTCACCCATCAACATTACATATCAGGAAAAATGCTGTACATATTCCTCCTGGGCTCCAGATGCTCCAAAGTGTTTTCCTGTAGGTCCTATACCATCCATCTGCTCTGTTGGGATCCCTTGGGCACCTGAGGAACATCTTGGATGGTACTGAGTGCATTTATGTAGGCAAATGAGCTGAACCCTGGATGTCAGAGTAGATCTAAATGACCAAGGCACTGATAAATTTCCATTGACTGAAAAGAGAGTTCAGACCACAGCTTAAATACTGACACTAAATTTAGGGCTCCTACTCTGTAAGCTGAAAACCAGTCAGAATGTGAAATTTAGGCAGAATTCAGACACAATTCAAAAGCACCATAATTTCTTTGTTTCACTAAATTAAGCGCAAACCCTAAACTGCCACGGCACTTTGTTTAACACTCTGGTGGCTTTACCTCCTATAACCCCTCACATCTGCTCGTCCATTTAATCTTTTCATAAAGGCTGCTCTAAAGCTGAAGTTCTGCTCCTAAGCCAGTAAACAGCAATGACTACTCAAAAGATACACCAGAAAAGCTTTCAAGAACAGTCATTATTTGTATTTCTACAGAAATTGCAATCCCCATCCCTGCTGTATGCTTCATCCATAAGAAGAGCATTTACCTTTCCCCATAAGTATTTTGTTGGCAACAGTGTCTGGTTAAAAAGTTTACTGGTTGCTTTGGCAGGAACTCCAGTATAAATTTCAGTGAATACTAGATGACTAGATATCAGGCACGCTTGGGGGGTCTGAACTTCAACAAAAACAGGAAGATGACTGGAAATAAACACACAGATGGTCTATTGTTATTGTTAATGAAACGTGCTAGACATAAAACAGCATGCTGGGAAGAATGATGTTTATGTTTATTTAGCAATATTAGAAATTTGATAGTTCACTGATAGGTTGCACAACCCCACTCTGAGTTCATATTTTTGTTGTAGGAGAGAAAACTACCTGAGGTGAAAACCAGATGTGAATCTCAGAAAAAAACAAAGCAAATACTGCTTTTCCTCCTTACCTTCCTTCTCCATTTTCTACCTCCAGTTCCAGCACTGTCTGGAGGCGCTGGCATTGCAATGATGTGAACTGAACTGAAACCCTGCATAGACCCAAAGGAGGTATTTCTCCAGCTGATGGCTCGATGGTGAAGGGGGATATCTGGGAGAGGACAGAGGGAACAGAAATGTTTTTGACATGTGCAAAGCAAGGGTAAAATGTTGAAGCCACACAATCTAATTAGGGCTTCCAAGTGATTTTTCCTCAGATGTGTGCTTTCTCTCTGCCCCTCGAGTCCCACTGGGGTAGATGTCAGGAAGCACAGCGCCAGCTTTACGAAAGCCTGGCTACACAAGGAGAGAGGACTTTGCTTCTGAGAGAAGGGCAGTCAGAGCCAAGGGCACAGCAGGGTCAGCTGTGCATGGACTGACAGGGAACGTGAAAGAGAAGCAATCAGCCTCAGCAGCAGCATCTGCTCCCAGGCAGCAGCAAGGTGCCACAAGTGGAAAAGGTTCTTGGACAGAAGGGCGAGGAAGGAGGGTTGGGAGAGTGGAAACAGAAAGAGCATCAGCGAGGAGTGGGGGCTCAGATTCTTGTCAGAGATGTTGATGTGGGTGTGTGGGAAGAGTGTTCAGCAATCTCAGCTCTACTAAAGCCTTAACCTCTTACTTATATCAGCAGCAGCTGAAATCACTGTCATTCAGAAAATACTCCGTGTCTCTTTGGATCAGGCTGGCAGGGATTTGTAATAAATGGAAATAGAGAAAAATTGTAAAGAAGCATTTAATCTCAAAAGAACTCATGCACTTAGGAAACTGTGCAGGACTAGTTTTGTAGGAAGTCACAAGAATTAGAACTTCTGATAGCTGGAAGAAATATTGTAACTCCTAAGCAGAAGGAATAAAATAGCTAAGAAAGGAATACAGCCAGCTGTAGCAGTGACTTACCTCTTCATTCCTTTCAGCTAGACAAACCTGGCTTTCTTGCATCCTCCACTGTGCTGGTACCTGACACAGATTTTTAATCTCAAAGGTTCTTGACACAGTCTCACCCTGCTTAGTCAAACCAAACCGGAGTGATGGAACATCAATACAAAGAAATGGACCCTAGGACACCAGGAAACAGACATCAGAATGGACACCTCTGCCAAAACAGCCTCATTAAGGAGCCATTATTATCTAGGATTAATGTTTGATTTCACAGAGAATATCAGAAAGCAAATGCACCATATAATGCAGAAAAATTCTGAGTATCATGGGAGTATCAACATTGAGTCAATAGTTACTACAGCAAAATTAACTCCTGTTTGTAACTACTTGAGATTTCTCAAGCCATTGAAGAGGCAAAAAAGCTTTATTTGGACAATGGCCAGGCCACGCAGCTCATCCTCTTGCAAGACTAAACTGTTCCTTACCCTAAAAGCAGCCTCAATATGCAGTACAACTGGCTCTGGACACCGCTCAACGTGACACTGCAGGTTACAGCTGATGACCCCAGGTTTACTTCTAGAAATTGCCAGTACAAATTCACAGCATTTATTCACATCTAGAAGAGAAAATATCAGGCTGCTGTCCCACATTTTTGTGAGAAACCACCTGCTGCAAGGCTGTTACTGAAGCTTCTGGAATCAAATTAAGTCTCCTGCTGGCTCCAGTGGGCTACGGATCAGGTATTTTTTCAGTTGCATTACAGTGCTCTATATCTGTCATAATGATATAATCAATTACTGTAATTTCTTTCATTAATTGATGCTTGCAAGTCCCAGAAACTTTACCTATGACACCAGTATGAGGTTCAACTTCCATGATCTCACAGGCCGTGATTGTCTCCCATGTGTACTTGATCAATGTTTTGCTGTTGTTCCACAGCTGAAACAATTAAAATCAGTAAGACAATTAATGCACTTTAAGCTTGCATAGCAACAAGTCAATTTGCTGAGAGCTCTGATACACTGCAAACTAGGTTTTGTGAGTCATCATTTATTTAACACAGTGTCTCCTTCTCCAGGGTGAAGGTGTTCCCTCAAACCTGAAGAAAATCCATTAACCATTCATTCCAAGAACATAATATTTGAGACTCTTAAACTTTCCTCCCATTTTTCAAAAATGTAACAGACTTTCTAAACTTAAACTGAAAATCTTCTGAGTGCAGCTTTTTTTTTGTCAAAGGCTCTGTTTGTGAGGGAGATGTAAGCTCTTGAAATGTTTGCTCTTCAGATCTAGTCAAAATATTATTTCTTAATTACAGTAAATAATTTTGTTCTCTGAAGCACAAGTATCTCTAAGCTCAGTTCAAATTCTTATCTCTAAGACTAAAAAAACAGTTGGAAATTTCAAAGGATGCTGTTATATCATCAATAAGTCGCTTAATTACCCCTATCACATGTGTAACTATATTGGATTACTGGGAAGTATGAAATGGCTGCCTTAAATTGAAAAAAATAAAGGAAGAGAAATCATAAAACCAAACGCTGATTAGCAGGATCTCTAAGAAAAAAATGGGAAAACCATTAACCGGGAAATGTCTTCCTGCCTGGCTCTTGCTAACAGGCCTATTTTTCCCAAGTGAGTCTAAGATCAAAAGGATCCTGTTCCATAGTGAAAAGGATGCTGTGTGAGTGGAAAATTGCAGCAGCATTCTCTCCCAGAATGGCCAAAGAGAAATTACCAGAACCTGCAGGAAAGAATAACATCTAGTAAGCTGCAGCACATGTGACTTTTGCAGCTCTTCTGTGCTTCCTGTAGTTCTTTGCATGAAGAGTGCCTCCGTTATGAACTAATTTAATCATCCATTGACCCATCCATTCCTCCCAGCTGGAAAACTTCTACACTACAGGAGTGACAAAGTGATAAGCAACAGGTTAGTGACCCAGAAAAACATTGAGAAAGGTCAAACTCTGGGGTATCAAACTGGAGACATGAAAAAGGAACAAAGGCTGCTGCCTGGAGTGTAGGGCTGAGCAGGCTGGGTAGGGCATTTCAGTGCAGACCCTCCTGGAGTCACGGCCTCCTTTAAAAACATATCAGAAAAACTAAAATAACACTGACTGCCTGATATCTTCTAATAACACCTATGACATCTAGTGACACAAAACACATGACAACGGTGAAGTCAAAAGCACACAAACCTTAAATGTTTTCTTGACATTTACACCAATGAAGTTTTCTCCAGGGACAATAATGGCATATGGTTCCAGAAGAAGATGAAAGGGTTCTGTTGATCCTTTAACTTCTATTTCCAATGCTATTACATCTTCTACTCTGCATTCTGGGATGTTTTGAAGCATCCCCTCTTCTACTAAACTTTGGGAGGAAATATGGTACAATCATTAAATATGTTAAGCTGGTGTTAAATTGGATCCTGTCTTTTAACTGCCAGATCAAAACTGATAACCATCAAAAGTTTCTCAAGTACAGGCTGCCTGTGTGCAATTAGCTCAGCTGGCAACAACTAAAAACTTCATTATTCTTTAAGGTACTCTAGTTGTCCCAGTCTGCCCATGAACAAGTATTTAAGTCACTTAAGTCACATTTAAGTCACATTTAAGTCTCTTTGCTGAGACAAAGAGAAGTAACAGGAAACCCTGGAAAATAAGCAGACAGAATGACAGTATTATCTTTTTCCAAGAGAGGAAAAGCTAGGGCCAGGCATATGTCTGGGCATGGGGAGGATATCAGAGATGCTCTTTGTACCACAACTACTTGTGAAGATAATATTCTTTATACTTGTCAATCCATCATCACCAAAAAGAAGAAAAATCCCAGTAACTTAATGTAATAGCACAGATAAATTGTGGCTACATATCTTAATGGGAAATGTTTCTCGGCTTACCAAGGTGATTCTGGGATGTCCCTCAGTACCATCTGAATCACACTGTGATAACTCTTCAGCTGCACAGATGAAGGAGAAAAGGATTTTAGTGTCAAGTAATCAGTTATGTTGAGGATCAAAAAAAGATGGAAAAGTAATGTAAAGGATGAATGATCATCATTGGAGTACTAAGCTCTGATAAACAATATTCAAACTCTAGAGTTACTAAAAGAAAACACGTTTGACTGCAAAACATTAAGCCAGATTCTGATCTCATGGTGTACGGGTCCAAGAAAAATACTCATTTTTGACATGCCTGTTATTATTTCCCTTGTATATTGCATACTACACACAAGCATCTGCAAGGGCTCCCCAAATTAAGCTCAGTACTGCTGCACTAATTGAGAAGTTTCTTCTAACTGCTCTGGAGTATTCAGCTTAATTGACCATCAGTCTGACCTTGAGTAAGAAACACAACTTTTCCATCATGGGAAGAGAATGCCTTCTTTATTCTAATGGAGGGGGGAAAAAAGAAACACAGAAACAGGCCTTAAATCTGAAGGGCTTTGCAAAAGCCTCATTTGTTTGTAGACAGATATTAATTTCAATGTATATTTTAATTCAATATATATTCTATTAACTAATAATTTTTAAAAGCCATGTAGTTTCTCTTCCATACATATTTGAGATATTTCTTATGTCTGTCAATCAACACAGCATGGGAATTCCTACTCTTGGACTTTCTTTGGATCAAGTTTCTCTAAATACAGTGAGCTCCTGCTCCTTATTTACAGGGACAGGGGAGCAGAAACTGAGAGAACAGTCCCTGGGACAACTGCATTCCAACATCCTTGCACTCCTCTTTACCCACAGCTGCATACAGCAATTCTCTGCCAAAGGCTCCTACTATCCCCTGAATTCACCACTCAGCTCTTCACAGGATCCATTTTAGGCCAAAAAAACTACAGCTGGAAACAGTTTAAATAATTACTGTTTGTTAACCAATTTGTTTAGGCTGGAGTAGGCACAAGGCACACCCCCAAAGGAGAGGGGGAAGGGGCAGGAGCTGGTGGAGGAGCTGATAGAGGCGTGAGGATGGTAACTTCACCAGCCAGCACAGCTGCAGCCATGAGGATGTGTCCACAATTTCAGTGTAAAATTAACTGTGTCCAGTCAGTCCCCAAAATTACATGAGATCAGAAACTGTCTCAAATTTTGCAGTCAAAACATGTTTTCTTTCAGTAAATTTCTACATTTTGAACACTGTTTATCAGAGCATAGTACCAGCTAATTAAATTTAATTTAGAAAAGTTGCACAGCAAGGGTTTTATGACTTGCATAAAAATACACAGCTGGAGTTTGCAGATAGGAAAGAATCACGAGCCATACCTCCAGTGGAGTGTAAGTGAGAATAAACTCATGATCTGCACAGGGAAGCAAAACTCCCTGCTCAGGACTTAGGGAGAAGGCTGACTCTGTGTCTTGATTGTATTTGACCTTGGTAAAGTCTGCAGTTTCTTCTGATATTAATGGTTTCAGATTAGGCTTTGTTATCTGCCAGAAGAATGGAAGTTCTACATGGCTGCAAAGAAGTCAATAAACAACAAAAATGCTATGATTAAAAAATCAGATATTTTTGAACAAAATATATTAAGAAAATGTTCAGATCCTTTTTCCAGGTAGAAAATTCCTCTCTTTACAGATTACAGGGGTTTGATTTACCAGTCTTTGTGAGCCACAAAGCTGATGAGGCAGCATAGAGTCAGAGTATATGAATCATACAAAGAACATGATAACATGTGAAAGTAAATTCTATAAATGTGTAAGATATCTTAACACTTTCTTGCCGTATTTGAACTTGTCATGTAATCCAGCTTTTAGAAACTCTACAATTCTTCTTTCAAGGATCTGGGATGAACAGGACCATTCCTGATGACACCAGTACGTTTGCCTTGGATCACTGCTGATGACCTACATCACCATTCTGAATTTAATCCAAGTGCAAGATGTGGTCTTTAACATTCAACAAACACAATGGCTCCAGCTAAAATTATAGCCATGGCTCTGCCACACTCTTTGCAATCCAGAAAAGGTTGCTTAACTAGTTTGCTTCAGCAGAATTGTATTCCATGGAATGTCTTCATGGGTTTGAGAACCTTGCTCATGCTGACCTCAAAAATTCTGCCTTAGTAAGGAGGAGCAAGGACACTGGAATTTGAAAGTATCACTGATAAAACTGGACATTTACAATTTCATGTATCACTTTCTGTAGCAGAAAGAAGGTTTCTTCTTCCTGCCTCTGTGGAGTTTACTCTCAGCCTGGCCAGCTGTTTTTTATACAAATGCTGTCACCAGATGTACAGGCACTGGTGTGGTGATTACAGCACAGAGGAAATGTGGAAATTGGCACAGTCACATCCTTTGTCAGTTTACAATATCCAGTTCACCGATCACACTTTCTTTACCCAAACACTGGCCTGTTCTGGCATTATGCATGTGTGATTTCCAGGCCACAAAACCAACTGCCAGATATTCACTGTGGCAAGTAGCAATTTACATTGATGTACCTAAAACTGGCACTGACCTCCTCACTGCTTTGATGGTCTGCAGCCTCTCGCTGCTGCAATCACGCACGAGTGTATTTCTGTTAAAGTCTGAGTGATTTTGAGCAAAACCAGGATGCCACTATGTTCAGTGTGGTGTAATTATCCATAAGGACACATTTCTTGACTTCAAATTGAATTTATATTTAAATCTGTTAGGACTCAATAGTAGGAACCATGTGAGCATTTTAATGTGAGTTAATTATACTGGGCTCCCATTTTAATCAGTGGAGATCCAGTGGAGTCCAGGATGTATTATGACTTTTCTATGGGAGATGTCTACAGCCAGAATTGCATCCTTGGAAGCATCTCTTCCCTGCACTATGAAAGGAAAAGAATGTTTAGCTCAGTTGCACAAGTATATATAGCAGATATATAAAGTCAGATAAATCTCACCAGGATCACCCTGTAAGTATTTCCTACAACCATGTATATTTATGAATCTTCGGTAGATTTACCACTATTGAAGCAAATATCTTAACCTTGGCTGATGGTTGCCATAATGCTTGATCTATGTACAATGTTCCCTGAACCTTAATTACCAAACAACGGAGCAAAAAGAAGCAAAGATTCTGCACAAAGTTTATCAAGGGCATGAAGGTTTCTCCAGCTTGAGAGAGCACAGTATGACAAATGAGATCCCTACCAGCATGCCCAGACTGCAGAGCATTACTCTAATAGCAGCTACGTACGTGGAGCTCTTTATAACCAGTATCTTCTCCTCAGTGGTGTGTGGGTTTTGGGGCTCAAATCGTATGAGATGCTGTGCTGTTACATGAGTGACTTCCCCCAGCTCAGGTTTGCTTTCTCCACCCGTGACAAACAAAAGCTCCAGAGCAACCAACTCTCCAACCCCTGGAAGAAATAATTAGGTATTGCTGTTTACCATCTGACTGTTAACATAGTTCATATCATCAATAGCAAATGTCAGTAATGGCCATTGCTGATCATATCTGGTGTTTCCTCAAGTTTCAGAACTCCGGTGTGTTGATTGTAGAATATTTTCCTGATGTTCTTTGTTTATCACTATGTATCAATAGAGACCTTCTGTTCATGAATTTCACAGAGAGGGGTTTCAGGGCCACAGCTTCAGCTCACATCAGCATCTTTTCACTGAAGTGAGCAGGGTGTTTACAGTGGTTGACAGTGTGGCTCCTAGATGTTTTGAGCAGTGTATTAAAATTAAAATAAACAGTATATTAAAATTAAAATAAGCAGCAAATGAAGTGGTAAAAAAAAAATCCAAGGTAAATACCTGTGAAAAAGTGATTCAATACACTACAAGCCAAGCCTCATGTTATAGCACTCATAGTTACATTACAGTACAAGCACGAACATTTACAAGAATTTGAACTGGTTTCATTAGCTAATCCAAAGACTGCCTACCTCTCCTGAACACCCTCATCTAAGATGTGCCCCAAATGTGGTTCATTTCTGCCCTGTTACACCTGATGTTTCATAGTTTGTGAAGCTATCTTATTGATAGAAAAGTAAAAGAGATGAGTTACACCTGGATTTCTTTTCTGTGATTTGGTGACATTTTACATTTGGATTTTTGGCTACCAAAGGTTAAGAGCTCAATGTTTTCTGAATCCAATGTATTCTATGCAGTAGGAAGGAGCAGTAATAATACTAAAAAAAATGTAATCAGGGGAAACAGTATTTGCTTAATCCAATGACATAAAATGCTACCATCGCTTCAGGCCATCAATCACCACTCACATTATCTGAATATCTACGGAATTAGAAATGTGCTAGAAACAAACCTGTGACTGTAACATAACTGATTGGATAATTGTCACACAAAATGGTGAATGTTTGCTGTGAGGCTTCTGGCAAATAAGGGAAGAACACTACCTGAAAGAGAGAAGGGAAATAGCAAGGTCTGTAACCAATTTCTCTCCCCTAAGTAATACACTTCAATTTGCAAATATTCCCTGAAGGACAGTTTTAGTGATTAATAATTAAAACTTACACTTGCAAGAAACAGTCAGAGTCATTTTTTGCTCACACAAATCCAAAACTGCAAGGTCCAGACAGATCTTCTAAAATTACTTTGCTTGTCAATTTATCTGGTAAAGTCAAAAAACTTCCTATAGCATTTGGCACTAACCTCTACTGTTGCATTCTGCCCTGGAGCTAGCTCCAAAACAGCAGGATGGATCCCAAAAGGATCCTGTATCACAAAATCAGCAGTGACAGCCACCTAAGGTATTAAAACAAAAAAAGAAAAAAAAAAAGATTAATAAATAAAATTGATCAGGTTGTTGTGTTTAAAATACCGGGTTACCAGAAACAGGCAGTATAATACAACATCACTGGTTTACCTCTTCCCATACTTTTTTTCACACATCTCAAAAGAATGTGGCTCATAAATATGGCTTAATTAGACAAAAAAAAAATACTCCCTGCTTTATAATGACCTTGGTGAAAGCAGGAGGGAAACGTGCAGTCTCTAAAGACAAATGACAGTGTCAGAAGCCCTAATACTCATTTCCTTCCATAGAACAGCTCTGCCTGAGAGAGGGGCTCTGTCTGTTTCTCCGTGCTTAAAACTCTGAGTTGAAACTCCAAAGTCTCTGGAGGGACAACCTGGCCCATCTGCTTCTTCTCCAGCACCAAAAATGCCAATCTACCTGTCCCATTTTATCTCCTTTGTCTGTTTCACTTAGGCCCTGCTTTGTGATGGGGAGCTAAAGACAGAGCAGGGCTTGGAGCAGCAAGGTCAGTAAGGGGTGCTTTTGGTGAGGAGGGAGAGGAAATTACCTCAAGCAATGCTACAGCTGATTGCATTTCTATTCACCTTAAGGGCAAGGTTGAAGTTCAAGCCACTTTTCTTTTCCCTCATCTATGCCTCAGTTTACCTCTCCCCAGAGTAAGACAACCTGTTCCAAAGGCAAGCCAGAGCACAAGAAGAAGGTACAGCCATCCAGGGAGATCGGTCTTGAGGATAAAGGTGAATTCCTGAAGGAATGGCACAATGCACATGTCTCCAGCAAGGCCTTATGACTTCTGTGCTCATACACCATGACTGGTTCAAAAGGCCTTCACACCAGGGCACCTGCACCTTGCTGGCTCCAGTATTTCCCTTCTAATCACTCACCCCGGAATCAGGAGCTGGACAGGCTTTCTCTGGCATGATAGAGAACTTCCCAGTCCTGACTCCCTCATTTCTGCATAAAGTTGCTGTTGTTTTTATTCCTCCAACAAGGCAGGCACCACAGTCTATAATGTCAGGCACTGCAATGAGTAACAGAAAATCAGGCTCCAGAGACAGCGAAGGCTGCTGATTAAACAACTCTTTACAGACATTACTGCATGTGAACGTGCCAGGTTTTGCAATCCTAAACCCCCTCAAATTCTTTCCATTTGGAAGTTGGACAGTGTGAGATGTATATTTCTACATTCCTCTAACAATTTAATGATGTAAGATGATTTTTCCTCCTTAAAGATTACTGAATGATAAAAAGATGATTTTTTTTTAGAAAAGCTCAGTATAACAGGAAAGGTGAATTTACAAAAAATCAAAGCAAATTTTTGCAAAAGTAATCCTGTTTGTTATAGTTGAGGTTAGATATCTGAGAGGTGCAGGTATACCATATCCATATATAATTAATTTCACGTTCCATGAATATTAATTAATAGCATCAAATAGTTATAATTAAATCATAATTCCATAATATTTAGAATTAGTAATTACAATTGGGATTTCAGGAATCAACAAAACACAGACCTAGAAATGTGGCTCCTATTCATTCCTCTAATACAGTGAAAAAAAAGAGCCTAAGATGGCAAAAACAAATAATTGAGGAAAAATTCAACAGGATTACATTTTAATAACTAATAAATCTATGATGAATGAAAATGAGATAGATATCAAAATGTAGAAACTGCACTGCCAATTTCTTCTACACTTGTTTTGTGACAAAATTGAAGACAGTCAAATAAAAAAAACCCAAGTCTGCTTAACTTTAGAGAAATTTAATATTTGGACACTACTGACATGTTAATACTGGAAGTGATCTGGACATTACTGACATGTTAATACTGGAAGTGATACTTTAGCTTGGACTGGGATGACAAAAGGTTCTGATACTTGACTCTCCACTAATATATGATCTTCATAATCTCCCAGATATTCAGGAATAAACTGGACTGTATACTGGCATGCCATTCCAGGAGCAATCATTCCTCCCTTTCCTGGATATTTTCCTTGGGGAGGAAAAAAAAAAAAAAAAAAGGCAGAAAATTAAAACAAAATTAAAACCTCCCCACACTAGCAGTAGTATTTATGATCACATCTTCCTTTGGAAAGGTGCCAGTAAACTCCCCCCATTTATTGCCTAAATCAAGCTGATAAAAAGGGATGAGCACAAGAGGCCTGGCAGTGCAATCTGGGAATGTGCACATGTTCCAGGGAGCTCAAAGATTGCTTTGACTGAAATATGCTCCTCATACACACAGAAAACAGCAAGGAGAAACCTAGAGACATGACCCCGTTTTGCTTTATCATAAGACAAAAGGGCTTACATGGAAGCATCTAACTTCTAAATATTCCTCCAGTTCCTGGGGTACCACAATCTCCTCATGCAATCTATCCCAGTGTCTGGCTATCCTACTGTAGGAAAGATAATTTTCTTAACTTTCCTCTAACCTATCCTTCCTTACTGCAACTGAAATGTGTTATTTCTTGCCCTCTCCTCCTAATTTTTTCAGTGGAAACTACATCTGTTCCTAGATGAATTTTGGATAAGACTCGATCTAGGTATTCCATGGATACATTTCAATCTAACATCAAACACTTTCATTTAGCCTTCTTGAACTCTTCATTAGACCATTTCAATCTGCTTATGAGTTACATGTGAATGGTAATAAGTCAGCCTTCAATTTATAAAGAACTGAGCAGTATGGATAACAGAACCAAACAGAACATCTCTGAAAAATCTTTGTTAGAGCAGGTAAATTAAATTTTTTACGTGTTAACATTTTAAAGGCAGCAGAAGAACCCTTACCTGGCCAAATGAAAAATACTGAAGTAGAAGGTGGGATGAGTCTTACGTGTTGACCTGTTGAAGTGATGTTCCGTAGCTCTATGGTCATCTTAATTTAAAAAGAAAATAAAATGCTCCATTGTATTTATCATCACTCATTAAAATATTTGAAATTCATTGGTACTACTAATGCTGCTAGGAGTAACTACTTCATCATCAAAACCAACCCCAAAATCCCAGGTTATTCAATAGAGGCTGAATCAGTACCAAAACAAAGCAGAGACTGAGAAGGGCCCATTTAATCTTTAAATGGTTTGTGTGCCAGTGGCAGGTGTGAAGGAGTACCTTCAAGGAAGTCAAAGTGTCATAAATTCAATACACAGAATAAACTCAGACTTTTATTAAAATTCAGAAAGGCTACAGATTGGGTGAAATACATAGATCATGACAGGACATAATTCTCCAGGGAGGCAGAATTAACTCTCTACAAAGAACCTTCTCACCTCATAAACCTGCCCAGCTTTATCATACGAAAACAGGACAGAAGGTGGATTGGCAAGAAACACAGGAACAAATGAAGTATCACTGAAAGATAAAAAAAAGGAGACATTATCTTCTTGCCTAGTTTTCTAGATACGGATAAAATGAGAAACTGCAAAACATCTCCTTTGGCAAAAACAAAATATCATACAGACATTGTTATTATCATCATACAGACTTTGTTATTACTTTATTACTACAGACTTTGTTATATTGTCTATATAAGAAATATAGCTCAAAATATCTCTGGGTAAATCCACAGCAATTCTACAGTGGAGCTCTGTGTGCTCCAGCTCAGAATCCAGAAACTGTACACACTGCATACCCTTTGGTATCTTCTGCTTTTCTTCTGGCTATGATTTCTTCCACTTTTTCTTGAGAAATAACAAGAGATTTGCCTCCATGCAGAGTATTGGGTGGAAAAAAGCGTGGGTTCTTCAAGTAATTCTGTCTTTTCTCAAGTCTGGCAAGGCACTCACTTATTTCCTCTGCTTTCCAGGACTTAGTCTCTTTCCCGGCTCGTTTCTGTGAGGCTTTAGTATTCTTTGAAAAACAAGAGTGCATCATGCAACATTAAACACAGTGACTTTGAGAATGATGAAAAAGGGAGCTGCACATGTCTAACTAAAGCTACACAGCAATGAAAATTTATATGTCAAACACAGTGTTTCTCCCTTTTTAACAGAGTAAATAAATTAAGTACTGGAGTCAAATCAACAATGGGTTGATATTCACCCTTTGTTGCAGAAACAGCAAGAGGCCTTACAGATCAGACAGACTAAAACAAACTTGTAAAATGTACCTTACTCATGGTTTTAGCCTCGAGGCTGGAGTCTGGAGCCGAGGACAGAGCTGAAGACACACTTGTCACACTGCCAGGCACGCAGATACTCTCGTCCAGTGAAAAAGCGCGTTGTTTACATGTCCCTTTCAGGTATCCAGGTTCTGATGCTCCTGCAATTCAAAGAAAAAAATTCATTCTGTAAGAGGAAAACATGAATGATAAGCATGAATAAGAATGATAAATATGAAAACATGATTTAGTCTAAGCATAGGTATATGAGTTTATCTTAAGTCTCGTTGATAGCAAAAATACAGTTTAAATCCTCTAGAACTGAATTTACATTTATAAATTATTTTGTACAAACAAAGCTGAGTGCTTTAATAAGAAAGCTTTTAGAAGCACTAATTAAACAGGCTGTATACAGTTATATTACTCCCAGAGAGATATGTTAACCTTACAAGTGAGTGGGACTTAGAATGCCCTGTTCAGTTTACAAAAAGATCTACATGATGGACTTCCGACAGTCAGAAATTTGACAAAAACAGGATATACCACCTAGTCCTACGTTCCTGTGGTTAGACAGCAAAACTGCCACCAAATTTAAAATGTGAGATTTTTCACTTTGGAACACCAAATCTTGAAATCTGTGACTAAGTTGATTACTCTGAAATGTTTGGTTTGGCTTGACTGAACAAATTCATTTCAATGATCCTAAAACCTTTCATCTTAGTTCAGACATAAATAAAAGAAGTAAAGAAGTCTTGACATTGTCCAAAATATTTTTCTTACTGATCATCATATGCAAATAAAACTAATGTATTTCCAGAACTGGAAAATTTTAAACCCTAAATAAAGAAGACAATTTCATTTCACTGAAAATAGTTTTTGCTTTAACGTAACTGCTTCCCTTCACTATATACAAGGTGTAGTTGCAGCTTCTGTGCTAATGAAATTGGATAGAGATAGAACACTCAGAGTTTTTGTGTGAGATGGAAAGAACTGTAAACAAATGTGCAACAACCATTAAATATCATATTGAAGAACATCTAAACTCAGTAATTTTGAATTTATCAATTTTACTTTGAGAATGTGCCCTCAGTGGAATTTGATGCTTAAAATACTAGAGTCCATTCTGCTTTGGCAGAAAACTATAAAAATATACTCAGATCTGCTACATCCTCCAATACTTCAATTACAGAGTGTTCTAAAAAGTCTAAATTACCTTCTGCTTTAAAAGTTACCTTTTGGTGCTTTAGCAAGAGGTCGTTTCTCAGTGATGTAATCCTCAGGACAGATTAAATTATTTTTTCTGAGAAGTTCATTATCCACAATCCACCGAAAAGAGGATGCCACTGCAACAGTAAAGCCAACAAAAAAAAAAACAATCAAAAAAAGCAAAATACTAGCCCCTTAAAACACACTACCTTGATCAATCCAAAGTAATGTTTTTACACCTCATCCTTGTCAGGTAATATTTCTTTACAGAGATATAATCTGGTATTTTAATCCTAAGAGTTAGACATGTACCTCCACAGTTCTAAATTCAGTTCAAACCCAGCTAAGCACCCATTGGAGAAACATTTAATCTGTTTGTTGCTGCTTTATATCAAGGTATGTATGCTTGTAATATTTAGGTGGTAACCCTTCAATTTCAAATCTAATACCTTGAACATGACCTAGTTGTTTGGTTTCTCAGTGTTAAACAGATGTTACTCTACTTGAACCTCAGCACAAAATCCTTCCAAGCTGCCCTGTTGATGTAAAGACCACTCCAAACTGGTCTCCAGGTACCATAAGCATGTCCTGGGGGGTAACATCCCCAATCCTCACCTGGTGGCAGCCCCATTTTGTGGAAATCTTCCCCTGCATCAGCCTTCATCAGATTTAGAACCCTTTCTTCTTCAGCTTTTCCTCGGGCCTGGGCCTGAATGATCTCCTCTTCTGCTTTGTCAGCTTCTGTCAGTCGGCTCTTATACTCAGCAAGAAGCTGCCATGGGCATGAGTGAATAAAGAGAAATCTGAGCTGTTACAGGTAGAAGCTTTCTATTTGTCTTTGAGAGGTAAACAGAGACAAATTGGTAAAACACCACTACTTTACAAGTGTCAACTGGCCTGCTAAAACACTGTCATCCCATGATGACACAAAACAGAAAAAAATACCTGTGGCTCAAATCATCCAGATTCAGCCTCTACTTTTACACATGACAACAGCTACTGGGGTGATGACAAGATAAGAAACCTGGGGCACTGATCAGCAGGTACAGGGAAAAGTTTTCAGCCAGTTCAATAGGCATTTAAAGGGCTACTGCTTTTACTGGTTGTACTCTGTGTCTGAAAAACCAACTAGAGATAACAACACCATGAAGGATCATGTGAATATTAACTTACATGAAAGGTTCTGTGGGAAACTGTGCTCAAGTAAATTTCCATTAAAATGTCAGTTGCAGGATCAACACATGCCTTTTGATTTTATTTTACAGAAGATCCAAGTAGCAACTAAAGGGCTCTAAACTCTGCCTTGGTTTGGACTTGTACCTTCTCTAGCTCATCTGTATAACTGTCCAGATAAACACTGTCTTCTCCTTGGGACTCAATCCAATTTGTTGCCATGTCCACCTCAAAAACATCTTCAGTGTACAGGTCCTTAAAAGCGCTAGCCAGCACATGGGAGATGTCCTGGGGAAAGAAAATGAGGATGTTTAGAGCTTAAAGCCCAATATAGGATGGGAAGAGATCACTAGGTGCATGCAAACAGCTGGAATAAACAAATGGGAAAAGGTACCTGGAAAGGGGATGCGTGTGCACATGACCACTGAGGCGTGGAGGTGTGGATGTCTGTGAGTGTGTGCTGTGGGACAGTGTGTCTGTGCTGGCTGGCTGGACGTGTAGGTGATGCTGATGGACACGGTTCTCTGTGTGCACAGTGTGTGTGATGGTTTGTGGAGGGATGGGGCTGTGCGAGTCTGCCTGAGTGGGGACAGTGTGTGTGAGGGAGATACAAGCACTGTACAGGGGATGTTTGTGTGTGTGTGTGACAGTCCTTGTGCAGGGCGTGTGTTTGTGCCCCAGGGTGTGTGATACTGTTTCTATGGGGGTTTGTGTGTGCAGCGGTGTCTATGTGTGTGAGGCTGTTTGCAGGGGGATCTGTATGTGCAGGGATGTGAGAGGCTGTTTGCGGCGGGGTCTGAGTGAGGCTGGGGGTGTGTGGGTATGTGTTTATGAGGCTGTTCATGGGGTGGGTCTGTGTGTGAAGCTGATTGCAGGGTGGTCTGTGAGTGCTGGTGGGTCTGTGTGTGATGCTGTTTACGGGGGGGGTCTGTGTGTGCAGGTGTGTCTGTAAGGCTGTTTGCAGTGGGGATCTCTGTGTGTGAGGCTGTTTGCAGTGGGGATCTCTGTGTGCAGGGTGGTCTGTGTATGTGTGTGTCTGTGTGTCCCAAGGGTAGGAGCAGGTCTGTGTGGGTGTGAGGCTGTTTGCAGGGTCTGTGTGCAGGGCTGTGATGCTATTTGGAGCTATGCTATTTGTGCCCGTGCTGCCCAGTCCCGCTGCGTTACCTGCGGATTGGGGCTGAAGCTCCCCTCAGCCATGTCCAGCCCGGCGCTAGGCTCCTCTGGGCCGGGGCCGGGGCTGGGGCTCCCCTCAGCCATGTCTAGCCCGGCGCTGAGATCCTGCGTGTCGGGGCTGGGGCTGCCCTCAGCCACGGCCAGCCCGGCGCTGAGATCCGGTGTGTCGGGGCTGGGGCTCCCCTCAGCCACGGCCGGCCCGGCCAGTCCCCAGCCTCTCGCCGCCGCCGTTGCCGAGTGACCGTGCGGGCGGGCAGGGCACGGCCTGGCGGGGTAATGGCGGTGCCCCCCTTCCCTTTCCCGGGCGCCATCGCCCCTCACAGCCCCGGCGGCGCTCTGGGGCGGCTGAGTGCTGCACCCCGAGTCTCCGAGGGCCTCGTATCCCGCCTCTTCCCTGCCATGTGATATTTTAAGTGCGAGCAGCGTCGTGAATTAACAAGAAATAAAATGTTGACTTTGAAACCTGTGAAGGGGATTTGGACTTCGGCGGGGCTGGCGGGGGTCCCTCCGCCGCTGTGCAGGTCGAGGGTTGGAGCTGAGGGAAGAGGCTAAATCCTGTCCTAATTCCCCACACGCGGAACGAGGAGGCTGGGCTCACCCCTGCCGCTGGAACCAGGCTGGGATATGGGAATATTCATCATCAGCCCCAACCCATCCATCTCCCCGCTCTGCCTGCGGCGCCCTGGCTGTGTACACTGGTTGCTAACAACAGGCTCCGCTGAAGCCGGTGATATTTTCCATAGAAACCATCCCGGTGTAGATTTTCTCCTTGTCCTGCTGCCTTTTTATTATTTCTTTCTTTTTCCTCCCCCTCCTCCACTCTTCTTGCTCAGAGTGAAGGAACCAGACCGTGGCCCCCGGGCTTCTCTATCGCTGTCAGGGACATTTGGCTCTACAGGGTTTTGGAGGGGTTGGGCAATGTTACACCCTGAACGGAAAATAACCATGGCAAAAATAATTGGAATTCACCAACAGGTGTTGTTCCACCAGCAGATAAGCCAAAGGCTGTGGGTGTAAACCCCACGGCAACCATGGGGGTGGTTGAAACTCAACTTGGTTTTTTTTTAGGCATGTGGCACATGGGCTTGAGACTACAGGGTGTCATGAGCTTTAGGTCCTCAGCTCACCAAAGTCTGCCTTTGGAATAAAACACCAAATTAAAGCTGGAGGCACTGCTGTGGTTTTAATTTCCCTGTGAAAAAGGGAAGCTTGCCCAAGAGAAAGCTTGGCAAATCTGCAATATCCTGTTCCAAAGATTAAGGCAGAGAAATCACAGATGTCTGACAAGGATAGGGCCAGGTACTTGTGCTTTCCAATAGAAAAAGTTCACAGCTTTCATAGAATCACAGAATCACTAAGGTTGAAAAAGATCTCTAAGATCATCGGGTCCTACCATTACCCCAGCACTGCTGAGATCACCACTAAACCCTGTCACCAAGTCCCATATCCTCACACTTTTTGAAGGCTTCCAGGGGGTGGTGACTCCACCACTGCTTTGGGCAGCCTGTTCCAAAGCTTGATAACCCTATCAGCAAAGAAATCTTCCCTAATATCCAACCTAAACCCTCCCTGGCGCATCTCGAGACCATTTCCTCTGGTCCTGCGCTTGTTCTCTGGGAGGAGAGCCTGACCCCCACCTGGCTGCTCACTCCTGTTAGGGAGTTCTAGAGAGTGTGAAGGTCCCCCCTGAGCCTCCTTTTCTCCAGGCTGAACCCCCCCAGCTCTCTCAGCTGCTCTTCATCAGACTTGTGCTCTCAAACAACTTTGTTTCTGTGCAGGCTTGGAGGTTCTCGCCTTTAAAATCACTGCATCCACATTTTAACACGTTTCCATATTAGAAGTCCAACTTTTCGCATCATGTGCTATTAAAATTGATTTTAACATCTGTTTGCTAACTGGAATGTTAGTAAAATCCAGAATTTTAAAAAAGAATTCTTTCCCAGCCTTTAAAATGCTGACAGTAAAGCAGATGTTTTTGTTTAAAACAGTATATAAAAGCACATGAAAACTGACTGTGGAAAAAACTTCCTGTACTTTCATCTTTACTGTCTTTCAGTAACATGCCAAGCACATAATCTCAGCTTAGAAGCTGGATTTTGTTTTTCAAACTACAGTCCATAAAATCTGGAAGTGAAGGTGAGATCCATCTGCCCAGAAGCCAACTGCAGGATCAGAAGGAGGGGCTTAAACCACTGTTCCAGAGCAATGCATAATTGTTTCCCATATGACAGTGGGATATTTTCCCTTAGATTTCCATTTTTATGCCATCATCATTTACTTAGATAAACTTAAAAAAATAAATGCCACAGTTCCTATTGTAAAACTGTTAAATTCACATAGATATATGTGCACACACAACATTTCCATATAAATATGATGAGCATTAAGAACAATTTGCATATATATCATCCTCTTTATCACCATTATAAGATATTTAAATTCCAAAGCCTGAAGAGAGACTCATGCATGTAGGAAATGGGGAAAAAAAACCCAACAGCAACTTTATCCTACATTTATAGGTATAAATACACAGGTGTAAATATTTATATGTGTAAACATACACACTTTCTCTAACTGCCTGGATGACTTCTACCAGGTATTTTGTCTTGGATTTCCCTCTGTACCATGTAAGGCTGAATTTTATGGTGGGTTTTAGGTTTGGATTGGGTGTGTGGATCTGAACAGACTCCCGAGGGCCCCACCTTGATGTTTGTGTGCAGTGTCGAGCACAGGGGGATTTTTCTTGGAGGAAATTAATCTGAAACTGAAGTCTCCAGGATCACCTGATCTGCTCCATCAGCTAATGGGCTCTCAGTCTACAGGACCAGGCACAAGCTATTCTGAAATAAAATATGCCCAAATGCCTGTCACAGACCTTAGAGGAATCATAACTTCTGCTAAAATACGGATTATTCCACGAATTAAAGTAGTCTCCCTGTCTTGTCAGGATCATATTGCTTTTCTGTGTTTAATTTGTTCACACTCCCCAGGTGATCCCCACACATTCCTTGTTATCCTGTGGGTACTCTTCAAAGTTCAGCTGTTGTCCAAAGCCATTCTTTGTTCTGGTAGTAACGTGTTCAGAAAACGTCCTCCCCATTGTAATCTAACAAAATCAGAGTCCTGGAAGTGATTCATTCAGGCAGCCAGGTACCAAATGACACTATGATAGGACAAGCCCAGCTCCTTATTTCTCCTTGTTCTAAGACTGACAGTAACAGAACATTTTTGCATATAAAATAGCTAGATGTGATTTGAATGCAAACAGGGAGCTCACTTACTGAGGAAGAGCTTACGTCTACATAACAAAATTGCAGAGTGGAACTGTATCTTACATTTTTTACAGAAATATCAAGCTCCATATCAGTTTTATTTACCTCGCTCCTCTTTTATCAAAAATATAGACAGATGTTATGTCCTGGGTCTGTAAGTCATCCAGTACATTTCGTATTATTTCTGTATTTATAACCAATGGACTACTGTGTCTGACTATAATCTTAAATTATTGTGAACATGTATTCCTTAAATGTGTAAACACTAGACTAATAATAGCATCCTTTCAATGCTCACAGAAAAGTTCATACATTTATCTTCACAGTGATCCCAAAATCTTCACTCATGTCAGTGGACTTCTTTAGAGAGGGAGCATTCATTATAATGATTCCACTCACTTAGTGTTTGAAAAGTTTCTTTGAAATTATGAAATTTAGGACTCTCTTGAAAATAAAAATCAAAGGTTTGCCCCCTTTGCCCCATACAACAGTATGGATTAATTTAGAAATATGTACCTATACATAGCTCAAATGTAAATATAATTCAAATATATATATATATATATACACATAAAGATATACAAAATAGTCTTGGCACTTATATCGAGTTTTTAAAAAAACAGAAATCCTTGGGGTTCAGAATGAATCAAGACTCCACATAGTTTTTGATATTTTTAGCAATTTCTGGCAACAAGACAAGTCCTGCAGGCTTCATGTGGCATTCTTTAGATGTGGGAAAGCAAGGGAACTGGCACTGCAGTGCTGCCTTTTGCTCTGGAGGAATTGCACTGTTTTGCATACTTGCATATGGGCAGCAGAAAATAATTTCTAATTATTTATAATTTTTTGCTAAGTTTTTTGGGGGGGTTTCACGAAGTAATTCCCAAAAGTGCACTGATGGATGATTCCCTTTGACGTTGCTGCCCTCCAGTGGTCCTGTTAAGGTTTCCATGTTTTCAGGAAAGCCTTTAAAAACGAACATTGCATTCAATCTTTGTTTTGATCAGGCAGCTGAGCAGGCATAAATATTTCCATCTATGCAATCTGACATCTTCTCTTACCAGTGTATTGGGCAAAATGTTTTTCACTGGCAAAACTATGTATTATCTTGTAATTATTGCAGATGCAGCCAAAGAGGTATCACTGGAATGCAGTTCTCCTTTGCATGTTACCATCAAAGTAACTCCTTCTTCCTGAAAACCAGAATTCACAGAATGACTTTAAAACCCAAGTAAAATTTGCAGATATGGAAAATGGAGAAAGAACCTTTCATTTTCAAGTGAAAAGTGCCGAAGAGCTCAGTTTCTAAAAGCTGGCTTCTCCCATCATACTGCTTCCTTGTCCCGCCAAAGTTGCTTTTTCTTCAAATGTCCTAGTTTGGAGACAATCCGTATCTTACAGATCTGACCTTGCTTCGATGTGCTGTGATCATCTCCAGCTGGAGAGAGTTTGAAATAACCTGCAACTGGCAGTCCCACCTGAATATTTTTCATTATTTTCTCTCTTAACATCTTGTGTGGAGTTATTTCGTGACTCTTTCCTGACATAAGCCAACTATTTCCAGCTTGCTTCCAGTTTACATTTCCTGAATTTAAGCATTTTTTAGTTTCCTGCACTATTTTCCTGTACCTAGAAGTCTGTCCCTCTCTAAAACATGTGAGTGGGTATTGCCGTGCTTCTGCTGAAATACTTATGCTGTAATTTCACTCAGGCCACATGGGATTTACAAACCAGACACACCCAACAAGTAGGAGAAGCATGTGGAAAATGCATACACAAAGGGGCCAGTCATCCTTTTCTGGCAGTGTCTGGGCAGATACATCACTCTAATTAAACTGGAAATGGGCTACGCCTCCACACAGAGATCCTGGGATCCTCCATGATACCACTCCATGCAGATATCCTGGGATTCTCCACGCTGTCCCTTCATGCAGAAATCCTGGGATATTCCATGATACCACTCCACACAGAAATCGTGGGATCCTCCACACTCTCTCTCCACACAGAGATCCTGGGATCCTTCACACTCCCCCTCCACACAGAGATCCTGGGATCCTTCACACTCCCCCTCCACACAGAGATCCTGGGATCCT
>VXAD01007415.1:2792978-2901185 GCA_013399195.1 Dicrurus megarhynchus
CACACAGAGATCCCTGGATCCCCCACACTGCCCCTTCACACAGAGATCCCTGGACCCCCCACACTCCCCCTTCACACAGAGATCCCTGGATCCCCCACACTGCCCCTTCACACCGAGATCCCGGGATCCTCCACACTCCCCCTCCATGCAGAGATCCAGCTGGAGGATACAGTGCAGGTGTGACACTGCTACTCTCAGGCAGAGCAGAACAAGGGGCTCCCATTCCACTGACATGTTCCCAGATCCCTAGGTCACAGAGGGTTATTGGATTACAGTCTGACCTCCTTTTCTCAAGTTATTACCTCTAACCCTAAACAGTTTAACCCAGTGACATATTTTGTTAAAATTAGTGATTTTCGTTCTGTGCTCCATGACTGTATGGGGTTCCACCAGTTATTGTAAGGAGTCTATGAAAACTAACAAGGAGAGCAAGTCTTGTTAGATTTACAAGCCAGTATTTGGCTTCTTCTTATGGATATACCTTTTGTCCCCAAATTAAAGAATAAGCATTTTCACACTCCAGAATATTTTTCCCTGTGATCATAAACTCAGTGCTAGTTTTGGTAGAAATCCATTTCTTGGCACAGGGTGGTGGATCACAGCCTTCATTTCTCCAGATCCTAAAGATTTTGCAGTAACAAAACTGTTTAACTGCTGCTTAATAGTGTTTATCCACCCTTCAGGGGCACCACAGGGGAGATGTCTGTACCCCAGACCTGCACTGCAGATTCCACGTTTGCATATATATGTACATAGATTAGGTTTGTGTGAGCCTCTTCTGTCCTGGAAGCAATCTGGCATGCCATGGCAGAACTCCACAACAGCTAATTTATGCTGCTGGGAATAACCCAATGATTGACACTTTTTAGTAGGAAATATGGTTCTTTCTTCCCTTCTGGGTTTCAGTTCTTTTGGAAGTTCTTTTTACACAGCAGCCAGGATTTCTGTAAATGCAAAAATAAATCTTGGAAGAGGAGAAACTTTCAATCTGTTTCTTCTACTTTTCTTGCCACCCTTGGGAGCTCCTGTCTCAGATCACCCTATTACTTACTTTTTATCCCCTTGTGATTTACCTGTCTGGGCTCATTCATCCAAGCCATGGCTGTCAGAAAACCATGGCTTGGACCTGTCTCATGCTGTCCCAGTGCCTCAGTACTTTACCAGGTTGCCCTTCTTGTTTTGTAATCTTGTGCACAAGGAATTAAACTCCTTTTTTCTTACCTTTATCTGGCAAGATTTTTCTTAGCCTCCTGTCAACAAACTGTCAGACACAATGGGTTTGCAGATATTCCCCTGATCTCCTGGTTTGGGTGAGTGAATCAGGTGAATTAGTTAGAGGGAAGTATGCAAATCATTCTTCCATGCCTGTCTGTGCACCAGGTGTCTGTAATGTGAGGATGTGCTGAGCAAGGCCCTTGGCTGGTAAAGGATAGGGCGAGGTCTGAATATTTGGAGTAGAAGATGGAGAAGACTCAAAATCTGCCTCCTGTAAGGTGCAGAGCAATGAGGAACTGCCACCTAACTCAGAAGGAAAAGGAATCCCAACAGTCCTAAGAAGAACATAAAGAGAAAAGCTTTTTACCTTTTACCTTAACACTGAGTTATTTTCAGCTCCCAGAAAACTGCTAATTTAGGCCAAGCTCCAAACAATATCTTTCCTGGCTATGTTGTTTCAGGGTGATGAATGGGGTAGGTTTAAAAGGATTTTTATCCCTTTATCCCCAGAAACTTGGGCACAGATGAATGACCCAGAAGGCCAGCTGAGTGAGGGCTGTGTTGTAAGGCACTCGAAACCTGTCAAGGTGCCCCAGCCAAGTTATCTTCAGTTACCCTTATCAGAGCCCTCAAGAATTCGTCAAGGCTACTGGAATGTAAGCAGTGCTAAATTAAGAAGGAAGACGTTGGAAAATGGAATAACAAGACAGCAAAAAGGGCAGACAAAGAAGGACGGTACCATCCTGGACTAGAACCAATCAGGTTTTCCAAAAGGTGCTTGCAGAGCTCGTGGACAAGACAGAGAGACCAATCAAGTAGTGCGTGATCACGTGGACAACAGCTGCAAAAATGCATAAGTATAGTGTAATGTAAACAATAAAGGGGCTTTTGCGAAATCACATTGATTCGTTGTTCAAGAGTCCTGTTCTCCCGCAGGGCTGCACAGCTGATCAAGAACATCTTGCTCTAGTTCCAAGACATCATCTCAGGGAGACTATTTATTCAGTTTGGGACAACATGAGTATGGCTTGCTAGAGCTACCTCCAAAAGCCCTTGCAAGGGTAGTTTGAGACATATGTAAACTCATCCCGTTTATCTTTCCCTTCTCCAGTGTCATTGGCTGCAAAGGGTTGGAGTGCAAGGAGAGGACATGAAGCTGTAGCAACCCGGCATTGGTGACAGAAATGAAAAGGAAGAGATTTGGGTTTACTGAAGAGGCCTGGTCTCACTTTTAATTGCTCCAAACCATGCCCTAGCTCCTGCAGATTGGGAGGAATCTCACTGGAAATAGTGTCTGTAAGAGTCAAGATAACTTGGTATGAGAGAAAGAAAATCCGTCTCACTGGGATGGGAGAGTGTGAGAAGTGGTGATGTCCTGAGGGCACGCAGAGTCTGTCATCAGCAAAATGCACAGCTGTGTTATCACCTTGCTTTCCCAGTGTATTATTTCATTTTTGCTGGTAGGGGAAGATAAGACTGGCTCAGCCAAACCATCAGGCTTGTATGTGCTTTTCCATGTGAGCCCTGCAGTGGATCAAAGGCAGTGAGTTCACCAGCCAGAGGAACTGGGACCTGCCTAGAAAATCGCATCTTCTTTCCTGCCCGGGATAGCAGGACACAATCAGTGGTACCCTTTTACTGTGCCAAGGAAATTGTGAAACAGGGTATATGTTGTTTCCATTTACCTTCATTTACTGCCATCTAACTGGCCTTCACTGCAGGCACTGAGACAAGGAATGGCCCCTTTGCAGAGGTCCCAAAATGACTGGTTTCCCACCCATTATGCCCTGCTGTAAACCACACCTAACAACCCATCTATTAAGCTGACCGGTTTTGTATCATAACATATCTCTAGGCAGGCTACTCTGGTAATACATTATATTTTAACATTTTAGGGCTTATTTCTAACACAGGAGTTTCCTTAGGGTTCTGAGCAAGGAAAGGTCTCCCAAGGGAAGGTTTTGCTCTTAGGACAGTGCTGCCTACAGCTGCCCCCATGTCATGTAAGACGCCAAAGGATTTGTAATACACGTGCCAGGGTCTGGCAGACATTGGGGCAGGATCTGTAGGGACTGTCAGCCTTATGGAGTAAAAACAGGTGGCCAGCTGGGACATCCTGCAGCACTTGGAATGACACGGAGACTTCTGCGTTTATGCAGCCAAGTACTGTTTTTACAGTTGTTAAGTTCAAGGAGCAGCACTTTTCCCCCCTCTAGGAGCACCCAGAAACTATCAGCAACCAATTAAAAATCAAACTATGACCAAATGTGCTACACTTCAGCATGAAATTCATTATAGTGTTGATTTTGACCTGGAAAGAGACAGCTACCTAATACAAGAAGAAACACTTGCATTTGGAGTCTTCTCCATTTTTTTCTCATATTCAGCAGAATGGGAAAATTCTTTCTTTGGTTGCACTTGGCCTTAAAAATACACACTCCTGCATCCCTCCAGCAGCACAGAATTATTCCTGATGCATTAGAAAGTGTGAAAAACCCTTCAAAAGCTCATTTTAACCTGAGCTGCAGCTGGCACCTTGGAATGCAATGCATCATGTCTTCACCCTGATTGGAGTTGAAGAACACAAGGCATAAACCAGTGACAGCATGTCCCATCACGTCCTCCTGCTGTGTTTGTGCGCTGAAACTGCACAGGCTTGCAACACTTTTAAGTGAAACTGTTCATTAAGCAGCCAAAGCTGTTTTGCTGGGTTGTCTTATGTTTTGGCAGAGCAGCTCTTTTTACCTTTTATCTAAAGGAGATCTAACACTGATAAAAAACAGAGTCTGTCCGCTATTTCTGTAGAAAAATAGATGTCTGAGGGGATTCTCCCTTTCTTCCCCACAAAGCAAGGGGCCAGAGACAGCGAGGAGGGTGAAGTTTTCCGGATTCAGGGATCACATGGTAGGGACAAGGGTAGCGGATGGCATAATATGGACAAGGTGGATGAGGGAAGCCCTCATGAGGAGCTTAGGGAGGTGCCTGAGGAGCCACAAACTCAAAGACAAAGCTGAGACAGCAGTTCCAGAGTTGTATTCTTTGGTTCTTGTACAGCCCACAGGCTCGGAGCTGGGATCCCAGCAGCAGTGCTCACAGCAGTCGGGCAGCTCTGTGTGTGGGTTTCCGGGAATTGTTCCCAAGGCACGTCCGCGTGCAGTTGCACAAACCAGGGCTCCTCCGACCTGAGGGGCGACGTGTCTGTGGGAAGGCCTCAATGGTTCAGGTGCCCAACAGCGGGAGCAGGAAGGAAATGAGTCATTCAACCTTTCTGCTTTGGCTGCACCGGGCTTGCAAAACTGATGAGGAGGCACCAAAACCCAATAAAATACTTCCTTAGTGGGCAACTTGTGTGGTTCTTTCTGCACCCCGATATCCCCTTGGTGTTTTCTTTCCCAAAACCCAAATAACATCCCTGGCCAGAGGAATGTGGCTGCATTTGACTCTATCAGATGTATAAATGTGTGATTTTGGAGGTGGCAGTTGCACCTTTATATATAAACTTGAGTTCTACTTTGCACTTAAAGCAAAGGTTCATTATTCCCTTTGTAAGAAAGATATAGAGTGTGATCTCAGACTTAAAATGCCATTTTTCTGAAGGGTATTTACTCTATTTTGAGATACTTCAGCATCTTAATTTGGTCCTCTTCATCCTTTTCAAAGCCTCGTCTCTCTTCAGTGACAGTTTATTGAACTGTTCTCCTAACTTTCATCTTATGAAATGAAACTAGATCCAATAAGAAGCTAAATCAGAGGTGATGAATACTCTTTTGGAATACACTTGATGAGATTTTATAAGTTCATCCTTTTATTCATTTAGGAAATATATTAATCTAAAAATTATTCTAGTAATAAATTGCCATCTTGTCTGGTTTTTTTTTCTTTTTTCTTGGCCCTAAGTTTCAGTTTGTGTCGTTCTCTTCATCTCATGTTTGGCTGTTTAAAGAGCATGGCTGATTATAAATTAACACCAAAAATGCTGGCTGTCCATTAGGACCAGGGAGATACAGGTATTCCTTGCATTCTTTCTGCATAAACACCTGCTCTGGAGATGTTAGGAGTTCAAGAACATTTTCTGATTCTGCATGACTTGTTCAGATGGAGGTGGAGGGAAGTCTGATGTCACTCTGTTTATGTGAAGCATAGTTTTAACTCTTTGGGATCAGAAATAAAAGTGTATTATTTGTAACATCCCTGATTATCTGTGTTGCACACTCTGGAATCACAAGATCTTCATGTGCAGTTTAAACTTGTGGGGGATTCTTATATCTAGTAGGATTTTCTACAATATAGGTGTAATTCAGACTTACCATCTTTTCTGCACATTTAAAAGTCACGTGAACTGGCTACAGTGGAAAAAGCTGCAATTAGGTAATGATCTGAACAATTGCATCTAATTATTGTGATTATCCCAGTTGCAGGGAATTAAGCTGACAGATGAAGTATATTAAAAGGAGCCATTATGACATTAATCATCAACCCTCCCCCATACGTAACCTGTATGCCCCAGTGCTATGGGCTGGAAAGAGGCAACGGTGCAAGAAAAAAGAGACACGTCAAACATTCCTGACAGCAGATGATTTGGCCTAAGGACTGTGGTCTTTTAAGGTTAGAAATGAGTTTCCTGACCTGGACATCAGTGGTTGTGAAGCTTGGGGCCTGTGCTCAGAATAATCTGGAATCAGAGAGTCAAAGAATCACTAAGGGTGGAAAAGCCTCCAAGATCATTGAGCCCACTCGTTACCCCAACAGTGTCCACCACTAAACGCTGTCCCTGCCCCCAAGTGCCACATCCACATGGCTTTTGAACACTTCCAGGGGTGCTGATTCCACAGCTTCCCTGGGGAGTCTGTTCCAATGCCTGACCACCCTTTCAGTGAAGGAATTTTTCCTAATATCTAATCTGAACCTCCCCTGGTGGGACTTGAGGCCACTTCCTCTCATCCTGTCAAATATCAGAAGGAGCCATTAATGGATAAAAGTGGCAGGACCCTGGGACCAGTCTCCTGCTGTTCTTCTTTCCGAACAGAGATAATCACTCCATGTGGTGTTTTCATAGCAGCAAGTCTAGTACGTCGTTAGTTTCCCCAATTAGGTTATTGTTTCTCATTCATGCAACAATAACTTCATGTTAATGGTCAGATTCACAAAATCATTCACACAGTTATAAATGATAGCATTGTGTGGCTGATCTGGGGTGTTTACTGATGCACTGAACTGGAGAGGCTGATGAAATGTATGCACCATGTTTTCTCTGAGCTTCTCATTCACTCTTAATAGGTGAGCTTTTCAGAGCTTTAAAAGAAGTCTCTGGGGTCTCCTCCCCCCAAAAAGTCTTCCTATAAGTGTGTTAGACTAAATGTGCTTTTCTGTACAACTCTCTGGTAAAGACATTTTCGTTCTCCCAGAATGAAAATATTTAACATAATTAACATAACATAATTATTAACATAATTTAACATAAGAGAGTTTACTTAAATCTACATTTGTTAAAGCATGGAAATGCATAAAAATTACTTTCAGAAATACATAAAAATTACACTCAGAAACTCATAAGTCTGTCCTGTAGTGGGAGAAATGAGGTAAACAAATGTGAAATAAAACTTTCAGCACAAAATTAGTCTGAAGACAGAATTGGTGAAACGTCTAAATACCAAGCACTATTGAATTAAGGTAAAATTATTTAACTGTCTCCTTTATACTGAAATTCCAAGAGTTCTAATGAACTCCTTGGAATAAGCAGAGGAACTTAGAGCTTTAATTTCCAAACTGTATGCATAATCGTGCTTTTAATTCTATTTTCTTGTAATTTTTCAGCCTGAAATCAATGTGAGACTTGTTGAACTCTCTAAGTCCTTAATTGTGACCATATAGTAATATATTACTCCTTTGATTGTTTTATTGCTTTATTCGGCGGTCAGAATTGCTCTTGATTACTTAATCTAAGTGGAGGGAAAACCCTTGAGATACTTAGGATACAATAAGGTAGGCATATTTCTGGCTTAGCAAGTCAAATTTATCTTCTGCTCAAGCAAAAATACCTCATTAATTTTAATGGGACTCGTACAGGATTCTGCCAGCAGCAGGTTTAGCTTTACACATCCCAGCATCTGTTGCTTCCTTTTCCTGTGGCCGTGCACAGCTCTCCTAAATGGGAGTAACTGCTGCAATAAAGGGTTTAAATGCAGATGTATACATCAATATAATTTACTCTGAAGGTACTTTGGCACAGCTGTCTGTGGTGATAAACAAGGCATCTGGCTGTCCTTCCCATTCCCTGAACTGCATGATACCATCCCAGCCTAGTTTTTAAACTACAGTGCATTAATCTGTCCAGTCACTTATCCAGAAACCCAATAATCTCACTGTTCTTACAGTCATAAATCCCATTCCTGATCTTATTCCAGTTTATCTTCTATGGGAACGTGATTTCCAAAGGTGCTGATCTCTGCCAGCTCCTGCAGAGCCACGAGGCTGCTTTTCCCCACGGTTCAATGTGTTCCTTGCAGGTGAGGGACCGGCAGCTGCTGCAAACCTGGAAGTGCTGGGAAAATTTACTGATAGGTAAATATTGGGTGGAGCACAATCGGTGGCAGGATCAGTCCTAGGAATCCCAGGTCTTGCACGGGTAGGGAAGTGTTAGCAACAAGACCTGTGTCCACCTAATGAAAGACACACTGATAACCAAAGAGTAATGATTGCAGGTGATTTACAGCAGGTGAGTCACTGGGGCACTGGAGCTGCCCTCCCACAGGGGTTTTCAGGCTCCTTGGTGAGAGTTCTGGCAGTTCCCAAAGTGTAAAAGGCAGCTGACAATTTTACGTTTTGCTGTCCATCAACTATAGACTTACTTATTCAGCCTAGTGAAAGGTGACCCTGCCCATGGCAGGGGTTTGGAACGAGATGATCTTTAAGGTCTCTTCCAATCCAAACTATTCTGTGATTCTATAAATCTATTTATATGAGAGTAGGATTTAGAGAGACCTGATGATCTGAGGATTGTAACACACCCCATCTAAAACAGTAAACAGACTGAAAAAAGACATAAAAAACCATTTCAGTGAACAGCCAGACCATAACTAAAGTGTTTGAGAATTCCTGTCCCGCTTCTGCATTGACATGAACTCTATTAAATATGACATTTTCTTTTGTGTTGGTTTTTGTAATTCTCCTGCTGACAAAAATAGCCCCACGTGGCTGCCAAAGTTCCCTGCTGGCCATATAACCCCCAAATGCTTCTTACACTGTGTAACCGGCAGAAATTCTGAGTCCTTTTTGCAAAGCAGACAAAGCCCTTTGCTGCTACCCTTTGGAGAGGTGTTTGGGAACATTTCGGTGGGGTGAGGAGGGTGTGTGTGGGAGTCTGAAGGGCAGAGGGAGCCAGGAGGCATCTTCTTCATTGGAAACACTCGGTGTTCGGGCGGTGTAGCATTCCTCTGAGATGAAAAGCTGCTCCTTCCACTGTGTGCAATTAAGTCAACACTTGAGTCATGCTCTCGGAGTGGAGACAGGTAAACTGCTTTGCTTTAGGTTTGCTGTGATTTATGGGTCACTGTGGAATTGAACCCTGCAAACAATTTTGGCTTTGAGCTCTGTGATTGCTTTTGCTGCCTGGGCTGGGCTGTGTGTGTAAAACAAAGGAGGAGAATGCAAAGGGTTGTAGGAGTGAGAGAAATGGGAGAGCTCCTTGACTTTGCAGGGCTCCAGTTCAGCCGATGATCTTGGCACCTTTGCATACAGGCATCTGTGTTGGAGGGTGTGTTACAGAGGCTCCTCACCCAGCCTGCCTGACATTTAACTCCTTCCAGCCTCACCTCTGTGGCTGGAGAGCAGAGGGGATAACCAAGATGTGTCCTGGCTTTGGTCCTTGTCCCTCAGTAAAATATCACAGCTCTGACCTTGTACTCTTTGGATGGCAGCTTTGCTTTGGGAAGGCAGTGCCAACCTCCCAACCCATCTCCAGGCCTAGGAATTCCCTGACTTCGCTTCTTTATGAGCACAGAAATGATGGTGTGGACAAGAAAAAAAAGCATATTCACATGACATTCTTAAACTGCTATATTATTCTTAGTATATTTTTTATTAGTAGGATTTCTGCAGCTCACAGAAGCCCAGTAGCTCCTCACATCCCTTTGGTTTCGTTGTTATTCTGGATGTACATTGTTTTCAGCAATGCAAAGGAATGGGAATTCAAGCACATGCAGAAATACAACTCAGAGGATTGTAGCCTTCTGAAACAAGGCTCTGATGAGACCTGTGCTGTGAGATCTCAGATTCTGGGTGTTTGCTGCAGCATATCAGCACTCTGATGGTGACTGCTGTACTTTCTGATGAATGCAAGAAATGCACGACTGTCTGTTACTGCCTGGCTTGCTCTGAGCACACACAAGTCAAGTCCATCAGGGACTTAAAAACGGTGATGACTTAGCTTAGGATGGCAGAAAGGTCCAGGCAGCCTAAATGGTGATGCTTCTGGATGTGCACAGAAGCAGGGAGAGTAAATGTAATGGCAAAATATGAAAAGCTGGGCAAGGTTTTGTGAGACCTCCTGACAGACACCATTTGGATGCGGCACTTGGGGATATGGTTTAGTGGGGAACATGGTGGTACTGGGTTAATGTTGGACTTGATGATCTTAGAGTCCTTTTCCACCCTTAGTGATTCTATGGTTCCAGCTTCCACCTCAGCTATGACCATGGGAAAGGCAGCACAGGAGGGGGGAAGCACAAGGAGATACAGTGGGCTCTCATGAAGGGCTACATGCAGGGGATGATCTTCAAGTCTTAAGGGATGATGGCAGAGAAGCTCAGTTGTGTTTTCTTGGTGAAGACCTGTCCAGCCTGAGGTAATGATGGTTGTGTTCACAGCAGAGCAATGGTGCCAGTGTACCCCACACTGCTGTGAAGAGGTTCTAACCACAACATGGTCCACGTCATTTCTGGGAATAATGGAGCTCTCCTACACTGCCCCCTTTGCCACAGAGGGCACAGGGACACTGACCAGTCCATCTCTAAGTGAGGACTTGTGCCAGGCAGTGTGAGGTCACAATGGGGTGTGACACAGAGAACAGGGAAGGAGTTACTACAATGCCATTTTGTGTCACCACTTTCAAACTGCTCTTCTCTACTTTTCCTCCTTTGTGAAAACCATCATGTCCTCACCACCTCAGCTTTACTGGAGTTTCCAGTCTGGCTGGCTCCTCCAGCAGCCTTCCTGTACACTCCCTCCAGTTCCCCATCAACTGAAAGGGTGGCGGGTTTGTCAAAATCCCCCTGCCTCGAGGTTTTTAAGGCTGTACCAGGAATCTCCTGGGTGCTTCCATTTGTTGTCCTGCAGCTGCCAGTTTGCCCCACCTGAATCAGTGTCTATGGGTTTGAAAAAACAATGTTCCTTCCTGGCTCCTTTGGAAAGTGTCTAGCGGGAGATGAGTCCTCCCCATGCGAAATTGGTGACTGTGAGGTAGAAGAGTGGCCTTGGGAGGAGTTATGCGGTGAAATCTCTGCTCTTTTTTTGCTCCACTTGTTTGGTTTTGTTAGTTTTGTCGTAGCATGAGGAGTTTTGCTATATTAGGGCTGTTTTCCTTGGGTGGTGGCAGCAGCCTTGTATTTGCGGACTGTAAAACTCTCAGAGAGCAAGGTCTGGGCTCTCAGAGGAGCAGCCCAGTTCCTGGCAGGGAGAGACAAACTGTCCCAAAGTGGTTTTCACCACATGTTTTCTAGATCTGTCTCCATCAGAGAGGGACATCTCCCCTCTGTGGAGCTGCTGAGGAGACAGGGCTTTGAATCTGCCAAGAACTTCATTAAGAGATGCCAGATTCATCAGGATAACCTAAATAACCAGAAACGTACATAAACAATAACAAAACAACTACTACGAAACATTCAAGTAGAGGGAAACTTTATTTTCCCACACTCGATTCCTTTTCTTTCCCTCTCCCTGCTTGCCATCATCATCTTTCTACCCTTCAAAGATACCTGATTCAGGAGGAGGGGACAGAGTGGAAGGAATCAGTTCCACTCAGTAAAAGCCTCACGACAGCACAGATTTTTCTGTCTCGCTGTCTCAAATGCAAAGCTCATAACTTTTTTCTGCCCTAAGCTCATGCCTTTGTGAGCGTTTGTGGTTAGTTTCTATTTCTACACTGGCAAGTTCTGACCTGGGTTGTTGGTTTGTTTTTTTTTTTTTTTTTCAACTTGTGAAAAGAATTATGCCTCCACCAGCATCTAAAAGCTCTCTAGCCCTAAACTCCGACCCGTGGCATCTGCTTAAGACCCTTTCCTTGATTTGCGGACCACCAAGAATGGATTCAGAGCACTCGGTGTCTGCTGGAAGCACGAAAATGTGGCAGGCACAGGAAAAGAAGCATCGCTGGGAAGCTCCAGCAGCAGCAGCAGCGGCAGGAGGAGGCCGGGCCAGCGGCGAAGACGCCAAATTGGGGCAGGGAGGAGCCAGGGCCAGAGCGGCGCTTGGCCGCAGTCGGTGCGCTGGGCAGGCGGCGGCGTGCGGATGCGGGAGAGATAAATGAGGAGTCATAGCGAGCACGCAATTCCAGCTAAGGGCAAGGAGCAGGCTCTCCGGAGGGAGCTGCCGTCGGGGACTGCTGGAGCGGGCAGCGGGGGGAGCCCGGCGGCTCTGGCTGCCGCCCCGCAGCAGCGCTGACTTCTGGGCACAGCTGGTTCTCGGAGCCCTTCTGCTGCTGCTGGCGGCTCCTGCTGCAGCCATGGAATCCAATGGCACATTCCTTGCCTGCAACAGTAAGTCTGGGGAAGTGTTCTTGTGTTTCCGCTTTCTTATCTTGTCCAAGAGCTTTGTTTTTCCTCCTCTCTTCTCCTCCCTTCTCCACTTCCCCGTTCTCGCATTTGGATGTAATGGGGCATTTCATCGCTGTTACAGAGAGAGATGACAGATTTTGCTCTGTTAGTGGGGTGAGCTGTGTTGGTAGGAAGGGTGCCTTGGCTGGGGAAGCGTCTGCAAGTTCAGAAAAGTGGATCCAGATCTCCTCCCCTTTATGGGAAACTGAGAGCGGGATGGGTGCTCCGCTGAGTAAACTCTGTGGGCTCTGGTGGAGACAGCAGAGCCTGGATAAACACCTGGCCTCAGGGGCTGTCCCCGAGACACTGCAAATGTTAAGTACAAAATAAGTCATGTTTCTAAAAAAAGAAGTTCTCTCTGCCCTTGCAGCAAGAGAGATTTAGGAAGGTTCTATTGGTACCGAGTCTGGGAGGTTTGTGTGATAGAGAGGGTAATGAAATATCCCCCCCCTATTCCCTCCCCTGACTTTATATATTGCTTTGTTACCCCTTCACTGTATTTTGCTTTGATGAACAGAAACAACTCAGGGCTGTGATAGCTACAGGTTGAAATGGGATATTTTGATCCCCAAGAAATGGGAAAAACCTCTAGTACTTTTATTTTATGAGATAGGGGCTTTCTTACTACAGATGAGCTATAAACAAAAATAAACTGATAGAGCAATAAGGGATTGCCCGTAAACATAATCATTTTAGTGTTACCAGCAGAAATGTGAGAAGATTCCCCCAGGCTCGTGAAATCTTCACTCTGATTTTCCCAGATGGTAGAAATCTGCGAGAGTGAACCAGAGGTTAATGTTATACTTTTTGTAGGTATCTCATTCATTATACAGCCACTGGGGAAAGAAAGCTAAGAAACACATCTGGAACTGTTAAAACATTTCCCATTTTGGCCTGTGGGTTATTTTTCAGTGAATATTATTTAGTCCTCTGGGTTTAGGGACCAAGAAGACTTCAGTGGCTGGTAATCTATTTTTTTGTCTGAAGCAGAAAAATAGACAAATGTTGAATGAGCCAAGAATTTTAAAAAGTATTTACTGAAATTCCTTGACACATAACACACACACACACACAAGTGCCAGAGTCACTCCAAATGCCAGACTACTTAGGCAAGAGGAGTTGCTCACATGTGGACTTCTTAGCAGGATTAGGCTTGTGCTGTGTAGTTTGTCAGAAATTTCTGATGCTGTGGGTTGTGGATATGTTTTGTCCCTGGCTCTATGTTGAAACTCAGGTTCTTTCTTTCAGTTTCTTTCTCCTTTTTTTTTTTCCCCCAAAATAGATATAACAACAGCTGTATTTACCATGTCAGAATTAATGTGGGCTATTAATACTCTTTCTTCTCTTGGCTCGTGAAGTTGGTTTGTTTCTGAACTGGGAGCCCTTGTGCTCACAGATTGTAGAATAGCTAATTTGTACTATGCCTTATTCTTATAGCCTGACTTTTTCACCCAAGACACTGTGTACATTGTGAGGGGAATGCCACAGCCCCATTACCCTCTGCCACAGTTCAGAGTGAGAATCAGCTTGTAAAATCCTACAGGACAGACCATTTCCTTATTTCCTCTGTCAGCAAGTCCTCAGGATTAACATCTATATTGAAATTTCCAAATGAATCATCTCCACCTGCCCTTGTGAGCTGGGAGCACTGAGGAGGCTCCTTCTGGACTTCCAGCTCCATGAGTGGAGATAATGCAGCTTGGGATCAGCTGGGATCTGCTCTGGAGCAGCTGGTGACTTTGATCTCCTTTCCTAGCAACAAAATGCTCCCAGCACACACCTTTGATGCAGGTTGTGCTTGATGCACTATGTGGGAGTTTGGTGAGCCATAATGTTCCCTGTAGTGCAGGGGAATTTGGGATACTGACACATCCCAGTGTATTAAACAGTCAAGTTGTTCCTTTTTCAGACAGGACAAGTAAAATTCACTTTGAATGTTTGGGTTTTTTTTTTATTTTGACACGAAAGTTGCTAAATTTCCCATCTGAGCAATGTCTTTTAGTAAAACTAAAGCCCACAGCTGGTTCTGAGATTGTTGCCAGTCTGTAAAGCCCCATCAGGCCCAAAAGTAGCTAGGACAGGGCAAGAGGATGCTTAGGGAAAAAGAGATTTTAATGAGGAAATGAAAAAGAAAAGAGGGAAATGCAGTCACTTGGAAAACTGCTGCAGGTATCAGAGATGAAAGGATACAGCCAACTACAGGGAGAAGCAAGAGGGAGAGGTGTGTGGGGAGGAAATGGTTTGTGCAGGATTGGAAAGTCAGCTGCCTGGATAGACAGCGCTGGGAGCCAAAGGTGTCAATGATTTGGGAGCAAAGTAGAATTTCCTGTACAGGGACATCAATTTAAACAGGTGTTTTGGAAGAAAAACTGTGGCTAAACACTTGGTGATTTGATCACCCAGGCTGGGATTCAGTTGAGTCTCAATGCAGCTATCTCTAAGAAATTTTAGGCTTATCGGGCTCTAGACAGGAGGATTGTATTCTGTCTTCTCCTGGCCCCTTTTTGGCACTGTAGATATCTAAATACTGCAGGACTGACCCCTAGCCATGTGTCTCTGAGGTCCTTCTCATGGGTGGAGGGTCTCAGTCCTCACTCAGCCAAGCCATCAGACCAGAAGGCTGCAGACCTTGGTCAGACATAGAGGTTCTTTTTTTCTTTATGCAGGCAGAGAAGATTTTGACACAGTTTCTTCTAAACTGAAATACTTCCACACCTAAAATGAGCCAGCCTAAACACTGTGTGTGGGGAAATTCTCACACCTCAGGCTTCCCCTCATATGGTACCTTTTAAAGCCCTGTGTTGAGGTACCACACAACAAGTCTCAATGGCTGGTTTTGGCTAGAGTTACAGAAATTCCAGCTAAATCCCTTAGGGAAAAAAAAAGGATTTTTTCCTTAGTTTTGCATAACTCAGTTGTGCAATTTAATTATTGCACAAATTTTGCCCTGCTATAGAATGTTGAGAATGACCTGCGTCTCGCCTGTAGAAGAAATTTCAGCTCCTGAAGAAAATGTTGAGAAAAGCTGTTAAGTGGCCTTTAAAAAAGAAGGCTGGGACCCACCTACAATTGACTTTGGGTTTATGAAGAGAACATCTTCATCAGCATGTTCCCAGAAACATGACTTGGGAGTTGGGCAACCGAGCTGCTCGAGTGCTCCTGGCTGCTGATCCTGATCCTATCCATCAAGTTGATAACCTTCTTTTCAATTACTTTCTTTCCACACCAACTACTGGAAAAGGTGTAGTTTATTGCAAGCCGGTGTTTGTTGCAGTGCCTCTCTCTCTGCAGCCAAATCTCTACGTGCACTGTGATGAAGGGACCAGTGGAAGGGGCAAACCAAGCCTTCAGTGTGGTTTGGGTTCCCAAGTGCAATGAACTTTAGCTGGGTGTTTTGTTTTACCTGGATTTCATCAAGAGCGCAGGGCAGTAGCTTTTGATGGGTCACAGCCTGTTCCATGCACTGATCCAAGCTCCCTGTGAGGGACCTGGGCTGGCAGGAGGATGTATGAAGGTTTTCACAAATAAAGGTCATGATTTGGTCTGTCTGTGAAATGTCTGGGCGGGCAGACTGGCTTCGTTTACACAAACCAGGGCCAGGGCTCTGCACTGTTTAATTGCCAGCACATTCCCCAGCCTGGTTTTGATCCACAGCAAGCTGGCAGATGGCGTGGTCAGGGCGATGGGCCTGCAGCCCTTCCCAGCAGGCACTCTGGATATAACCAGCCTGTTTTGGGGAAAGATGGCCTGCGTGGACTTGTCAGAGCTGGAGAAGAGGCCATGCTCCTCCCAGAGACCTTTCAGACAAGGTGAGACAGCCAAAGGACGCAGAGGGAAAGTGGGGCTGAGAAAAGCTGGGCAGGTTGACAGTGCTGATCCCATCCCGTGGCTTCTGGCCAGCATGCAGGCAGAGGCAGGCTTCAGGCAGTGATTTGGAGGACAACACAACATGAGACTTCAGGAGAACTCCTCCTGTCTGAATTTCTAAGGTTTAATATATATGGTTTCTGCCCCAGCTCAGCAGGACCTCTCAAGCACCCTGGAAAGGGAGAGGGCAAGAAAAGCCAGTGTAAGGAAGAGGAGGAAGAGGTTTGCTGCTGGAGAAGTCCGTTCTCAGTGTGACCACAAGGTGGAACTTGGTACATACCACATGCTCCAAGGAGGCACCCAGTGGGAACAAGCAGCAGCAATGCTCGGCCAGGGATGCTCCCATGCATCTGGACTCAGCACCCACTCCCTGATCCCCACTTCCCCGCAGGGAGCAAGAAGGGGAGTGCTGGTCTGGAGGATCCACAGGCATTTTTTGGTGGAGGTGAGAAGCTGTGCCAACAACAAGACCTCAGAGGATGTGAGGTGTCACTGGGGAGAATAAGCTGAGAGCAGTGATTGGTGTCCTGGAGGTAGCAGAGAAGGAGGAAAGAGGTTTTCCACAGGTGGGATATGGTAGGGCATGGATGAAGCGAGGAAAGGACTCCAGAGGGAAGGACAGGGCAGGTGGGACCCTGCAGATGTGGAAGGCACCTTTCTGTCACATTCTTCAGTAGGAAGAATGGCATCATTTATAATAGACCTGTCTTTTTCTTCTTGGTAACAAATACAGAGCAAGGCACAACCTTTGGTCTCTTCACTGGGAAAATCTCCCCTGAACATGGCATTAGTTATTTGTTATGTAGTTCCCATAGGCAGTACTAGTGATAAGTTGCATCGTGTGCATGGTGTGATGGGGAAGTGGTGAGGTCATCACCAGCACAGGTATTTTTATTCTGCTCCTAAATTATCACAAGTCTGGGCAAATCAGCAGCTGAGTTTTGTCATGTCATTTTTGTCACCGTGCTCTAAAGAAGACTGTGATCAGAATTAGGGCTGCACCACTTTTGGTGTTGCCTAAATATGATGGTGGTGGGAGAACAGGTGCAGCCCTAAAGACCTCAAAAGCCAACTTGCTTCTTGCAGTGTGAAGTGGTAATAGTGCTTCCTTAGCTCCCTTGTGAAAGGATGCGATAGAGATTAATTAATTTTGGAAAATCATCTGAAGAGCAGCCTGTGCATTATAGTGTTCTCACACAGCCCATTTCCTACCAGACTCTACAGCCACTCCATCTCCAAGTGGCTGTTTCCTGGATATTAAAGCACTTTGCTAACTTTGGGACCATGTTCTGACATCCTCGTTCCCATTGATTTCCATTTGCTCTGTGAGTAATCCAGCTGGAATCGATAGGGTGATTAGCCCCCATCCTGGGCACAGGGACGTGGATAACTTCACTCATGTGACCAGGGCTATTT
This sequence comes from Dicrurus megarhynchus, assembly GCA_013399195.1. Lineage (NCBI taxonomy): Eukaryota > Metazoa > Chordata > Aves > Passeriformes > Dicruridae > Dicrurus > Dicrurus megarhynchus. Next base: position 2,810,285 of record VXAD01007415.1, read on the forward strand.
ATTTAATTGGGATTGGTCATATAGGTAAAATTGCACGACCCACTGAGGTGCAGTTACCTGGAGTGAATAAGGCCTGGAGAATTCTTCCGTGAGCCATTTGCAGGAATCACTTCCTCCCATGCCGGAGTGTGACGGCAGCATCGTGTAACATCAATGCCCAGTGTCACACTTGCCCATCAGGCTTCTGTGACTTGTGACATTGTCTTTAAATGACCTCAAAACCACAATACATCCAGCTCAGTTGTTTCCCAAAGCAGGGGATTTCTGGCCTGATTATCTCATCTTAATTTTAAAAACAAACTGATTTGAACTGCTTTACGTCTCTGAAGCCCTCACAACAGCAGAACTCGCACATTGCTGTTGTGGAGAGGTATTTCAACTCATTGAATGCTGACCCTGTGCATTGTGTATGAGCAAACATCAGGGCTAAGTACAGTAAAATGTTCTCCAAGGGCATGGAAAGCTTTGAGCAGAGCTGTCACTGGCACTGCTATTAGGAATTAATGAGAAAATGAAGCACAGGGGCTGTGTGTTCCCAGATCAATCCCTGTGGGATGCTGGTTGCCACTGGACAGGAGAGCTGGTGTGTAGAAGCAAATTGTTTTGCTAAGGCAATTAAGGGAGACTTCCCCATTCCTTTAATTAGATCAGTCCTCTCCAGCACAATGTGAAATATGGGAAGTGCTCAAAGACTGATAGCTAATAAATATCATCCATTACATCATGGTGCTCTCCTCCTCAGCAGGGCAAAAACAAAGCTCCCACTCCCAGGGGAGTGCTATGGAGATTACCGCTCTGACATCCAGCCCTTTTCTGTTCAGGGGGCCCAGAAAGGCTGGAGGTGTTTCCCAAATACCCACAGACTGCCTGGCTATCATGTTCAGCAATGTCTCATTCAGAAATTGTCTTTATTCTCCTTCTCTGTAATCTGCAATGGCTGTGTGTAAATAAAGAGTTATTAGATGTGCTGCTGTTCAAGGCCACGCAGTGGCTCTGCCTTGTCCCCAGAGAGTTTCTTACCTGCAGTGTATGGCAGTGGTTAATGACTCTGATCCTGTCCTTGTGCTGGTCAAACAACCCAGTCCTCTGTGCTTCCCTGTGAGGGCTGGTAGGGCTTCCTTCAAACTACAGAGAAAGAAGGGGAAAATGTCTGGATTGACAGACACCAGAAACAGAGGTGATGTTTGTAAAACTTGTATTGAATGTGGTGAGGGGCTGGTGATGGAGAGCCTGCATTTAGGTCTGTGGCTAAAACAATGACATGGGGTTTGATGTCAGGTTTCTTGGGCATATGCTGATTATGCAGTAAGGGACATCAGTCCCCAGTGTGACCTGTGTCCCTGCAGTACCTTCACCCTTGCAGCAGCAGCTTGCAAAGGCAATGACAAAAAAAAAAAAAAAAAAGGTCTGTGACAAGGTGTGTGAATAACTGGTGTTTTTCCCTTCAGAAAAGGTCATGGCTCGGGAATGGATTTTAGTCCCAGCCATTGCCAATGGGGAATGGCTGTGAGTTTCAGCAAAAGAAATTTATACTGTTCATAACAAATTCTTCACTGAGAACATCTGAGCTTTTGTACAGGGATCTAAATTCATTTGGAGTCTCTGTCCCTAGAGATATCCAAACTCACCTGGACAAGGCTGCAAGCAACCAGATCTACTTTTGAAGGTGATTCTTCACTTTGAATGGGTCGTTGAACAAGAGAGCCCCAGAGGTTCATTCCAACCTGAATTAGTCCCCGATTCTGTGTAATCAGTGACTTGTTAAATCCCTGAGGAGGCTTATTCCTGTACCGGAGTGCAGGGTAAATCTGAATTATAAGAAAAAACCCAAAGCTATGCAGAAATGTGGGGTCAGTGACTCACCCAAGTCACACAGGAAATCGGTGACAGAGAAGACACTCTCCGCACTCTTAGGCAAATACTCTTCTGTTGGTGGAGAAGAGGAAGAGCATTAAAACTCAGTTTCCGAGCATCTTTTGGGTCACATCTGCCCTGGCTAAGAGGTGTTTTAGGCACCGTCTTCAGTGCCTGTCAGTGGGAACAGCACGGAGCAGCTCTGCACGGAAGAGAAAGGGTGGAGCCAGGCTCGCTCGGATCCAGGCGTTCGTGGGCAGGACAAGCTGACAAGCCCAAGGCAGTGATTAGGAGCCACAAACAATATCTGGGACTTCTCCAGCCTGTGGAAACGATGCGTAAAATTTCCACCAGGCGCATAACTGGTGGAAAACTTGTTCCTTCTACCTGGGCAGCTGCCGGCAGGCTCCTCGGCTGAATTTTGCATCCAATGTGTGAAGCAGGAGGAGAGACTTCCCACAGTCCCACCCCCAGCCGGACTCTGCCCTCCCCTGCCTTGCTGTGCTCCCGCTGCCCCGCTGCCTGCGCTCGCTCCTCGGAGCCCCGTGTGACACCGCGCCCGCCGGAGCTCCTGGATGAGCAGGGATCCCTGCAGGGGTGGCACGGCCCCCCAGCCCTCCCGACGGCCCGCGCCTCTCCCCGAGCCCCACACTGGATCATGCAGTGCATCCGAAGGCAGCCCAAGCGCACCGTGTCCCAGGAAAACATCCTACTGGAGCAGAGCCGTAGAGTGGCCGCGTTGAATGGCATCAGGCTGGGTAAGGGACAGCTTGGGCAGACCGTCGGCACCGGCAGCCGCTCCCTTTCTCTTCTCCCTGCGCCGAGGCAGTGCTCCACCCTAAACTCCAGGGTTATTTTTAAATTCCCAAGGTTTCCTTTCCTTTCGTTTGCCTGTAACCACACGCCAGATGTGCGAACCGCTTCGTTGGAGGCATCAAAGAATGTGGGTAAAGGGTCGGTTCCCAAATCTCTTGCTGGGCTTTCTGAACTGCTTCTGATTGAGGGTGTTTGGGGAGGGCAGTGCCCTTCTCCTGCCCGGTTTCAGCCCTGCTCGGTGGCGTGTTGCCTGTTGCTGTAAGAGCCCAGAGAACCACGCAGAGGTTGCCGATGAAAGAGGAAACCCGGGGAGTTTCATAACTTGTGTGCCTGGCTGTGAACTCATTGCTGGTTCCTGCTGTCTGGAGGCACAGCCCAAGTGGATGCGAGTCCCTTGATTCCTGTGGACACAGAGGGCGGATGGAAGTGGGAAATAGCCGTTCACCCACCCGAGTTCTTTAGATTTTACCAGAAAGGCTTTCTGCCCTTTTAAACCAGCAAACCTGAGTTAAGCCTGATCTGTAAGCAGGTGGGAGGGAGAGAGTGGGCAGGAGGAGACTTGTTTTATAGCGACTGTAATCAAGTTCTATCAGATCAGCAGATGTGTGAGAACGGTGCAGCAATATTATCACTGCCATCCTAACTATCTCCTCAGTGAACTCAAAGCCCAGCTCCTACCGTGACAGCTATTGTTTTATTGCATTTCCTACTTGCTCTAAACCTGAGCTAGATAAGCCAAAGGTTAACATTTCTGATGTTTCAGTGTCTAAAGCTTCCTAGTGCAGTGAATTAACATGATGGTTATTGCAGTGCTGTGTGTGTGTTTGAGGCACTCCTACCTTGGCCAAACATAATTTTCGCTCTGAACATCACTGCGTGCTGAATATATTCTGTTCAGAAAGTGTGTGATTGATGTTTGGCAAGGAAGGAGGTCCTGACTCTTGAAAGGCACTCTGGAATTTTGCATGCCAAGTGCGTATTTGGTGTTTTAGAGGATGCTGAGCAAGACCCGGTCCTGCCACATGTTTCAGGCAGGATTTGCACAATTATTTCAGTGCAGTGATTGCACTTCTCATGCTTAATGTTGTTACATAGTTGGGACTCAATATCCTTGTCCTGCTGCCCAGTGTTTTTTATCTTTGAAATGATGTATGTGTACAATGACTCTGGTTTCTTTGATGTGAGTTTTCATTGCTGTGAGATGGAGCTCTGAACCACAAACCTCCTCAGCTTCAGGCTTTGAGCAATCTGGTCAAGTGGAACGTGTCCCTGCCCATGGCAGGGACGTGGAATGGGATGACCTGTAAGGTTCCTTTCAACCCAAACCATTCCATGATTCTCCATGGGATTGTTAGGAAGAAATCCTCAGGTTTCTGCTTGGAAAAGGTGGGGTTATTTTCTGGAAAGCAATTCAAATAACCAGCTGAGAGTAATGTCCCCCTGACACATCAGGGGTGTGTTTGTGGTTCCTGTATCAGCAGATCAGACGGTCTTATGCTGCATCTCTGGTCTAGCAAAATGCTGTTGCAGGTAGGAATACAGAAGTTACGTGACTCACCCAAGAAAAGAGTCTGTGTCAGTGCTTGGTTGGGCATAGGAAGCAGAGCCCAAAGCACTGGCCCTCTTCCCTGTCCAGTTCAGCTGTGTGAGCTTGAACTGCTGCTAGGCAGACCCCGAGCAGGCTGACACAGGCTGTGCCCACCCTGTTAAGGGGATGCCCCTCTTTCCTTTGGGTGGTTAAGGCAGGGCTTGGGGTCATCACTGACACAGGTCGTCTCTGGGTGACTGCTCTCTGTGTGAAAGGACCCCACATCAAAGGGATGTCAGAGCTGTTAGACACTCATGATTGGCCCTCTTGCCCTTTTCTGGCCAAACCTCCTGTTTCCTAGAGGGAAGCTTGTCTCTGTCCCCTCCCTGGGACAGCTTCCCCCACTGCCCCTGCCATCTTTTGTCTTCGCCATGCCTTCACCATGCACCGTCCATCTTCATCCTTCCCTCCTGCTCTTGCAAAGTGCAGTGCCCTCCTTTGCTGATCATTTGACCTCTCCTGGTCGTCAGGCACAGTGGCCAAGGATGAGTGGGAGGGCTGCTCCCACCCCGTAGTTAGATCCTGGGAAGAAGAAGGGGAGTTTTGACCGTGCTATTACACTGACTGGGCTGTGCTGGTGAACAGGATGAAGGGCTCTGAGCTCCACCTTGTGTCTGAACTGTGTGGTCCAAGTCTGGAGGAGAGGAGTCTGCCCTTGGCCACCACCTGTGCCCATCCAGATTTGTCTTTATTACATTGGTGCAGCTCTTTGGGATGTCTTGGTAGCAGGACACGTTACAGATGCTGCATGCAGGGTCTGTGGAACAAAACATGTCCTGGTTAAATGGATTTGTCATTCTGCACTTATGGACAGAGGCATCCAAAGGATGTGATGGTTTTCCTGCTTTCCTCGTCATGTCACCCTAGGATGACATGTCTTCCTCCTAGTCCTGTAATGATGCCTTGAGTGGTTGGGATCTGAAGAAAAAGAAGGAATGAGGCTGGGAGCCAGGTTAGAAATGTGGGTGAATAGGGAGAAGGGAGAAGTTGGTTTCCTCTCCAGGAACCATGAGGGGTGCCCCAGGGATGTTAGTGAGGCTGCAGTCTGTGCACTTGGAGGACCTTTGCCGTAGGGCAGAAGCCAGCTCAGCACAACTCAGGAGACCAAGAACCTGTGAAGCTGTTGTGGTGTCTGTCCTTCCTCCAGATGATCTGGCCCCTTATCAAGCCCTGGGAATGCTGTCTAAGGTCCCATAGCTGGCCTCAGCTTTTCACCCTTCTGTACTTTGCAGGAGACAGCTTTTTTTCTTCTCTCCATGATTTTTTTTCTGAGGTTTTCAGTGATGGAAGCATTCAAATTCCCCTCTTAGGAACCTCTAGACCAGTCATGAGCTGAGAAGCCCAGGGAATGCTGTAGTGGGGAAGACATTTAACAAGATAGCTAATTTAATGGTGAGGAAAGAGAGGGGCCAAAGCCACCTTTGCAGGATCTCCAGCTTCCACTCTGATGCTTTCGACTCTGGAAGTTTCAGCCCAGCTCAGCTCTGGGCATGTTCCTTGAGCTCTGCAAAACCAGTAAATGGTGTGAGTGGCTCACAGAGTGGACACTGGACACCCCTTGTATTTATCTCTGATGTAAATCTCAGGCTTTAGCAGCTTAAAATGCTCTCTAGGCCTGTGTATCCCAGTTACAAACTCACAGTGCTGGTTTTTGCTACTGCCAAAATGACTCACCTTGGTGTTTTGCAGCACCTGGTGCTTCAGTTTTGTGTATGGAATGTCAGGAGAGTGGGAATTTGCTCACTTAGATCTCATGGTTTTGTTTTTCAAGCAGGTCTGAAGTGGTGCTTGGTAGTTCTTTGTCTTGCCTTGTTTAAAAGCCAGTGATTCAAAGCAGCTGTGTCTCCCAGAGAAGAACCAACCCAATGTCACAGGGGACACTGCAATAAAAATATGTTATTTGTGAGACCCCACATTATGTTTTTGTAGTACTGAGGAATTTCCCTGGAGGTGAGTGGTAGGTGGCTGCAGGTGGCCAAGTGGCTACCTGCACTGTCAAAGTAAGGTTGGAAAAATTCCCACTGAGTTGGGATGTGCATGGTCAGCACTGCAGAGTTAAATGCTGCTTCACCAGCTCTGAACCAGCTTTTCATGCAGTGTCACAGAGCTGCAAGGTGCCTATTACAGAAAGCTCAGGATGTGTTTCTCACGTCTCATGCTCTCACCCTCCTTAGCCCAGATCTGTAATCAATGGTTGGTTTGAGGGACGGATTCTCCAAGGTATTTAGGTATGTGGAAGTCATGCACTGCTGAGACACTCAAAACCGTGTAGAATGCCAAGTCTGTGTTTTCAAAGTCTCAGTAGGTGCCTGTTGCCTCTCTAGATGTCTTGAGTGCCTTCCTGAATCTAGGCTAAGTTGTGAAATCCGAAGTTCCCTCAACCACACCGTCTGGTTGTTATTACTTGACATTGCATCGGCCTCATAGTGTAAGAAAGACAAAGACCCTTCGGATGGCTGAGCAATGAGGAGAGCGTGGCTGCTCCTTGCTGCTGCCTGTCACCAAACTTCTCTCTCCTAAGCTTCATCTGATCTGCAAAATTCCCATGTGGATAGGAAGGCACTGCTTGCCAGAGCAGGACGAGAGATATCTTTGTGTATTCCTGTTTCCGCAAAGGAAATTTTGTTGCAGAATAGATTTGAAATCACTTGAAAGTTCCTGACGGCATTCCAGTTACAAGTTATGCAGTTTTCCTTTCTCTGCTTTTACTGTTCTGTTGTTGGTTTTGCTGTAGTTTTCGCATCCTAACAGTAGGTTGTATTTGCTGGGAAGGAGATATTTTATCTTTGTAAAACACTTGAGAATTATAACACAAAGTCTTCAGACTAAGAAATACGAGGCTTCAGCCTCTTTTGTGATCGTGAAGTGGCGTGGAGGATTTCTGGGTCTCTCTGCTCTGCTGTCCTCCCCAGACCTGGCTGCCCCTGTGGAAGGGAAAACACTTTGAGCATCATTTCTTGAGCTGTTAAAACATTACCGCTTCTGTTTATCCACAGGCCTCAAAGATGACAAGGACCTGAAGTTCCTCCTGAAAGGCAGCCAGCTGCTAAAAGTGAAGTCAAGCTCCTGGAGAAAGGAGCGGTTCTATAAGCTCCAGGAGGACTGCAAAACCATATGGCAGGAGTCAAAGAAGGTGCTGAGATCCCCAGAGTCACAGATCTGTGAGTAAAGTTTGCTTCCTCGGAGGGGTGAACCAGGACCGTGGTGTGGTGTGGAGGTAGGGCTTGGAGCCATGAGAGCAGGTCCTTCATTCGTCCTGTGACACACAAACTGAGTGATGCCGTCAGCTCTGGGACAGCCGCGAGGAATCCGCCGTGTCAGGAATGGCCACATTGCCCAAGCTCATGAGCTGCTGCCTCAAATGGTTGTGGGGTGGGCTGTGCTGGTCTCAGCAGCCCTGCCTGGCTCCTTTCCTCCCCAAATTGTTCAGGTCACTCAGGTGCCCGAGACCTAATTCTTGGTGTGAGACATGGTGTGAGCATTTGTGGTGTGGGCTCTGCCAGGATGCTCCTTTCCTGCCTGCAGCCCTGGGGAAGGCTGGCATTTATGCCTCACAAGGGAACTGCAGAGATGTGGAAATCCATGGGCTGACAGGAGATGGCTCTGGGAAAAAAAGCCTTTTCTCATCCTTATCTTGGAAACGCAGGATCTGCCCTGTTATAAAAAGTCCAGATACTACAATCACCATTATATGGCACAGGAAAAACCATTCTGTTCCAGCAGCACCCAGCTTGGCACTGTAATTGGGACCCAAATTGAACCAATTGTGCAGTCAAAATGAAATCAGGCAGGGTGTGTGTCTGTTTATATCTTTCTTTTCTTCTCATTTCATATTTTTCTGACACATTTCTCCATATTTTCTGCCATTTTTTCTCTCATATTTCACTAATCACTTGTAAACTAATCACTTGGTCTTGTAAATCCAGGAGATAAACTAGCAGCATGGAATGTTTTATGGAATGTTGAAATGTGTTAATTACACAGTTTTTTTTGTAATGATCACAATTAACTAAATGAAGGGTGGGTCTTCCAAATTACCTCCCTTCCTCCCACAAACACATGATAAGGTTTTCAGTAGGAGGAGTAAAGTAACAGGGTAAAATATGTTTGGTTTGTAACCCCGATGGCCACACTCTTCTCACATGACCTTGGGCACCTCATTTAATCTCTTTGTGCATCCTCCACACATTCTCTTTCTCTTCCTCTAACTGTAAAAGGCTTTGAATAGTAAAATCACAAAGGTTTGGGCTGAAAGGGACCTTAAAGCTCATCCAGTTCCAACTCCCTGCCATGGGCAGGGACACTTTCCACTATCCCAGGTTGCTGCAAGCCGCATCCAGCCTGGCCTTGAACACTTCCTGAGCAACCTATGCCAGTGTCTTGTCACACTCTGAGTAAAGAATTTCATTCTGTTGTCTAATCTAAATCTCTCATTTTTTAGTTTAAAACTGTTTCCCCTTGTCTATCACTGTCTCCTCTTGTAAAAAGTCTCTCTCCCTCCTTTTTTTATAAAAGGGGAAGGCTGCAGTGAGACCTCCCCTGAGGCTTTGGGTTGGAGGCTGTCCCCTCCTGGGTGTTGGGATGCCCAGCCTGGCAGGGTCCTGAGCTCAGCTGGGCTCTTCAGGTCTCCCAGTGCAATGACCCATCATAGCAACAACAAGCAGAGAGTCCTCAGTGAGTCTTTGCTCCCTGGGAGCGCCTGTTCTGCTGAGCTCTGGCCCATGTAAAACCAAAGTCCTTTCCCAGGTAATATATACCTTATTATATGTAATATATCTTGCTCTAAAACAGATAAGGACACGAGTTGAGAAGAATGACTCTCAGAGCTCCCTTTCCTGTGCTCTGAGCCAGCAGTTTCCAAATTATGGGGTCTGAGAACACCTACAGCAACAGTCCTAAGCCCACCTAGTCCTTGGAAGTAAAGGGGAAGGGATCCTTGTGCTGTGGCTCCAGGGACCCTGATGTTTGCCTGGAGAAGCCCTGGTGTATCCTTGGCTGTGGCGGTGGCATGGAGAGGGAGTGCAACTGTGTCTATTTTATAAACATGAGTGAGATCAAACCCTTTGAGCTGGGCTCTGGGCACACGCCGGGGGTGTGTCTGCGTGGGTGTGGATTTACAGCACTCCAGGTACACTTTGGTAACTGGGCACAGCCAGCATTGCCTCACTGCAGGAGACAGGCAGTGCTACCGTGGGCAGGAGAACCCGCTGTGCCCTGGGAGTGTCCTCAGAGACACGTGGGGATGGATAATGTTACCTGATGGCTCACAGCACGTGCCTTCTCCCTGACTCTCCACACAGGCACGCCTTTCCTGAGGAAAGATTCTTTTTTTTTTTTTTTTTTGTCATCAGGATAACAGCAATGGAGACAAGTTAGTAGAGGCAGAGCTTGTCCTTGCAGCTGTGTGAAGGCAAGCTCTGGCCAGGCTCTGGCTGGACTGGCTCTGCACCCTGACACCTGTCTGGCTGTGGGAGCTGGACAAGCTGTGTCCCACATGCTCCTGGGAGGATGTGAGCCTGTGCCTGCTCTTGTGGTGCCAAGCTCTTGGGAGGGTTGGAGGGACACCTTGGGGCTGCTCCAGATGCACCTGAACCTGGCAGGCAGCGAGAGAGATGAGTATTGACTCCTGCCAAGTCCCAAACTGTAACACCAAGGATGTCCATTTTCATAAAATCATAGCATGGTTTTGGTTGGAAGGGACTTGAGCATTTCCAGGGATGGGGCAGCCACAGCTTCTCTGGGCAGCCTGTGCCAGGGCCTCACCACCCTTACAGTAAAGAATTACTGCCTTATAGCTAATCTAAACCTGCCATCTGGCAGTGTGAAGCCATTCCCCTTTGTCTCATCGCTCCACGCCCTTGTCCAAAAGCCCTCCCCAGATCTCTTGGAGCCCCTTGAGGCACTGGAAGGGGCCCTAGGGTCTCCCTGGAGCCTTCTCTTCTTTAAGTTGAACACCCCCAGCTCTCCCAGCCTGTCTCCAGAGCAGAAGGGCTCCAGCCCTTTGGAGCATCTTTGTGGCTTCCTCTGGACTCACTCCAACAGGTTCATATCCTTGGAGGCCCCAGAGCTGGATGCAGCACTGCAGGTGTTGTATCATGAGAGCAGAGGAGAGGGCCAAAATCACTTCCTTCAACCTTCTGGTCATATTTCTCCTTGCCTTTCTCTTTTATTGATCCTCTGAGTCCTTCCATTCCCAAGTTTTCAGAGTGATTGCTGTGTCTGAGTTTCATTCTGGAGCTTTCAACTTCACCAGGCTGCTTTGGGTCCAGGTAGAGCATGGATTCCCCTTGACTCGTGTTGTGGCCCCTGACAGGCTCTGCCACCACAGCTGCCTTCTCATTTGGTCCAGTATGAAGGCTGTCACATCAGAGGAAGAGTGCAGGGTCATGATTTGAGACCCAAAACCAGGGACTTCAGGGTGAGTCTCTCCAGAGGGACACCCGTCCTTGTTAACAGATACTGACTTTGCTCTCGAGGACAAAGCCTTTCTGAAGCTGCAGATAAGCTCCCTTTTCAGGATGGAAAAAAGGATGAGCAGAATGGAAACTGGGAGGTTTAGCAGCAGGTCTAATCTTATCTGCAGCATTGCTGACAGCGATGGATGCACCTCAGAGGAGCAAGGTCTGGGTACACTAAGGGTTATGTTTTTGTTTGGATAGCTTCTTGTTATTCCTGTTGGTGTTCTTACGAGCATGTGGAAAAGCTATTTGTAAACCATTGTGTGATGGAGTCTGGTAGATAAAACTGGGGACTGCTGAGGTTAGACAGGAGAATCTCAGATATCTGAAGTTCAAAAAGCTCCACATATCAGGGTTGTGACAGGAGCAGATGTTGCCTGGATCAGATACACAGGGTACAACCAGTACCTTCCTCTATTGTCTTTATTTTAAACAACTGGGAATTTAAATTAGATGCTGTCTTCATAGCTGCATTACCCAAACAGGGCTTTGGGGATAAGCTGTCCTTCCAAAATGGTTTCTGAGCAGACAGAATAATCAATTTTTTACTTATTGTCAATAATTCCTTATTTTTCAGTATGTTCCATTTAGGTCCCAGGGCACTTTTTTTTTTTTTGTCCCCAAAATCCCCTGAAGCATCTTGAGTCAGTTTTCCAACAAGCATGTTCTGCCCTGTGTGTACTCTCTGGTTGCCTCCAGCAGAAACATGAGGCTGCTGGGCACCAAGGGCTGCTCAAAAGCACCTTTAAAAATCCATTTTCCACCCTGTGTCTGATCTACAACCAGGTCCACAAACACACCGCTGCTCTCATTATCTCAACTGATGTGTAGGGCCATGGGAGGGTGGATCCTTCTTTGGCCCATGAGGCTTTTCCACAGCTTTCTCCCTGGTCTCCAAAAACAGAGTTAAAGTGGCAGGATTAACAATTTTGGGATGAAGAAGAGATCTGTGTGAGGGAGCTGGAAAACAGTTCATTCTGAAGCAATGCACTCCTGAGCATCACTGTGGTGTGAGGGAGGAGAGCGTAAGGGAGCAGAGGGACTCGGCTGCAGCAGCAGCAGCAGCTTGTTAGTAGCACTGTCTTGTTTAGCTGTGGTCAAATATCAGATCTCATCTAGGTGAAATAAAAAGATCAAAAAGGCATTTGCTGCTTTCAGTGAAATTGATTTTTGAAAGTATTTTTTTAAACCAGCTGTAATCCCTAGTGTGAGCTCACTTTAGCCAGACTCAATCCCTTTAAAAACTCTCCCAACTCGGGGATTTGTGGGAATGGTTGAAAACTTTCCAGTGAATCATCCTTTTGAGCAGTTGGTGGAGAAACGGGGTATTCAAAGGCAGAAGGAAAAGGTTGAACGAGTCAATTAAGTTTAGGGGTGCTGCAGTGGGACCCCACGAATGGTGCTTTGGTACCTCTGTCTCTCCTGGAGGCTCAGGGAGGTGACGTTTTCCATGACAGCCGTGAACCAGCTTCACACACTGAACCAGGGATGACTCACTGGGGCTGCGTCGTTGAGTCACGAGCAGTGAAGTCAAGAGAGAACGTCAGGAGTTTGTAGCTGAAATGTTTCCATTTCTGGCTGAAAGCTTTACGTAAAAACTACTATTGTTGGAATTTTTTTTTCTGTGTTTTGATTAAAATAATCAGTTTTGGGAGGTGAGCTAAATTCAGTTGCACTGCTGAGTGTTGCAAGTGATGATTGTATTGCTACTTAAGGTCATGAAATTGATATTTTGATCTGATGATTATTTATTCTCACTGTTAAAAATGCACAGAATTTTTTCCTGTTCCTCTGACTTCTGACACAGTTGTAGGATATTTTTGCTCGGTTTAATCGTAGAACAAAAGGTTTATGTTTATAGCCTAAGACCAGTGTTCAGCAGAAAACTTTTTCCTTTGCTTTTGGCTTGCTGTGAAATTTATGAATGTCCTTAAAATGCCATGCAGTGAACATACCATGCCACTTCTGTGGAAGAATAAATTATTGGTTCCATTGAATCAATGTCCTGAACTTGCTTGCAGAGGCACAGGAAGGATGTAATATTGCTCTGTGTTTGCTCGAGTCAAGAAGCGAAAGCTTGAAATTGTTCCTGATAAGTGAATAAAGTCAACAGAAACTCTCAGCAACCTGTGTGCACACAGCAGGTAGCTGGCTGCACTGACAGCTTCCTTCTGCAGTTTCTTGAGGAATCATTGCTTTCGTGGTCAGACATGTATTTATCCCTGGAAAAAATATTTGCTGATGCGAGTGTGTTATGCAAGGCGGCCGTCAGCTGCAAAACCAAAATCGTCTGTCTGTGGGTCTCATCAGTTTTTATCAAAATCGCTCAAGCCATAAAACACGTCATTTCAGAGGTAGAGCTGCCTGTTTCTTCGATTGAGTTTTGAATCAGGCCACCGCGGGCGTCGCTGGGACAGTTTTCATCACAGGCAGTATGCTGACAAATATTGACCTTATTCTCCATAGCATATGTTAAATGCAAAGGCAGAAGTGTTGAGAGCCTCAGATCCAAATTTAGCAGTGCTGCGATGGGAGGGGAAGTAGGAACTGGTCGCCAAAATAGTTTGCAGGGCCCTGGTTGTGTGGAAGGAATGTAAATAGAGATCACTCTCTTTGCTGCAATGCCCCAAGCCATGATGGGTAGACTTAAAGATTGGATAAAGACCTTACATTAAAAGGTATTTCCAAACAACCTGTAAAATTGCATGTGCATTGTCTCACTGATTGTCAGGTGGCAAACACATGCCAGCAGCGAGGGCGGGCTGCTGTGCAGCAGATCTTGAGTTAGAACAACCTGCTGAGCATGTCGGTGGAGGGGGAGTGGAGAAGAGAACGGATGAGGAATCAGCAGCTGGGGCCTGCCATAATTCACACCCAGGGAGATGAAAGAGCAATGCTGGCAGGGCTAGGAAAGCACAGCGGGGGCTCACGCTGAACCCACCCGTTAGTCATTATGTTAAAGTATCCCTCAGGGATCAGGGTGATGGATAGCCTTTGGTATTCCCAGCCCAGGGAGCTGACAGGGCTCCAGATCCCACCGATTACAAATGTCCTGATCCCAACTGCGTTTGGCCATTAGCATCAGCCACCCCGGTGAAACCGAAATCAGCTGAACAGCTCTTCCCGGGGTGAAACCAAAGCAAGAAGCAGCACATGGAGCACACTCAGCGTGTTGTGAAATCCATGTAGTGTCTCTGCAGGATGGTCCTGGGGTCAGGTAGCAGCTTTCATCTGTTCCTGACAAGATGCTGAGCCGAGGTGCAGCTGGTGAGGGTCTGGCCTCTCTGCAGACATGCGGGATGGTGTGCAGGCTCTGTACGGCTGAGCACACTTCTCATCTGCATTTCTTGACAGTAAACAGAAGTGACTTACTGACCCAATTAGAGTGGGATGGAGTAATTCAATGTGACTGAATGCCACGTTGCACAGGTCGCCTGTTACTGACAGGGGGTAGGATAAGGAAAGGATCTGAGGCGTTCTTCCCCCAGAGTGAAAAGCTGCCCCCCTTCCCTAAGGAGTAACTCGAGGAAGGCTGTTTTGGCAGTGCCCATACAGTGTGACCCTCCCCTCCCACTTCATCAGCAAAGACACAAGAACAGAGAAACACCTGTCAGTCCTTGTCCTTCACATGCTCAGTAGTTTGCAGACGTGGGTTCAGTTTATTGTTTTCTCTCTTGACAAAATGTCTCGTCTCAAAGGGCTGCCTATCAAACAGGAGGAAAACAAAGGGATTGTTCTCTGCCTCTGTTCCTCCTTTCCCTATATTCCTTAGGATTACCAAAGAGTTTACTGTTCATGCTCCCAGCAGAGTCTGGACACTTCAATTGTGGAACAGTGATGAGAGAAGAGATGGAGAGGCCAGGGCTCATCTCTCAGAGAAATGCTCTCATCATTAGGAATGTTGTCAGGCTCATCCTTCTGGCTCTTCTATAATAGAGTGGCTTGGGTTGGAAAGGACCTTAAAGATCATGCAGCTGATTTCCTTTAAGAGGTATTCCTTGTGCATGAGGAGATGAGTTTGCAAGTGTAACACCAAGCTTCTTGAAAGCCGTGAAGAGAGAAATCCAAATCAAAAGAGACACCCAAAAGATACATGTTGGTTGCTTGAAAATATCGTGGCTGTCAAAAGAATCCTGAGGGTCTGAGTCATCCCTGCCTGCTGATGCCAGGGGTGAAGGGGGAAAAGGGTGCTGGGCTGAAGATCGGCAAGGGAGAAGCTCAGGAGCAGGATCCAGTGATGGAAACTGAAAGGAGGGCTAGAAAGAAAGTTCTCAACATCTCCCTGAGAGTAGTTCAGACAGGAGGAATTTCACTGGCTCCAGGGAACGCTGCTGTGTGTCCGTGTCGGTGGGGAGCCTTTGGCTGTCCGAGCAGCATCCACAGCAGCCAGGAAGGCTGACCAGGATGTAACCTGTGTGAGTCGGTGTCGAGAGGCCGGGAGGAACACAGCCTTCCTTGTGTTGCGCGTCATGTTTTGGGCCCTCTACAAACCACCTCTTCAGCAGACGCAAACACTCACAAGTAGATGCAAACTTTCCAGATTCTCTTCTGCTTGTGGTTATCTCCCCGCTGTGGCGTGATGGGGAAGGAGCAGGGAGGCTGCAGGGAGACGTGATAGATGGCTGTTTGCTGCGAGTGTTCCTCTGCTGTGAAACACCCCTGTCCCCCGGATATTTTTGATTTCTCCTTGCAGATAGCTCAGCTGAACACACAGTTAGTTCGGGACTGCTGATAGAGTACACTGGCTGTCTGGGAGCAGCTGATAAAGTACTCATGCTGGGTTAAGATTTTCCAGAGAAGAGATAACTTTAGCAGATGGCTTGGGCTGAGTCCTTTGGCTTCAGCTTTTTTTATTGATAGATGAAAAGAGTACACACAAGCAAGCTATGGAAAGCTGTAAAAAGTGTCCTTCCTTACCCTGCTTTTTAAACGTTTGCTGTGGTGATAGTTTCTCTCCGTGTCTCTTGTGTGACTACAATAGACACCAGTCCTGCTCTTCAGCCTTCCTTGTACCTTTTCTGTATTGAGGAGCTCTTTTATCTCCATCGTCCTCTTCTCAGCACACCCTGAAGAGATTAAGGCAGCCCTTCCAGACACAGGTTTTCAATCTTTTTTTCCTCCCACACGTCTCTCTTTTCCAGTGGATTCATGCAGCCACGTAATGGTTTCCAAAGAATCCATTCTAAATTTCCAATATTTAACATCAGATTTTCTGGTCTTGGAAACACGAGGCCATTGCCAACCCAAAGTTTAGGGACTGATTGCACAAGCAGACTAACGAGCCATTCTGCAGGACAATAACTCTTGTGAGCCAAGCAGTGGTGAGCAACTGACAGGTGAAGAGGAATAACAGGATGATCCTTCCTCTTCACTGCCATGAGCAGAAGAGACCCAGAGAGGAGGAGAATCCCCTACTTACAGACAGTCTGAGATGCCTAGCCTGCACTTCCTTTCTGGTCAAGAGTCCACTGTAGCCATGGACTCAGGGTATGACTTACCTTACCCTGAAGTTTTTGTTTGGATAAGACAGAACACTTGTGCTCCAAAAGCTGCTTTACTTACCGCTGGCTATAAAAGAAGCCTGAATAAACTTTAGACTTTCTGATTGAGCTGAATCTGGCCAAACACGATAGCATGCTTTACATTCAAGGTGAAGTTCCACCTGAGGCACAACCACTATAATTTGATTGATGTCCTGGTTGAAGTGCAAGGTCACCAGCAAGGCCCAGCTGTGGGGGAATCACAGCCCTTTTCTTTCTAAGCTGGTTTTAGGACTCAAACCCATGAACTTTCACTCGAAGATAAATTGTCCAGATAACAATTCCACAGCAGCCCATCCCAACCCAACCTTTTCCTCCCCTCCCCTCAGATGATTAACTGTTGGCCTTTACGAAGTGATAATCAAAGACAACACAAAGATAACGGCTCATAATTGTCAGGGAGGAGCTTTGCCAGCTCCAGGGAGCTCCTCATGGTGTCTTCTTGTATAGGAACCAAACCAGCAAAGTGCTGTGGAAGGTGTTTGACCACCTCAGCATCTGGTGAGAACTTGAAGCAAACGTTAAGTGTTGCTTTTGGAAAGTCACTGATTTTTGAAGACTGAAATTTTGGGTGGTTTTTTAAAGTCTTTTTCCCCAGCAGCTGATCATTATCATGACTGGTCTGGGAAAAAAAGGAAAGTTTTCAATCCTCTAATGAGCATCTGATGAACTTTGGATGATCCCAAGGCAGCCATGCCAAAAATGTGCAGGTGGATACTGAATTGGGTTTTTCTACAGTGTTGACTTTGAATGAACTGGGCACTTTAATGGTGAAATGGATGTTTAAAGGCGAGTTTGTCCTGCTCAGCTAAACTTTGGGGATATTTTATACTCATGCAGTGCTTTTCAACAAAGCTCCAGACCAGGTTCCTCCGCACCCCATCCAAACTGGCCTTGAACACTTCCAGGGCTGGGCCATCCACAACTGCTCAAGGCAACCTGTGCCGGTGTTTTGTAGATGTATGAAGTGACCCTTGAAAGACAAACAGAGGCTGTGGGTGCTGCTGGGAGCTTGCCTGATTTCAGCCCAGTTTGAGGGCACTGATTGCTCTCAAGGGCATTTTAGGGTTGTCTCTGTTACTTATGTTTGTTTAATAAAAGTCTATTAATACACTGCTCCTTTTGGATTGCCTTGTGTGTGCATTTTGCAAACTTGGAGCAACTTCAGCGTTCATTTCCACCAGCTGAAGAGCAGAGATGGAAATGGGGAAGGGTGATCTTGAAAACAGTCTTTTCCTTTCTTTCAGCAAAGAAGATAAAGTCTGCCCTTGGCAGGGGTTAGGATGGAGTATGGGTGACACCAGACTGCTCTGAAGCTTTGGTCTTTGCCTCCTTAATTTGCACACTTTTGACTGAGAGGAACAAATGAGTTCTTAAATTTTACCTTTTCACTCTTTTTGCAATCTAAAGAAGGACAGTTTTGTTCCCTACCATCCTCTTCCTGAAGTCACCTCTTATTTTGCCCAGAGAGACTGTGGAATTCTCATCCCTGGAATTGTTCAAGGCCAGCTGGATGGGGCTTAGAGCAGCCTGATCCAGTGGAAGGTGTCCCTGCCCATAGCAAGGGGTTGGAACTGGATGATCTTTAAGGCCCCTTCCAACCCAAACCATCCTGTGATTCCAGGATTTTCCTGTGGGGTGATGTTCACAGGGAGGCACAGCTCCACCTTCCCCATTCTCAGGGGGGATGAGTTGAGGGATGTTCAAGTCAGGGGTGCTCCAAGGACTTGGAACCAAACTCTTGGCAGTGATTTGTGTCTCATAAACAGGACATCGCAGTATGGCAGCTACAGCATACTCTGCTTCTTTGTTAAGTAAAGAACATGAGGAAAGAGGTTTTCTTTTTAAAATTTCTTGCTCCTTCTGGTCCTTTTGAGTTGGGTTTCCTTTAGTACCAAAGCTTGGGGAAAGGGGGAAAGGGAAGGGAACTCTCCAGAGGTTTCAGGAAAAGGAGAAAGAGTAATTTTTTTTAATATCCCTCACCAAGGAGAGATAAGGCTGACTGAACCCCTGCTGACAGCAGGCTCTGCTTTCTTTCCACAGTCTCCATTGAAGATATTCGGGATGTGAGGTCAGGCCATAAAACAGAAGGTATGGAAAAATACGCCAAGGATGTCCCGGAGTATCGCTGCTTTTCCATCATCTTCAAAGACCAGCGGAAAAACCTGGACCTCATTGCGAGTTCAGAGGATGATGCCAACCACTGGATCGCCGGCCTTGGGAAAATCATAGCCCACAGCAACTCCATGAACCAGAAACAGAAACTCCAACAGTATCCTTTGCCTTATAAAGTGATTAATCACGGACAAAGATGCACTTGTCTTTCCCTGTGGGTGGGAATAGTAGGCTAACCTCCTTTTTTCCCTGTTGGCCCTGGGCACTGGATTTTCACTCTGCACCCAGGCAAGCTCCCTGGTTTCCAGTGCTTTTTCCCCCTGTTTTACAATGATACCAGCAAGAGTGGAGTCAGGCTTAATGTAGCTCCTTAAGCAAAGAATTCCCTCTTTCATGGAACTCCAGATAAAACAATCATTATTTTTTTTGTGTTCTTCAGGGGTCTGTTTCACTTGCATTGCAGTAAACTCCAGGACAGGCACTTCTTGGCAAGGCATGAAAAGCCCATACTGTTTACCGTGTTTCTCAGTAATACAAGGAGAGGGAACTGATTCTCCTCTTCTCAGTGCCAAATTTACTCCACTGATTTGAGTGAAATTACTCCTTATTTGCCTCAGCATGGGAGGAAGTTTTGCTCTGAAAAAATCTGCAGTTGCTGTAGTGACAAAGCAGAGATCAGAAAGGAAAAGGCACAGAGCAGGAAAGGAGAGTGAATTTGTTATGAAATGGAGAGGGGTTGGTTATTGGGTGAAATCCTGGCTCTGCTGAATTCACAGGGAATCTTCCCTGGGGCTGCATTTCACTCAATAAGTTGCTTTGCAAACAGAGATTTCATATATAAAAAGAGAATATCTGTGGGTGCAGTTTTGGATGGATTTTCTTCAGTCCCTGTGTGTCTGAGATCTGACCATGACATCTGACCCTGTTGGCTGATTTCACCCTGATTTGACAGAGCCACAGCAGTTGTAAAATATTAAGTTCCTTTAAGATTCCCAAAGGTAGATATTCAGCTATCAGAGAGGAAAGCTGATAGCACTCTCAGTGAGAGAAGGCTGGGTGGGCTTCATGGCTTGTTTGACACCAAACATCAGACAGGAGGGGGGATGTAAAATCACAGAGCTGGAGCTCAAGTCTGAGCAGGCACCAGGAAGTCTCGCCCTCAGTTAAGTCTTCACTCCATGTGGGTTCTCTGCTGGGTAGTAATGTACAGTTGGAGAAGGAGATGGTGCATAAATGCTGAACTTTCATCAGGCTTCACTCTTCTGTGGATTCTCTGAAGTCTGAGAAGCACTCTCACAGCCACAGTGCTGTTCACTTAAAGGAATCAGACTCCATTAGTTCTGAAGTGCCTGGGATGTCCTGTTTATCTCCTGCACTGTGAGTGTCTTTTTTGGATGGCTTTTCAAGCTCTGGGCTGTAAGGTCACTCCTCAGCCACCCCACAGTGTGTAGGGGAAAATCTGGGCTACAGAAAGTTGTCCCTGGAGCATATCAAGTTAAATATGTTGCTGAAAAACTTGCCCGTAAGAAGAGACAAGATTGTTAAGGGGGGAAAAATAACAATGACATTTGCAAGGGAAGAAGGCTGTAAATTTCCAGCATGGAAAAGCGCCTTTCTGTCTTTGGAAAGCAGAATCGAAGCTAAATAGGGTGGGTAGGCAAACCATATTTCTGGAAGAGTAATTACTGTGCAGTGCTGGCTTCCAATCTGGGCTTGTCTCAGGCCATTTAACGTAACCTGGAATTACAGAACAGCATGATTTCTCATTTGAAATTTGATGATGTTTAATTAAAGCCTGGGATTTTAAATTTAGTCTGCCTTCACTGGGTTTGCTTGGCAGCATGGGCTTGCTCAGATCTTCCTTAAACCTCAGGAGTGTTCTCCGCATCTGTGAGCACAGAAGGGGAAGAGTCAGGAGACGAGAAGTGTTGTGTCCCCTGCCTGTCCCCCATGACTGGAGAAATGCCTTGCAGGGTATCTTTTTCAGCCTCCCAAAGCCTTGCAAAACAAGTAAGGAATGTGCAAGTTTTGGAAAAAAAAGATTGAAAGTAAAAACTCTGCTGGTTTCAGATGGGGCTCATTCAGTTTGGAATGCAATGGAGTTGCCTGTGGTAGAAAGGGACTGGATTCAGTGTCTTATGTGTTTTTCCAGTCCTATATTCCTACACAGATAAAACTCCCACGTGCTTGATGAGCCTTTCTGATGTTCTTATACACAGAATTCTGTTTTAATAAGCCTCAGATTCAACCTTGCAGCAAGCTGGCATAGGTTGTTTAGCAAATATTGCAGGTATGTGTGCAGGGAAGACTTTAGACCAGAAAATACAGAAGACTTTTCATTTGAGCAGGGTGGCACCATCTGCTTCGGTTCTGGGGTTTATGTGTGAGCTTTTCTTCTGGTCTGAAAGCACTTACCAGAAGTTCTGCAGCATTTCTCTTCTGAGCACATTCATGGGATGTCTGCCAGACAGAAACCAAAGAGGGATGGCTGAAACTAATAGAAAACTGGTAGCCCTGGAGCTGGCATATCCTTTAAAAACAAGAGGCAGGAGGCAGGCTGTCCCTGGATGTATAGAGAAAGGGGAGCAGCTCCTTCCTTGTCCACCCAGGCCCACAGAGGGGCATAAGGTGAAAGGAAGACCCACAGCCAGGAGTGAAAAATGGTGTTTGTACCAGATGAGAGGACTTCCAGTTGAAGTGCTTAGTTCATCCAGCTCCTCTAAGCTATCCCAAAGCTGAGGGGATCCAGATGGATGGGGAGTTTGTGTATTTTGAGGCCAGAATGCTGCTATTTACTGAAACAAAAGGCTGAGACCTCAGTCGTCTGTACTCTCCTTTTTTTCTCTTTGCTGCTTGCCCTTGCAGCAAGAGGACCCACTGTGTGTGCCTGGGCTCTTCCTGGGCTCTCTGATCTCCCTCCTGCATTTCTCAGCCTCCTGGGAAGGGATCTAAGAGAAAAGCATCCTCCATTCACAGGTAGGACCCGGGCAGACTCTTTTGCAGATGCATTTACTGCCCCACATTTTGCCTGCCAGAGAGGACTGTGGGTACGTGCATGACCTCTGGGTGCTCATTATCAGAGGAGATTATTCAGACTCTTACAAAAATGTGGGGTTTTTTTGCAGTGGTTAGCACAAAACCAGTAGTTTCTATGCACAGAAGAGTTTTGTCCACCCCTGCTGCTCACCTCTGGCCGTGGCAGACTGGATTTCCTCTTGGCTCACCAGACTTGGGCGTTCCTCCTGCCTGTTGTTTTTAAATGAGGCTGGGAAGGGGACCCGAGGTGCAGGGTCAGGTGTGAGTGGGTGGCACCAGGGTGACAGTCTGAGCAGACCCTCTCTGGAGCAGAGCTGGTGGAGGGGGTGTTCTGCACCCTGGGGTGGGTGTGGTGTGCTCCCAGCACAGCATCCTCTGCTCTTGGGAGCTTCATGACTCAAACTTGATTTTCTGGGACAAATCAGTCCAAGCCAGACCCTGGTTCAGAGCTCTGGAGCGTCCTTGGGAAATGCAGCCTCTCTTTATTTTGGTTTCCATGTCTAAAGAAGGGGAATATTAATATTACCAGGCTAAGACGGATGCGGGGTGAGGTCATTGCTTAGCACCTGCCAAGATTTTTAAAGTCAGAAAGTTCAACTTTCCATGAGACAAACAATACTCACTAACAGTTTACACATATCTCCATCACTAGGAAATATTTCAGTGCAGGGGTAGCTCTGGTGAACAGTTTCAGGGTTATGTCTACAGCCCCTATGGCTGTTAATGCCCTTTTTTGGGGTCATTCTGAAAAGCCCGGTTTAAATGTTACAGCACTATATGCCTCAGCTGGTATTTGCTAATCCTGAGCTTTACTCTGATTAACATTCAGATTGGGCATTTTTTTAAAAAGTTTTTCTGGAATGAGTTTGAAGCATTGTTTCCTATGTGAGACATGGAAGGTTATTCTTGGAGATCAAGTTCTTACTTTGATCATTTTTTTTTCCTATTGAAAAGTAGATATTTTTCTGGATGACCTTTCTTATTTGACAGTAAAGCAAATTAGACAGTCAGTTCCGTGATGCAAAAAGCATGGGGTTTTTTGGTGTTTCAAACTGCAGTGTCTCAACTGTCTAACGTGATTTTCCCAAGAGACTGAAAGAAATTGGGAGACCCAGCTCAAATTATCTGTCATCCCATTGAAAAGATCATTCTTCCAGCAGTTACTGTGGATCCATGGATATACTAAAGTGATTCAAACCCAAGCTCTTATGAAATATTATCACACTACAACACAGTAACGGACCCCGTGCATTTCATCAGGGGAAGCCAAGACCCATAAAGTTTGGTTTGATTCTGCTCACAACAAAGTTCTTAGGACATATAGGTAGAAATCCCTAAAAATGTGCTGAAGGCGAGTTCACAAATTATTATTGATGCTTCTTTTGGAGCTCAGTGTTCACTGTGATACACTGAATTTTGGACAAATCCATGACAGTGAATTTACCAAGATCCTCTTGGGAGCTCTTCTCATTCTTTCCTTTATCCCCTTTTCACCGTCTGGAGCAGAATGTACTTTCTGCCATAAAAGAGAAGTCACACTGTTTCTGGCTGCGGCCAGGAACTCCTACAGGGTACAGAGAGCTGCTCCAGCCTTGGCCAGATGGTGAAAAGCTTCTCCCGGGTCACGATCAGTTGTATCACAGCTCATTTTCCGTCTGCTGAGGCACCGTTGTGCTCTGTGGGAGCAGAAGGTGAGGTGGTGTCAGCTGCTCTGGGGGCCCACGCTGATTTACAGCAGCTGGAGAGGTGGCTCAGAGCCTTTAGAAGAGGATTTCCCCCCCTCTACGTGCAGCAGAAGGTATTTAGGTGTTCAGGCTAGGCACTGACCTGGAAAGATTTCCTTACATCCCCCTGCAGCTGGATTCACACCTGCCTGCGGAAAGCTGACAAAAACAAAGACAACAAGATGAGCCTGAAAGAGCTCAAAGACTTCCTGAAAGAAGTGAACATTGAAGTCGATGACTACCATGCCAAGAAGATTTTCCAGGTAAGGGGAGCAAGCAGAAAAAGGGTTTGCTCTTGGCTGAGGTCAAGGTCTCCCTCAGCTTTCAGCTAAAGTGAACTCCTGGCTTCTTTTCTTGTACCAAGGAAGGACGCTCAGGTTTTGGTGCTCAGTAATTTATTGCTCAGAATAATTGATTCCCACTAAGTTAGGCCAGCACAATGCTTTTGATGAGGGTGTGTTAAGATCTTTCTTCATACTCGATGCCTAATTTTTGATGAAGAAAATGAGAGGCAAACATGGGTAATGCAAGAAAAAGGGAAGCAAAGTTCAATTCCCAGGGGTGTCAGGAGTTTTGTGTGCCACAACTGCATGGCAGTGCCTAAGTCTGGCTGAAATTTGTTTGGTTATGATTGATACCAGATCCTCACCTTGTCAGAGGAGGTGGGTGCCAAGTGACAGGTATAAACAAAACAAAACAAAAAAAAAAGTGCAAAATAAGAGAAAAACCTTTCCAGATTCATGATAGATACATAACATTGCACCCAAGCCTGGACTAGTCTGATTGATTTAATACTCCCAAGGCATATTTAATCTGGTCAGGGATGTACACTTCTAAATCCTCAAGATTCAGCTTGCTGGCTGAGCCTATCAGAAGATAAGAATGGGATGAAAATTTCTCGGTTGTTAAGCTTTTGGTTCCTCTCTAGAGAATCCATCCTGCTGAGGTGAGATAAAACATCTGGATAATTTCCAAACTTCCATCCTGTCTCAAGCAGGATTTGAATTAATGGCTGTGCAGTTTTAGAAGTGTTTTTTTTTCTGATCAGTGGTAAACACGTGGGTGGTTTTGGGCACTGGGCAGGAGTTCTCCTGCTCCTCCCTGTGAGCAGGCAGCTTTCCCCCAAAGGAGGTCCAAGTTTCCTAAACTTTGCTTTATATACATCTCTCTGGAAACTGCAAGAATTGGAGGGAAGGTCATCAGCAGATCTTAAAGAATTTCAGCTTGCAAAATATTCCAGTTGTACTGCTCGCTCTGGCTGGTGTATCCCATCCTTTATTCCCTGCCCAGGAAGATCCTGGAGGAATGGAAATAAGGCTGGGAATCCACTGATTGAGTTGTGTGTTTCCATTGGAAGTGCTTGCCAACACTTCCCTTGCAGTCTGTGCAGGTGAAGCCAGTAGGGACCAGGGTGTGAATGTCCTCATCCTAAAGGATGCATCTCACACATAGGAGATGAACCACTCCTACATCTTCACACATCGACAACAATCTGAAAAAAAATCACCCTTGGTTTGCTTTTTTTTTTTAAATTTTTTTTTTTAATTTTAATTTTTTTATTTTAGAGGCACAGTCTCCTCTCATTTAATGGACCTTTTTGCTGTTACAAGGGAGCTCTAGGAGAGGAAACCTGATGAAATTAATCCTTTTTCCTTAAAGACTCCGAGTAATTGCTAAACCTTGATTCAACCCATCAAAATGTAGAGTTAGTTGAAGTACCATCATTAGGCAAGTAATTGTTAAGTTTCCTGTATAGCCACTGGAAAGAGAAGCTCTTGGGAGGTTAATTCAGATCTTCTGAGGGCTGATTTGCCTCCAGGAAGGGTCTGTCTTGCTTCTAAAGCAATTACATTTTCAGTTTGCATCCTGCCTCAGCTTAGGTGGATTGGGGCATTACAGCCTATTAAAGGGTGATCTTTTAGTCTCAGTGAGTTTTTCTTCATTTAGTCACAGGAAGGAAGGGCTCAAGAGGGGGCTGCAGGGCAGCTTCTCACATTATTCTTGCCTTTCATCACATGGCTCTGTGTCCACATCTAGGTTTGAGACACCTGAGTAAAACGTATGCAATGCAACGAGAAATTATGCAAAGCTCCTCTCATTGCAACTTCATTTCAACCTGAGTATTCATTCTGCTGCATCAGAAAGGTTTTTTTGCTGGCAGGCCAAGGGTCATTCAGGACCCATGGCTTGTGATACAAACATGGTATTTTGGGTTGAGATTCTCTTTCTGATTTGGACCTCTTGTAGCCAAAGCAGAAGAAACCCACTTTTATACCATGCATCTCATCTGTCCTGGAGTTTGGTGCCAGTGCTATTGTCCTGTTTTCATCACAGCCTTTAATGGCAGCTAATGAATAAATTTCCCAAAGCACGCCACTTAAAATGCCAGTTTTCTAGAAGAAATATCTTGTAATTTTCCCTGTCATGTCTTAAAGAAAAGAACATTTGTAATTCACGAGATCCTTGCCGTCTCCACCAGCTGCTTTCCCTCTTAATATTCCTTTTGCAATTGCTACACATCATGCTAGGCTTAGTTTGAGGGATCTGAGAGCCACAGCACAGGATTGTAGACATGGAAGGCAGCAAGGAAAAGGCAGTTCCTGGACTCTCAAATCTGATTTGAGAGGTGTTTGTAGTACAGAGCATGTCACAGGTTGTCCCGTCCCTGAGATGAGCCCATAGCTTCTACCCAGCAGATTCTGAAGTCAGAACAAGTTGAACTCTTTTTTTTTCTGTCACTTCAGTTTGTGAAATGCTGGGTGTCATGATAATGTTCTTTGGTTTTATATGTGCTCCATAAACAGATAGTAAAGGATTTGCAGGAGATGAAAGTCCCTCATTATCGTCTTGGGACACTGCCAAAGCCACCGAGGCCATCACTGAGATCACTGGCAGAGCTAGGTTGAGATTAGTGTGGTGACTGGTTAAACCCAGACATGCATTTTTATCATAAAAGCCAGGAAAACAGCTCTATGTGTCACAGGGGATCAAAGATGGAAAGCAATTTAATTCCTCTGGTTTGACAGGTTGAAGAATTCTGCTAGGAACAAACAACAAAATTAGTATCAGGATTTGCCACAGGAAAAAAAATGTTTCTGATGAAAAATTGAACCTGGGAGTATTTTAAATAAACTGGAAAAACTTGTTATTGGAAAAGCTGTTGTTCTGTATGGAGACATTAACATGCATATCTCAAGCTCCTAATCTTTCATGGTCAATCAAGTCCTCGGCTGTGGTGCTCTGTCAGAAATGGTATCTGCTGGAAAAGTTCAAACCCCAGAGGAAGTTTGAGAATCTGAATTACAGTTCCTTGAGAAGATTGTATCTGATTTGAAATCTGGGGGGATTTTGTTACTTGGCGGGTGTTGGATGAGAATGGAAAATTTCCGTGGAGAGGTGGATTTTTTCATACCTAAACATGCACATGTTGAGCAGTTGTGGGGTTTTTAAGTTGGTTTTGATGCCATCTTTGCAAACAGCCCTACTGTGAGTCTTGACAGCCTCTTGAGGTCTGAGCCACTAAGGTCAAGGGGAGGGTTCTTTTCACTTTACTTACTGGATTTTTGGCTATACTCTCTATCAATATTTAAGAGAGTTAATTGTTTCCCTTTATTCCTCCTGAGATCGAGAATTACATTTCTTTTGACCCTTGATTTGTGCTTGGATTATTTTGAGCTGTCCTGACTGAAGCACACCAAGTGATGGAACCCAAGGCTGGTGCTTTTGAGCACACTGATAATCTATAAATACAAATGACTGTAACTGTTTCATGACTGTTGGCCTTGTCAATGAGAACCTTTGTCATTGACCAAGTGCCTCTCGCTCACTGGCCAGTAACTCTTTGCAATTATTTTGTGTTCTGCGTTGTGTAGCCCTGGTGCAGATTACGGCTGGCCTATGCCAGAAGGAAAGAAGGTTTTCACTCCTTCTCCCCTCTACGTTTACAGCACTGTGACAAGTCCAAAACAGAGGCTCTGGAGGATGATGAGATAGAGGAATTTTACAAGATACTGACAGAGAGGAAGGAAATAGACAGCATCTTCCAAATGTACTCGAACCCAGAAGGGTTCATGTCCTGCCAGAACTTGGTGAGGTTTCTCTATGAGATGCAGCAGGAAGAAGATGCTGTTGTTGCTGCCCCTGCCTTAATTCAGAGATACGAGCCCAACGAAAGAGGTAGGTTGAAAACCCTGGCTGGTTTTCTTCAAAATCTTGCTTTTTTCATGAACTGTGAATTGCGTTGCTGCTGCTTTTTCCTGCAGTCCTGTGTATTATTTTCTCCCCACAGCTGCTTCTACAACACCGCTCTCCCAGGGGAACGTTAGCAGCTCAAGGAGAGGCTGGGAAATCTCTCTCTTCAGTTTTTTTTTGGGTGCACTGAACAGCAGGAGAGGGGTTGATACAGGTTTGACTAGAGGATGATGAAAATCCTGAGGGGAAGACTCAGATGGGTTATTCCAATGCCAAGACCTCGTGTGGCTTTTCACGGTTGAGAGTGTAGCAATATTTGTGTTCTCCAGAAGCTGGAGTGGAGGCAGATGTTCTTGATGGTGGGCACCTGCAAAGCCATCTGGTGGTGAGATATCTGAGTAGAGGCCAAGGAGGTGACAGCTGTTTAGGAGGGCAGTCCCAGCACTATCTGTCTGCTCAGAATGCAGGTGAACCATCAGTCTGGAGCACCTTGGAGGACGTGTTCAAGGAACCAGCTCAGGATCATGGGCTGGTTTTCCACTATCCTGGTATTCCTTCAGGAGAGGGACAAGGTTTTACCACTGTTAGGCTTTAGGATTGGACCGAGATCTAGCTCGGTCCCTCAAAACGGGGAGTAATTTTGTATTTCCTCTTTTCAAATCATGGATTTCATTGGATAATCTAGACAGGATTTATCAGGCTGTGTTTTGACACCTGACAGCTTCTCTAGGTTGGCGTAAAGAAACCTCGAAATACTCAAACAGATTTTAATGCTGCAAATCTCGAGAGAGAGATGAGGTAAGGTCTGTCTTTGACACTTTTAAGATGTTATCAAGGACAGTAAGTGTCAAAAAAGCCAAACTTGCGAAGGGGCTTTAAAAGCATTTTCAGGCAGCTGAAGGTGTCATCCTTGTCTGGAGAACGTCGATGTCTTTGCTATTACTGAATGCCTGGGGAGCACATTCTGCCTCTGAGCCCCCCTGGAGAGCAGAGGCAGCGTGGTGAAGGTGATGGCGTGACCTGGTGGCATCCCATTTTCAGTGTGGGGTTTTCTGTCTGTTTACCTGGCAGCCAAGAGGGGCAACGCCATGACCAAGGATGGTTTCCTGATGTACCTGCTGTCGGATGAGGGGAACATATTCAACCCTTCCCACCGGAAAGTTTACCAGGACATGACCCAACCTCTCAGTCACTACCTGGTGTCATCCTCACACAACACCTATCTCATGGAAGACCAGATCACAGGGCCAAGCAGCACAGAGGCCTATATCAGGTAAAGAGTGTGTGTGTGTTTGTGTGTGTTTGTGAGGTTAATCTCTTTCAGAAGACACAAGTGTCTGTGCTGATGGGTGCAAGAGATCAAGAAGCAGTCTCCCACCAGACCAGGTAAAGTAGGCTGGCCCATGATTCCAGGGTGAGCTGTTTCCAAACCAGGTTCGCTGTGCCCTCCTTTTCACAGCTCTTTGACCTGGGTCTCCTCTGGTGTCCACCTGAGTGTAAGATGTATAACCACTACATTTGGAAGCAGCATAAAATATCTGCAGTCACAAGGAGGCTGGATTGCAGCCCTCTGGCACATCGTTTTCAAAGCATGATGCTGAGGGGGTGTTGCATTCCCCAAAATATGGCATGAGAGAGTGCAACAAGATGAAAAGATCCCTGGGATAGAGCTGCAGGTCTGTATAGGGACTGGAAGGAGCCTAAATGATGCATGGTGTCATGGTGCTTATGCTCTGTACTGCCTTTTGGGAGAGGCCCATGGCAGGGACTGTCCCCACAACCGTGCTGGGGTTTATTTCGGAGAGTCCTAGTTGGAGCAATCAAAAAAAAAAGAGAGGGGGTGTGAGCTGATGGAGCAGGGTGAGTGATCAGGAAACTTACACCTGGTCCCTTTTCAGCATCTCAGATATTCCCAGAGCACTCCTGCACAGAGCAGTCTGCAATTAGGTGTTGCCTATGTCTGCCTTTAACAGCAACTGATGTCTCATGGCCAGATGGGTGCAGGGACCTTTCAGTAACTTGCACACCCACCTTACATTAGTCCTTGCTTTTATCAGGTCAGACAGTGTTTCCTTATGAGCCAGTCCAGGGCTGCAATTCTGTCTTTGTTTATGACTTACCTTTTCTCAGGAGCAATGACTGTCTGGAGTCACAAGGTCAAAAGTGTAGAGAGTGAAATCTGGCACAAGTTACTTCTCAGTAGCTCTTTGAATTCATCTTACAGAGTCTTAAAATTATAGATGTATGTTTTGGTTGTAAAAACAAAATCCTGTGATTCTGGAACAGGTTTTCCAGAGATGCTGTGGATGCTCCATCCCTGGAAATGTTCAAGACCAGGTTGGATGGGGCTCTGAGCAACCTGGTCTAGTGGAAGGTGTCCCTGGCTGTGGCAGGGGGTTGGAACTGGATGATCTTTAAGGTCCCTTCCAACCCAAACCATTCTGTGATTCTGTGATTCTATTGCAATGAGTTAAAGGAGTTGTGTAATCTGAAATGTTTAGGGAATTACTGTAAAAGAGAGAAGACCAGCTCCTAGACAGATAAGGGGGGGAGGGGGAGGAAATCTACATTTGAAAATAAATTAAAATGGAAGTATGGATATGTAGAGGTGGGAATTTCACGTGGAAATTCAGTCTGTAGACTCGGTTTGGGAAACTGGCCCTCAGCAGTCTCCCCAGTTGTGGTGGAGTTCTCATAGCTCCCTCCCTTCCTCCCAGCTCTGAGGACTCATCTCTCATGTCATATCAGATCTAGATGAAGAAATCACATCATCCAAGCTTTGTGACCTAGCTTCTAAGGCTGACTGTCATTCTTCCACTGCAGCCACTCTTGATTTTCTTTTCCCTTCTCTTCACCATCTTTGGGGAAAGACTTGGGGCACAGTCATGAGTGTCCTTTCTCATCTGAGACTCACTGTGTCTTATTCTTTGGATAATTCTGCCTTGGACTTTCACTACCTTATTTCTCAGATCCTTCTGTGCTTTCCTTGCTCAACCTTGAGCTCTCTTTGCTGACACTGATTTCGCCTGATCCCATCCTTTATCTGCTTTCCTGTTTTTCCAAGCTCCTTTCTTCTCCCTTGCTCCCTGAACTTCCTGCCAGTCTTCCCAGGCAGTGCCTGTGCCTGCTGTACCCTGAGTTGGAGGTGAAGCAGAAGGTGTAGAACCCAACCAGGTCCCTTCTTTGTTTCCAGAGCCCTCACCAAAGGCTGTCGCTGTGTGGAGCTGGATTGCTGGGATGGCCCCAACTCAGAGCCCGTCATTTATCACGGCTACACTCTCACCTCCAAGATCCTCTTCAGCGATGTCATTAAGGCCATCAAGAACTATGCATTCAAAGTAAGGACCAGGGACCCTTTCTCATGTTGCACAACCCAGCACTGACAGTAGATCTCTTCCCTCCCAGCAGGGAGCAGAAGCAGGGAAGGCTTCACCTTAGCATTTCTCATGGGGACAAGATGTGTCCTTCTGTCCGAGCATCCATGCTCTGCTTCCTGCAGAGATCCATTCCTGGGAGTTGCTGGACAGGGAGAGAACCATCTGAGGATGAGTTGGAACCTGTGCCAGCACAGCTGCATCCTGGACCCCACTGCAATGACAACGATGCCCAGTACCTTGCCCAGTATACCTGGTGGGAAACGCCAACAAGCCCATGATTTGTGTGGCTTTGATGTCTCAGGGTTTGTTTCTAGTTTAGAGGAACTCATGTGCATGTTTTGGGTGTGAAGGACTATTTTTATTCTGATTTAAAAGGAATGAGCAGGTCGGGAGTCTTGTCTGGCAGCAGCCTTCAGAAAACCTTAGGTCTGTCCGGACTCTCTGGACTTGGTGCTCTTTTTCTTCAGTGTGCTTGGGAGCTGGTGTCAAGTTTCCTTTGGCGCCACAAAGAAGTGACAATGACAATAATGGCAATGCCTTCAGCACACAAAATGGCCTGGGGGGCACAGGGAACCAGATCAGGCCTATGCAGGAATGGAGGAAGGATTGATATCACTTAAGGGTTTGAGCAAACCCTGTGATTTCAAAGCCCTCTTGCCATTCCTCCCTCTGGAGGTGGGTAGGGAGATGCTCTGACCCACAGTGCAAGTGGAGAATGGAGGCAGTGGGAGTGCCTCAGAAGGTCTGTGAGAGGCATCCTGACCCATCCTGGTGCCCTCTCCATAGGATCATCATCTCTGGAAGGCATCAGCACAGATCTGAGTAACTACTGCACAGTTAAATTTGCCCATTTTTAACAAATCCTTGCTGTAGGACAATATCAGACCCTACCTTTGACACATTCATTCCCAGAGAAAACAGCTCTGGGGTTCATACCTATTGCTCCAGACTGGTGAAACTGCAGAGTTCACTGACAGTGTGCATTGCTGTTTTGTTCCAGACCTCACCATACCCTGTCATCATCTCCCTGGAGAACCACTGCAGCGTGGACCAGCAGAAGGTCATGGCTCAGCACATGACCACCATCCTGCAGGACATGCTCTTGGTTGCCCCAGTCGATGGAAACAAATCCCAGTTCCCCTCCCCAGAGGTAAGCAAGCCCACTCCAGCACTTTCTGCCTCCTGAGGGTGGTACAAGAGGGAAGTTTTTCTTCTTGCTGAGGTCAAAGCTCAAAACTCAAGGGGAAAACCACTGCAGGTAGCCTGACGGTATATTTAACACAAAGTGTCCTCCCACTGCGTGTCCTGGGGTAGCCACTGGGAATGGCTTGGGTTGGTGGGGATGGAGATGTCCATGGAGGAAAAAGGGAAGCTGGAGGCTGCCTAGAAATGCCCCTTTTATTCCAGGAATCAGGGCAGCTGTCAGGCTGGGAGCTGAGCTCTGACCTTGCAAGGGAAAGGAGATACATAGCCTTCAACAGTGGAGCACCACTATAAAATCATTAGCTGACAGTTAGAAAAAATTGGAACTGGCGTCTTGATATAAAAAAAAAGTGTCCAAAACAGGGGCCAAAATGAAACATTAATCTGTTTCCACCCATTTGGTCTTTCTCTTCTTTCTCTTCTTTCGAAATGCCAAAAATTGGATGAACGTGCCTAGTCAGAGCTGGAAGGAGTTTGTGGGTGAGATCAAGCTGGCAGTCAGCAGGGGAGAAAGGAGAGGAAAATGATCCACCCAAAATACCTTCTATGTTTGCTCTCCCTCTTCCTTTATCTCCTTTCCCTTTCCGACTTTCCCCTTTTGTTTGGGAGTGTCGTGCCTCATTTGATACAATGCCTATCACAGAGGGAAGCTGCTCTGGGCTGGTCCCTCAGCACCAGAGCAATAAATTAGGATGAATTGTAGTTTTTACTGCTGCTGCTTCAGCAGGACCTTGGCTCTCTGACACAGACAAGGTGCCTCCCTTAGGAGAAGTGACTCTCCCAGGGTGAGGACACTCCCAGCACGGAGATCAGTCTTTGCAGGCTCTTACTGAGTTGGAAAAATATGTCTTCAGAGTCCCCTCCTGACTTGCTGTTTATCCTGGTGCAGGATCAGGAAAAGTGCTGATGGCTTTTCAGCTGATGGCAATGATGCGATGAAAGAAAGGAGAAACACCAAGCAAAGCAATGTGTGATTTGTGAGTGTGAGGGGATGACCCCAACTTCCCAAAGACGTTTTTTCCATGGCTGTGCTCATCTAACCTGCTGCTCTGATTGCCCAAACAGACACATGGCCCCAGCTGAACACAGTGCCCAGATCTACCCTAGGGAATGGATTTGGGCTGCTCTGCTCCATTGGAGGGATTGATCCATTTAGTTTAAACAGAGAAAAATTACCAATGTTTCAACACCTATCCTGTTCCTTCTGGTCCCTTTCCTCTGCCTTCCTGCTGTGTGAAGTAGGACAGTGCAAAGGGCTGAAATTATGATTTTTTTTGGGTGTAAAATACATTGAAACTGAAGGGAAAAACAAACAAACCAGGAACCTCTTAGCTTTTCCACTCCCTTGTGACGTTCACATGAGGAAACCCAGGACAACAAAGTATTTTTTATATCAGGAAAAGGGTGGGATCTGCCACTGGGCAAAAAGCTGAAGGCTGTAAACACAAACAGTTGAAGGATTGCTGCCGATTGTGTCAGCAGGGCAACGTCAGTAATTAAAGGAAGATTGACACAGTTTGGATTTGTGCTAACGATTTATACCACAGCCCGGGGCAGGAATCTGATTTATTATGCTCCATTCAGGAGCACTATTGGGCTACACAGATTATCTAAATATCTCCCCCAAGATGCTGTCTTTAGGTCCCAATAGTGAATTAAAGGCTGTAGGATGAAAGGCCAATAGCCACATCAAAGCTCCAGGCAGCACCAGGGTTGTAGGGCAGAGCTGATCCAGTCTCTGCTTCTGGTGAGTTGTTGCCCTTCTGCCCCATCCCTGAACTGCACAGGGGTCTGCCAGGGTCCCTTCTTCTTGAGTGAAGTTCTTGAGCTGAGTTTCCTTCAATCCTCCAAAACCTCCTTCAGTAATGTATTTCTTTCCTTTTCCTGGTGCCACTCATTGCTGGTGCAATACCTCAGTTTGCAGCTGAAGGACATGCATGTGGTATCAATTAGTGGATCTGATCTGTGCATCTCCTCATGAACGTGACCACATTATTCCTCACAGCTTCTCAGAAGCCTGGAGAGATGGATATCCTCGCCCTGAGAGTGGGATGTCAGGTGGCAGTGCTCAGACTCTGTGTATCCATGTACCTGAGCACTTAGGGCTCCTTTGGAGAAACAGTCAGAGGAGCTGGAGGTGTGGTCCACCTCCTCCTCAGTGTTTGTGCAAACAGAGGAAGAATCACACCCTGGGAGTGTTTGTTTCTCTCTGTTGACTCTAAAGGAGGTGTTGAAGCCACAGAAAGTTTGTTGAGGTGGATCACTTTACAAATCTTTCATTCCCACTGAGATGAAAACTGGAATTCAGACCTTGCCTTGGCTCTCAGGTTGCTCTTAGAGGCAGGAAGCTTTCAGGTAGGATAAACCTGTGTATGCAGATCTTTTAAAATCCTCTGCTCATTATAGCTCTGCTGCTTCTAATAAAATCAGTGCTTTCCTTTAAGATGGTTTCCATGTTCCAGTGGGTCAGAACCATTTCACCTGCAGAGCTGAGCTTGTTCAGTGTGCAGTGGAAAAGGAGGGAGAGCAGGGGAGCTCCATTTCTGGGGACTAAGGAATGCCATTTTTAGGGCATGTGAAGAAGGGCAGGAGTTGCCTCTGTTCCAGCAGCCACTCCACTGTGTGTTCTCAGGGCAGTCCAGTGTCCTTGTAGCCTTTCCTGAGGTTGTACTCCACCTTGGGCTTGCCACAGACAGTTGGAATGGCTTTATGGTCTACTTGGAGAATATTTATTGAGTATTTCAGCTTTTTCTGGCTCCTAAGACAAGGGATATGCTCAACAGAGCTGAACTGATGAGCTGAGTGTCTTTTGCCTCAGGCTAGAAATACTTAATATCACATGAAGGGGAACCAAGGGAGATGGAGCAAGGGCACACGTGTTTCTGTGTCTGTCTATATCAGCTTATTTAAAACCTCGATAAAGAAGATAAACTCTCAGGTTTAGGACTTTGCTTCTCTGCAGAGGGGATTCACTGCAATGCTACTGTAGGATAGCACCTTTTGCAGGAAATGGGGATGAAAATGCCTCGCTTTGGGGTGAGTCTCACTCGTTGTGGACAAATTAGCAAATGGATCTCCTCTGAGTTAGGTGGCACGTGGGCTGCTCTCCCTTGGAGGCATAGGAGCAGTGTCCTGTGTCCACGGAGAGCATCTGCCCCACTTCCAAGGTTACCCAGAGGAACCACAGGCTGGACAGGATAACAGCAGCACTGAGGACCTGCTGCTGGCAGCCCTCGAGTGGGTTGTGGTGAGGAGACACAGTGGAGGCTGTGTTGCTGTGCCTTCCCTCGTGATGTTCTTCAGCCGTGTAGGATTGGTCTGTGCCAGAAATTGCACCTCCCACTTGCTGTGCAGGCTGAATGGGAGAAGCTTAAAAAGCTTAATTACCTGCTGGCAATTAAGAATGAAGAGGACTGCCCCAAATATCTATACCTTATCCTTCTCCACTGCTGAGTTGTGGCAATAACATTTCTTATGGGGTATTAGAAAGCAGAGGCAGATAATATATTAAATACCAGGATTGTATTTGCAGCCTGCAAGGGAGAAGAGGGGCTGCTCTCAGCCTCTCCTCACTGTCCCCAGTGCAATCCTTCCAGGCTTGTCCATCCCAGGTGTTGAGCAGAGCCTAAAAGCTCACACAGAACTGGGTTTTGTGGGGGAAGAACAGTGTAGAGCTGGGTGTTGATGCAGGAGGGTGGGAAGGGACATGAGAGCAGCAGACTGAAGTGAGGCTCTGAAGATGAGCCAGCTCATCTCCCAGCCATGAATGTGAAGAAGCAGAGCACAGCTCTGCCTGGAAGAGGGCTGAGGGCTGGGAGGATGGTCTGGGGATGGGGAGGAGGGCACTGCTGTGCTCTGACTGCACCTTTGAATGTAGCTTTTGAGTGACAGGTAAAGCTTTTGAGTAAACAGCTCATTTGTGGTAGCTGAATAAAACTGCTCTTGGCTGGTGCCTCGGATTTCTGCTCAAACCCAGCTTCATCCACAGCTTTGCCAGGTGGTGAGGAGTGGGACTGGTCTCTGTGATGATGTGATGCAATTTGCTTGAACCCACAAAGGGGGAATAGTGTCCTTTGAAAATGCCTGTGTTGTTTTATAAAAGATTGTTGGTTTTCCACAGTCCTGTCATTGGAATGTGGTGGGGTTTTGTTGCTTTTGCTGTTGCAGAAAAGGCAAATATAGGGTGTTGCTGAGGAAAGGGGAACGTGCTACACAGGCTGAGGGGTTGTGCTGGCTAATTCCAAGATGGCATTTTTCTGGAATATCTTGTGCCTTCCAAAGCCAGGAGTACCAAATACATCCAGGTGGCAGCAAATCTGTTCCTGGAAGCTGCTAGGGCTAGTGGTGCTCTTGATTTTAAGGCCTAACCCACACCCCTGGAGATTGCCCCCAGTCACCTTTCTCAGTACTTCTCCCTGTCCCAAGCATTCCTGCTGCCTTCTTTGGGCTCTAAGTCATCCCTCTCCAGGCTCCAGCCTTCCTCCCACAGCCAGGGCTTGCACAAAGGATACATCAGTGATGAGGGGTTTTGTGTGAACCTTGAAAGAGGCTGGAGAGAACTGATTCAGCACAGGGAATGTGCTCCCTGGACTCTCCCTGCTCCCTGCTGTGATACACCAGCGCACGCTGCTGGTTGGGCTCAGTGTTGTACCATCGGAGCAGTGGCAGGAGAAGCTGTTCCCAGAAGAGGATGGAGCTTTGAAAGGGGTCTGGGAACTCCTCCTGAGGCTGGAAGCACCCTTAGGCCTCAGCTGCACAATCCCTCACACATTAAAATTCCATGTTTGCTGGGCATGAAGCGCCTGTCCAGGACTTACTGGACCTCCCTCCCCATCCAATGTCTGTGGAGCAGAGGCTGCACTGCCTCAGCCCCTGCTTGGATCTCTCACAGTTTCCTGAGCTGTGCATGTGTTTAAAACCACACGTGGCAGAGAGAGGGGTGGATTAAACAACGGGCCACACAGAGGGGCAGAAATGGTGCCACAAATTTCTTCCAGCCCTGACCTCCAGGCTCGGCTTTGTTTGCTGAGCAACTTTTCAGTCTTGAAAAGAAAAAGGAATATTTTAATTGTCTGTAACAGCACAACTGTTTAAGTTGTCTGATTGAGGGGGTGGTCAGCTCTGTAGCAGAGGGGAATCAGCTCTCTGGGGTTTTCAGACTCATGGCTTGTGGTCTCAGAAGCTGGGCAGAGGCAGGGCCTCAGTGTAAAAACAGACTTATTTTTACCCGTATCTCTGGGTAATAACCAGTCACTGATGCAACTGTAAAAGCCCTGGTTGCAGCTGAGGGGCTTTTTCAGGGTGGGCCAGAGCCTTTTCTAACCACCAGGTATTTTGTCCACTTTTCCTTGTGCAGCAATTGAAAGGGAAGATCCTGGTGAAAGGCAAGAAGCTGAGCAGGCAGGAGGATCCCATAAATGGGAACAACAACCTGGAGGCTGAGGATGTCTCTGATGAAGATGAAGCAGCTGAGATTGAAGATGAATCTGTGAAGACCAAGGTAGAGCAGAAGGGGAAGGTAAGTGAAAGTAGTAACCACTGGGAAATCACTTTTTAGGTGGGTTTTGTACCGCACCTAAAGAAATAAAAAAAGAAAAGCAGTTGAAATACAATTTTTCATGTGTTCCCAGCCAAGACAGGTCTCAGTGTGGTTTCAGCTGCTCAGCTGGGGATACATAAGGGTGGATTGTTGAAATTGCTGGGGCTGAGGATCCTGGTGCTTGCTCAGCTTAATGATCTCTGTCCCAAGCACAAACAGAGATCTTGCAGGGCCAGTCAAGCACAAAGGTTGGCTTCTTTCTCTAAAATGAGACTGCAGTGGAGACAGACCATGTAGCATTTGTGGAAGCAGTGGAAGGGCACATGTTCAATCTCTGTCTTATTTCCAGAAGTCTCTTTGTCATGGGACAGTCCTGACTGTGGCTTTTCCAGTCTCATTTTGGGATACACCTGCACCCTCACTGGCTGTTTGTTTCTGACCTGGAGGAGGGAGGGAGGGAAGATCTGTGGGGAAGGGGTGGGCAGTTACTAAAGCAATTTTTATGATGATTTCTGTGAGGAAAAGGCTGGCCTTTACACAAGTGTTCTGTCCCATCATGTGAGGAAATGGATTTTGGTCCTTGTGAAGCCCATATACCTCACAGAGTGGGTTCAAAGGTGACACAGACACATTCAGCCCCACTGATGGCAAAGCTGATTGGGGTTGCCTCTGGACCTGGTCTGATCTGTGTTTCTCTGTGATGATTTGCTCACTCTTTGAGGGTCTTACTTATCTCTCTGATCTCTAGTTAATAACATGTACATTATTTTGACATCTGTCACTTTCTTTTCTTGCCCCTGATGGGAGCTGGGGACTCTCATTTGCACCAGTGAATGTGGCTGTGGAGTTGGGGTCATCAAATCATTGTGAGAACTCCCTAGTTTGAGGGGGGAAAAATCCAAGCTCTGTGGAGGCCAAAACATCCTTCTGTTGCCTTTATTTCCAGGTTTGCATGCCTGGGACCAGGACAGTGTGGAAGAGTCATTGCTAAGGCTGTGTTACAAGGTTTAGCACCTGGAGACAGACACGGGTGCTGAAATACAAGTGACCTTGCAGAGAGCAGCAGGAAGGGCATCCCACCAACAAAGGGGGAATCCTTTTCCACCCTTTCCTACAGAGGGCACACCAGCAGCCACTGAGTGTTGAGAGTGTGCATCCTTTTCATGTGAAAAGGTGGAGAAGAGAAGCCCTAAGGGGTCCTATGGAGAAAACACAATTACCACTTCTGAGCACGACAGCAAAAACTCCCCACAAACCTCTCGCTCTCCTGTTTCTAGAGTGACACCTTGAAGCTGGCCAAGGAGCTGTCAGACACAGTTGTCTACTGCAAGAGTGTCCATTTTGAAGGCTTTGATGACCCAAACCATCCTCGGGCTTTCTACGAGATGTCATCGTTCTCGGAGAGCAAAGCTCTGAAACTGGCCCAGGAGTCTGGTGCGTGTGTTCTGCCCTCCTCTGTCCCTGTTCCCCAAAAAGGGACAGCTGCTGGTGGAAAAGGCATCCCAAAGACATGGGTTATGATCTCTTTGGTCGTGCATGTCACTGAGAAACAGTGGGAAGAACTTAATATCCTTGGTGCTGTTACCAAGAAGGGCATTTTTGCAGGTGGTTTCCATTCAGCCAGCCTTGCCAGGCAGAGGGGAACAGACAGCAGCAGGAAGAAGAGATAGAAGTAGCCCCACCACTGAAAGGGCCATTTTCTTCTGGTTTTTTCTCTCTCTGTAGGAACCAGTTTTATTCATCACAACATCAGGCACCTGAGCCGTATCTACCCTGCAGGCTGGAGGACGGATTCTTCCAACTACAGCCCCGTGGACTTGTGGAACGTTGGCTGCCAGATCGGTGGGTGTCTCTGGGAGGCTGGGAGGGCTCACCTGTCTGGGTCACCCATGACCTGGCTGTGGAGGGGCTTCAGCTGAGGCAGGATCTCAAGCCCTTTGCAGCCAGAGGCTCAGCAGTCACTGGGAGAAACCAGCTTTGCAAACAATACCCAGTGACTTTCCATAGACCATCTTGTGGCTCACCACAAATCCATTAGGAGAGGCTTTTCTGCACATTAATGTGCAAAGCCCTGCAATTTCACTGTCAGCAGAGTTACTGCTGTTTAACAAAGGAGGAGGGAGCATGAACTCCCTGGGTCCTGCAGGTAGCACCCCTTGCCCTGTCTGGCCTCTGGACGGTCCTTGGGAGGCACCATCAGTTCCCTTAGGGTACAGTAAGACCTGCATGCCTTATCTGACCTGAATTCAGTATTTGGGCACCCAAAATAAGATTTTTCAGAAGC
This sequence comes from Dicrurus megarhynchus, assembly GCA_013399195.1. NCBI lineage: Eukaryota > Metazoa > Chordata > Aves > Passeriformes > Dicruridae > Dicrurus > Dicrurus megarhynchus. The sequence goes on from VXAD01007415.1 coordinate 2,850,010, forward strand.
CCTGAGTACTTGCAGCTCCCAGTAAAACCAGTGTACTGCAGCTATCAAAGTCTTACTGCAGGTGAAAAAGTAGGGGAGTGCCTTAAAATGCTCTCAACCTTCAAGGATATGAAGGACCCAGGACCAGGATAAACTTCTGTGTCTTAAGAGATATCTTAGATTTTTCTAAAGAGATTAAAATCATCCTTGAGGAAATCAAGGGAGCGCTGAGGAGCTGCTGGGGTCCACGTGCACTCCCTGTGTGGTGTCAGTGAGGCTCTTCACAGAGACTGTTCCAGGCTTTACATCAATGCCTTTAAAAAAGGTATCGACAAATTGGGAAGAATACAAGGAATGTGCCTGGTGTTAGGACACCAGTGAGGCTTCATCTATTTTGGGCAGCAGACAATAAAGAGGTGATTTGATCACAGCTTCTGTGCTGCCACCTGAGGAGTTCAGACAATGAGGAGCTCTCTAGTCCAAACAACAGAGGCATCGATGCCCCTCGGGATGGCAAATGAAAACAGGCAGATCTGGGCTGGAAAGGAGGTTTTATAATGAGCCTAAGTAACCAGAGAAATTATCTGAGAGGGATTTGCTGGCTTCACTGCAGGAGAGAACTCCTACAGCAGAGCAATGAAGAGGTTTATCTAAAAGGTGCAGTTGCTCTAGGTGGCATAAATTCCATGCAGGACAATTTTTGATCCTGGGGAAGGCAGGATGGCTGTAATGGCTCCTCCTGTCTCTGTCATCTCTGAATGCAAGAAATCCTCAGGGCTAGCAGGCTGTGAGGGTCAGAGTTTACCACTGCTCTTTGAAGCGTGGAAAAGCCAATGTTTATGTCCGTGAAGTGCAGTTTCATGTGAACAGAATTAGCATGAAAAGATTCCTATTGATTTATCTGAGTGACTGAAGTTATTTATTTATGTTGCAGTTGCCCTAAATTTCCAGACAGCAGGCTCAGAAATGGATGTGTACCAGGGTCGGTTCCAGGACAATGGGTTCTCTGGGTATGTCTTAAAGCCGGAATTCCTCCGGGATGAGCAAACCAAATTCAATCCAAAATCCATCACAGAAGGAACATGGGGGACAAAGAAGAAGCTCCTGCTTAAAGTAAGAATAGAAGTCAGAAAACATCTCAGTAACATCCACTTTTGGGGGGGCATGTAGGTTCTACCTTCTCCTTCTTCTGATCCTATTTGCAATGTTGTCCTAACCCTACTGATTTCCCACATCTGGGGGCTCTCGTGGGCTTGGATCCTCCAGGGATCTACTGGCATGTTTAATGTTGGGCAATAGGTTAATGACAATATTCGCTGTCGTTCCAGAACCGTGCAGGCAGACATGCAATCAGCAGTCACCTCTGGCGTTCCCAAGTACCAGCTGATCCCTGTGGGGACAGTCAGAAAAGTTGTCTGTCCCAGACAACTGGGCTGGAGCAAGGTTCCTTAGGTGCTTTAACTCATGACAGCTTCCTGTGAAGGATGTCACAGCACCGGCTCTGAAATGTGGCAGCGCCAGCCTCTCACAGCAGATCCTGCACTCCTGGGGAAGGAGAGGGAATTTTCCAGGGAGCCCCCTCACCTAATGATGTCCTGACCTCTTCTTCTGTTTCCTCCTCAGATCATCTCTGGTCAGCAGCTGCCAAAGGTGAACAAAAGCAAAAACTCCATTGTGGATCCCAAGGTAACGATAGAGATCCACGGTGTCCAGCAGGACAACAACAAGAAGCAGACCAAAGTCATCGAAAACAATGGTGAGGGGGTTTCCTCCAAGCTGTGCTCCCATGAGCAGGAACCCTTTTCTGTTCCTTGGCAAGACTGCTGCCCTGTGGCCAGACCTGCCCAGGGCACCCAAGCCTACCCCCACTAAGCAGATACACGAGGTGTTACTCTTCTTCTGTTGTTTGGAGACAGAAATTCCCTGTAAAACAGCATCAGCCATGGGAGTTGCTTGGGGCTGGCTGCCAGATTTGCAGAGCTAGAGCTTTGGAAGTGCTCTTTACCTCCAGGCAGTTGGATTTGACCTGGGGTGCCGAGGTTCTCACCAGGATCTTCCCAGAGGAAGCTTCTTGTGGGGCTGATGGTGTCCTGAAAATGTCACAAACTCACAAAGAACTGATGTTGCAGGGAACTTCAGAGGTCTCTGTTCCAGCCTCTGCCTAAAGTAGGGCCGTACAAAGTTTACTCAAACTGCTCAGGGTGTTGCCCAGATGAAATCTGAGTATCTCAAAAGTTGGAGGACCACTTCTTATCAGTCAGACGTGGCTGTGACTTCCCTCTGTGCGGTGAGGGTTTGAATATTATTGCCTTCTGCACAAACACACACACACTCTGCTTTTCTGTGTGGAGTAAGAGCCAAGCACTGGAAAGCTGGTGCATATTTTCCTGCCTGCTAACAATGTTTCCCTTTTCCTCTTTCCTGTTTGAGTAAACCTGGCCTGGCTCCTAAAGCTCATGGCCATTTCCGTCACCTACAATAATTTTTATAGCCTGTCATGTGAAAGTTGTGTAGGGAACGTTTCAGACCTGCCAGGCCTGTTGCTCAGGGCTGCTGAGCACTCCCAGCCCCACGGCCAACCCTTGGCTGGCTGGGGCAATACTGGAATGAGGCTGGAGTGATAAGTGCTGCCTTGTGGAAAGCAAATCAAATAATGAAAACACCCCTGTTGGAAAGGGGCAGCTGCAGAGAGGGGTTTGCCTGTCACGGGCTGAGGTTTCAGGTGTGTGACCATGCTTCAGCTGCTCACCTGGTTTGGTGTGTTGCAGTTGGACTCGAGGGTCTTTTCCAAGCTAAATGATGCTGTGATTCTGTGTTGGTGGGACTGAACCAGGGGCTGTGGCACACACAGATCAGGTCACAAGCAGTGGAGCTGTGGAGCTTGACGGGCTGTGGGAACCTGCTGGCTCTGCAGCTCTGATCATCTCGCTGTGGCTCTGAGATGAGCTGAGAATCCCCCACTGATGCCACTGCAGTGGAACCTGCTGTGCCAGGGCCAGTGACTTAACCTCAGCTTTCATGATTTCTGCTCCCATGGAATCAGCAACACTTTTTTTTTTGCCAAGGATGAAGGGTGTCAGTGTGTTCACTAAGCAGTACAGTTGATTTAATCCTATAGAAGTCCAAATAAAGTGTCCCAACGCACCACAGGTATTTTGCACTGGCACAAGTCCGCAGGCCCATCTCAGCACCCTCAGGGCCAGATGAAAGATCCCTGTCTCCTGTTGAATCACAAACCCTGCATGACCAGCAGGCTCCAAGTGACATTTTGCTGTCCTTGGTCTCTGCTCTGCACAGGCAGCAGGGTTTCCAGCAGGATGTCCTCTCCTGTTTGCTCCTGGGGAGTGGTTTATTGACACTGCACCTGCCATGACCTGGAGAGAGAGAGAACTGAGCTTGCTCTACATTTCATGTGTGTTGGTCTCAGTTTTGTTTGCTTTGTGATTCTGGACCACATGACCCTTATCCAAACTTGATGATGCTTTTTGTAATCAGACACTCTTCATTAACTTTTCTTGCAGACAGGGAAATTGGGGCACAGAGTGGTGGTCAGATGGGTGTATCTCAAGCTGTTGGAGAGGCTTAAGGCCCCAGAAGGCTGTCTCAACACAAAAGCCCAGCTTTCCTCTCTTCCCTCCCCTGGTTTAGGGCTGTAAAACTTTGCATCTGGTCCAATAGCAATCAAAGACATCTATGTACCAGCCAGCAAAACCCTGTGGAGCGGAGCTGAGCTCCTCCCCTCTCCTGCTCCTCACTCCTTTCTAGGACCAAGTTCTGCAGTGAACAGCCCAAGCTGAAGGATTTGTTAATTCCAGGTAGCAAATCACGGTATCAAAGCTGGGAACGAGGCTCTTGGCACCTCCTGAGAGCCTTGGTCTGGGTCAGATTACGTTGACAGTCAGGAAAAGTCTCCATCCATTTGCAAACAGCTCGGACCACCATTCTTCCTGCCGACATCTCTGACCTCCATCCTTGTCTGTGTTCCCCAGGCTTTAACCCAAACTGGAACGAAGAGTTTACATTTGACATAGAGGTCCCTGCACTTGCCCTGGTCCGGTTTGTGGTGGAAGACTTTGACATGTCGACCAAGAATGACTTCATTGGGCAGTACACCCTTCCCTTCACCAGTCTGAAGCAAGGTAAGGCCCTGCTCCCGGCTCCTCACAGCCACTGAGCGCTTTGGGAAGCTCCAGTGTCCTGGATGAGTGGTCCAGATCCATCACAGCTCAGGTCAGAATGGATTTTTTGGGCAGCTGTTAACACTGTCTCTGGGGAAGGGTTCCCCTTGTCCCCGGAGGCCTTGGGCACGTTGTTACCCACGCTCCTGGGACCTGCCTGTTCAGGATCCTGTGGGAAACTGGGAACAAAATGCTCTGAGGGAGACGTTTGTGCGGGGCCCTGGCAAACATTGGCAAATGCTTTTCCAACTGAACTAAAGGCCATTTTCCATCTGTGTCTCTGCTTCCAGGTTACCGCCACATCCATCTCCTGACCAAGAATGGAGACCCGTACTCCTCCTCCACCCTCTTTGTCTACGTCAATATCCAGGACTGTGATTAGCAGCCTGGCTCCTCCAGGCCACAGTGAGCCTCCTTACAGACCTGGAAGGAATTCAGTGTGTGAACTCTGCCAGGGTCAGTCCCCAGCACCTTCCCTGGAGCAGCACTCGGTGCCCCGTAGGACCCCTGATGTGAAACAGCCATCGACCTTCTCCCTGCTGCGTGCTGGAAACATCCTAATGCTGCTGTTGAGATTAATCCTTTTGTACCTATTCGACCAATCCAGCTGTGGTTTTAGTTCACTTTATTTAGATTTTTTTTTTTTAAATGTTGCTTTTAGCGAGAGGATAGGGACTCCTTCTTAGTGAAGTACAGCTCTTGGGTTGGGCTCGGTCAGGCATCTGGGCAAAGCACCCAGCATCTGTGCAAGGAAAAGTCTTCCTCAGCACTGCAATCAGTGGCCTGGTGCCAGGTGACTTCTTGCAACTGCAGGTGTCAGCCATCTCTCACCATATGAAGTCCTAAACGGGGACACGATTCCCCTCCTTTCTGTTACAGATTAAAAAAGAAAGCTGCACTACAAAGCCCCGTGTTATGTAACCCGAGTTTCCTTTTGTGTTGTAATAAAAAATACATGAGCACTACTCTGCCTGTGTGCCTGGCTCTCGGCCAGGCCACTTTGCATTCAAAGCCTGCCTCTCATCCTGTGAAGGAGAAAGAAGCTGCTGAACAGCAGATTTCCCTCTGACCCAAAGTGAAACCCACTCAAAGGGACCTCAGAGCATGTCTTTTGCCAGACAGTGGAAACACGCTCAACTGACAGCAGGGCTTTTTTTTTTTTTTTTTTTAAATACAGTAAAACTTTGTGTTTTTACAGAAAACTGTCATTTTTTAACAGAGGGGAAGTAGATCTTGTAAGTGCTAGCAGGTCCCAGTTGCACTGTAGAGGTAACCCAGCACAAGAGTGTTTTGAAAACAACACAGTTATTTATGGCAATGAGTGATTTGTCTTCAAGCAGAACTGCAGAGTTAAGGGAATGTTGTTGAAATAAAATAATATATATTTTCAAGTGCCAACTGTGTTACTAACAGTATGCTAGGCTATTAAAAGTTTAAAAAAAATTCTGGAAGAGTTCCATTACTTGTTGCCATTTGCCTCTTTGTCCTACTTGAATGCAACATACATGAATTTGGAGAGAGACCTGCTTAATTTCTTAAGTTGTCAGGCTTTCTAGGGGTTTTATTCCCTGGTGGTGAAGACGAGGGGCTGATACCAAAGATGTTATTGTCCTTTTAAACATACTCCAGTCAGCTTATTTTTTGAATCCACAATATCCTGGATTTAGTAATTCTTAGGGCTATGCAAAGCTGGGTTTCTTTTAGTCCTCCCTGGAGTTTGTTGTGCTGCAGTAAATGTTGCTGGACACTTTGATTTTTCCTCTTCACTACAATACTGTGTGATATTGTAAACCATTGCCAGATTAAATGTGAATTAAACCCACACCTCAGAGGCTGATATTGCATTAACAACCAGCAGGTGGAGGAGCTCAGGAGTGGCCAGCGAGGCAGAGCAGGGGGCCCTGCAGTGATGTGGGCTCGCCCAGCTCCCCTCTGGGATGAGGCACGTTGTTGGAGACACATTTGAAGGCCAAGGATGGAACATCCTGGACTCCCACCCAGGGACAGCCTGCATTTTGTCCCTGCCCCCAGTGTGCTCTCAGCATTTTGTTTTAGGGAGCCATGGGATGAAAAGCGTAGGTGAAGGTGGTCAGAAGTGGTCCTGCCCCCTCACTTGTCTCAGCACCAGCTCTTGTGGGGCAAGTTAGAAAGAAAGTCTTCCCTGTGAGGGCAGTGAGGCACTGGAAGAGGTTTCCTGGAGAAGTTGTGGGTGCCCCATCACTGAAAATGTTCAAGGCCACTTTGTCTGGGGTTCTGAGCAACCTGGGATAGTGGAAGGTGTCCCTGCCCATGGAACTGGAGGATCTTTAAGATCCCTCCCAGTGCAAACCATTCTGTGATTGTGTGACTCTGTGAAGTCAGATCAGCCCTCTGGGCTGGCTGTGAACACATTTGCATTTTTGGGGTGGCAGGATTAGATTTCAGTTGGATTATTGAGGTAAAGCCCTCACCTGCCTGCTGTGGCCGGCACTAGAGAAGTGGGAGACCAGGAGGCCAGGGTCAGGGTGGGCTTAGATGGATTGCACAGAGAGGCTGGGTTTTTCTCTGCCTCTTGTGCACTTAAATGAAGGTAGGCAAGGTCCATGGGAAGAGAAAACATCCCTCATCAGGTAGGAACAGTTGGGGGAAAGCTACTATAGCCAGGTGGGAAAGGAGAGAGGAGATGGGATGGGCAGAGCATGATAACAATGCTGCAAGGTCTCCTCTCTCCCCTAAGGAAGGGACATGGTCCCTGTTGTTATCAAGTGACCTCGTCTCTGAGCAGATTAGGAAGTGCTGGAGCCCCACAGGAGGGAAGAGCTCTGGGGAAAAGAGCAGCAGAAACAGGACATGGCCACCAACATCACAGCAAAAGGCATGGAAGGGAGGAGGTGAGAAAGGATCTTTCCTTTAGAAATCAGAGGTAGGGAGTAAAAGCTCCTCTCCTGTGAGGGGAGCAGCAGCACTTTCCATCAGGCCCAAATATCAGGAGGCTCCGTGGTCTGTGAAATCCCAGGCTGGTTTCTGAGTGCTGGCAGGAGCACTCCACTTGTGTTGGTGAGCCTGGTGGCCATAGGAATGAAAACAATTTGTAGCAAATTGGCCTAATCTCCCTCATCTGACTATATTTTGTCTGGTCTTCATTGGATTGTGTGAAGCTTGTTGGGCCCACAGGTAGGTGGCATTCCTGCATCTTACTGAGGAGCACAGGCAATTCATTGATTTGGGAGCTGGCAGGAGCACTCCTCAGCAGGGCAAGGCAAATACTGCTGATTCCAGCAGTGCCAACAGAGGTTGAAACGTGGGTAATGTGCACTGATTGCATCTCATGTGAGCACAACAGGAGCAATCACACAGGTAATTCAGCTGATTTGTGTCTCTGCTTGATGTTTAACATACTCTGCAGAGGGGGTTTCAGTGGGTTTTGGGCTGGACCCTCAAGCAGAAATGGGATGAAGTGGTGGCAGGAACTTGGACATAATGGGGGTTATCTGATGTAAGTACCAATTCTTAAACACAAAGTTCTATCCAGAAGACCCCATCACCTGGAGCTCCCTGCTGCAGCCCAGCCACATGGTGACACTTCAGCACAATGATGTGGTCCTGGGTGTTGAGTGAGAGCTCTTTGCCCCTCAGTCACCAGCCTGGAGCTCCCCAGCTCCATCCCCACATCCCTGCAGCTGAGATGGGCAGTCAGGCCAGCTGCTGAATAGCCAGGTGCTGCTGCTCATTGGCAATGGGGGCTTCAGGAGCAGGGTACATGGGGTGTTTGGGAGCAAAAAGGGCCCCACCTCCTCAGTTCGTTCTTTACTTTTCAAAAAAATTCCAAAATTCCATTGATGACCAGGTGTTTGCAGGATCTGTGGCCCTGCAGAGCTTTTATCTGCTGCCATCCTACCCCCCATGCTGATCAAGGACACTTAGAGTGCTGCTGCTGCTGCTGGATGTTTATTTGGAATCACTGATCAGGTTGGAAATGGAGTAAAGCTGCAAGCCCACATTGTCTGAGTTTTTAAGGCGGTGTTTCTTCCTCTAGTTTACAGTTTTATCCCGTAATCACTGATTGCTCACATTTCCCACTGTCCTCCCCAGTCAGACTGATCCCACAGTGTGGAACCAGAACTCTTAGCCCCACAGACATCACAGGGATGGAACCCTGATAAAACCATCAGCAGGACACCCTCTGCCTCAGGTCATACCCAAAACCCTCCTGGCTTCCTCGAGCCTCTGGTCTGTGGGCAGATGGACTCTGACATTCACCTGGGTGTGGTCAGGGAGGCCAGGTGAAATTGTAGATGCTGTCTGAATGAGAAAAAAAGTAGACAGAGTCTTGACTGGCAGTCAAAAACCGACATTTGTGTCTAGCCTTCAGTGTCATCATCCTCTTGAAATAGATCAGCTAATAAATATGCTCATAGTAAGTGCTTTTTTCCCCCAAACCAGGTTCTCATGTGTTTTACCTGCCCTGGGCTATGCATGTGTAATCTAGAACTGATTCTTGCTATTCTTTGGTGAGTAGTTTTTCTACAAGGTGAGAAGGGGCAGAACTGTCTGGTGTCACTCCACAGATTACCCCATGGGGCATCTGGCTACTCCATTACCTTTTTCCTGACCTCAAGGATCCCCCTCCATCCTCTTAGGGCTTCCCTTTCTTCTCCCCACCCAGAATTTACACAGCAGCTGCAAATGGCCTTTGTCGTGACTAATTTTAAACTTCTACAAATGAAGGAGGAGCATGGCCTCGTGCACGTGGCAATTTGCAAAAGGGAGAGGAAAGATGAGGCTACAATGCCGTTGCGTGGCACGCACTTGTCTCCGTGGCTATCAGCAATAAAGTGTCAGGAAGAGGCAAAAACATCCTGTCAAGCTGTTCCTTCCTGAAAAACGTTTTGCCTGCTGGGGTTCTGGGTTTGCAGGGAGAAAGGAGCCACCCCCTGAACAGTGGCTGCTGGAATATCTGCGTTGGGTTGGGGTGCTGGGTGGGGATCATGGAGCAAATGCCTGCGCGTCTTCTGTGCAGCTCCTAAGGGAGCAGGGGTTGGTCCCAGAGTCATTGGATGCCCCCTGCGGTCTCAGAAGAGTCCAAATTGTTTCTTCTCGTTCTGCTGCTTCCATTTGGGCATCTGGTAGAACTCATCCTTGGACTTCCCAAAGATGTCGTGGAAATCGGCATCGGAGAGATAGCACTGCAGTGAGGAGAGAGTAAGGACAGGTCAGCTTTGGCTTTTGCAGGGCCTGGGACACCCCCAAAGGCTGCATCCCCTCCCCACTGTGGCAGTGCTGACCTCTGACTCCAGGCCAACAGCTCCTGTTCAGCTCCCTGTCCTCGTGGTGGGAAGTGGAACATCCCAGCGACTGTTCCACATCCCACTTCCCCAAGCACCAGGGAAATAAAAGCCCACCAGCCGAAAGAGATGCTCTGGTTTTGAGGAGTTAGCATGCTCTGGCTGAGATTTAGTCCCTGCTAATCATACTGTGGCTAGGATGATTTATGGTCCACCAGGGAAGCTCTGCTGGCCAGAGTTTTGGGTGGTGATTCACAGTGAAAGCATCTCCCCCTCGCTCAGTCCCCTCCCCTAAAATATTCACTGGAAATGTTCACTCCCACTGCTGGAAAGACATGGCTTACAGAAAGCAGGATTGTCAGGGACACTGAGAAAGGCCCTGTGGGAATGGGAAGTTGAGTTTTTTCCTGGCATTTTGGGTAGAAGAACTCATGTAGAGCCCAGCTGTGGATCATGACTCTGGCTGTGGGTGTTGGCCTTTGCCAGATCTGCTGGGCAAGACATTGATCAAACATGGATTACAGGGAGTAGAGGCAATCTACCCTCTCTCCCTCCCATCAGCTTGCTTGGATTCAGCTGCAGACATTGCCAAAATCCTTGGGCTGATCGGAAATCTGGGATGTGTCATTTCTTCTGCAATTGAAAACTGCTGAAATGCAAGCTTTCTGACGATCAAAAAAAGAAAAAATCCCTACTGGGAGGAGTTTCAAATGAAAACATTCGCCTACAGCTCAAGCAAAATGCAAATTCTGGCTTTGTTCTCAGCTGTGTCACCTTGTCCCCCTGTCCCTGTGAGGACAGAGGTTGGGTGGCAGAGCAAAACAACTCTACCAGATGAAAACATTTTTTAAAAATTACTACTTAAAATTCTTTTTTTTTCTGCCATAAACCCCCCCATAATTACTTCAACTAGGCTAAAACCATCACAAGATATCCCTGTCCACAGCAGGGAGTTGGAACTAAATGATATTTAAAAGTCCCTTCCAACCCAGCCCATTCTATGGTTCTATGAATTTCCTCACACGAAGCTCCTGCTTTTGGTGACACCTGTGTGTCCTGCCAGTGTCCCCTAGAGTCTGAGCAGGACTCAGTAGTCTACAATACACTTATCCAGTTCCAGTTTAAGTTAGAAAGGCACCAAACCAGCAATGCTGCCACCTCTTTTTTAGTGGGATCCACGCCTTCTGGAAGTTCATCCACCGTCCTGTGCATCAGCACCTCTCGGGAGTAAATCCCTTCCCCGTTGGGCACCGTGGCAGGGCTGCTGTGGCTGTTGCTGTTGTAGTTGCTGCTGCTGCTGTTGCTGTAGCTGTTGCTCTCACCGTGGCTGAAGTGAGATTTGTACTCTGAGGAGGCGCTTGCTGTACCTGAACCAGCCAGGCTGGAAGTGCTGAGGGTCCTCTTGTTCAGGCTGAGGTTGTTCAGGTCCTGCCAAATGGAGGAAAACACATCAGGATGAGATGCTCTGGCAGAGCAAGTTGGGGATGATCCCAGGATCTTTCTGCTGGGGTTGTGGGGGACTACTTCTGGCACGGACTATCTGTAGCTCCAAAGCAGCAAGGGGGAAGTCCCAACTAAAGCGTTAGTGCAGTGCCTCCGTAAATGCTACACCTTGGTGTTAGGACTGCTAAAAGCACACACTAATGAGAGCTCTTACAAAGAACTGAGGATACTTACAGCAGTCTCATTCTTCTCAAGATAACATCAGGGGAAGGCACATGTGGGATGACAGAAGGTGAGGTTAGATGTCTACCATGTCTAAAATGTCTAAGTTACCTGCACACCCCTCCCTGATGAGCCATCTCTCCTCATCCAAACCTGCCACTTCCTTCCAGCCTTCATCCTGACCCTGCCCAGGGCCGAACTGACCCGTGTGACAATGGCATTTGGGACTGTTGGGACCTCATTTCCTTTGTGCTTTGGAGGATCCCCCACTGGGTTATGCCCTTCTTGATCAGGGGACCCTTGCTGGAGGTCTCAGGGGCTCCACCACTGCAAACTACTCACAAAACACTTAACTGCACCCTCTTTGAGCTGCACACACCTTGATTTGTTCTGCATTGAAGCAGCTGGACAATGTCCTGTTCACAGATGCCTCTGGGCAGGACTGGAAAAGGCCCAGGAGGTCTGAATGTATTTATGGGTAATTTATCACATCTCCCTCTGCTTCCCGCAGAGGAGCACAGCTCTGATCCTGGCAGCCTGAGGTTCCCATCCCTGCCCTGATCCTGGTGTCCCCTCCTTTGTGCAAACAGGCTGGGGGAGGTGGTGGTGTTTGAACCCAGGTGTTTCCTACTTGCATGGCCAAGACACAACTCACCACTTTGATCTCGGATATGGCCGACACATCTCCCAAGCTGTTCTTCATTTCCTCGTAGGACTTGCCATCCTAAAGGGAAAGAGAGAGTTGTGAGAGCCATGGGCTGCCTTTAACCCACATGCTGGTCTCTAACGGGCTCAAGAGATCATGAATTTTAAAGCCCAGTGATGGCCACTGAGGTGGCAGCTCCTGCAAACCTCAGCCCCTGGAATCAGGAGACTGCCAGAATCTGAGCTTTCGCTTGAAAACACAGAAAAAAAAATGGACTTCAGCCTTTGTAGTTGTACAATAACAGGTGAAACCAGGAAATTTAAAGACTTTAGAGCAGATGGCAAATGAAGAGAAATAATATTTACTGCTGGGCTTAAATTTTTTACATTTTAGATGAATCTTGCAATGCCTGAAATAATATTCCTCTTTTCCCCTTTCCTGATTAATTTAGCTAAAACAACAGATTTTTTTCCAAGCCTCAAGTCCTGACTTCTTGTAATTAGGTGCCATGTATTACCAGATACCTCTTATTTCCTATTTTTAAAAAATGGAATATGCTAGATAAATTGGCAAAGCTCATGACTGTGTTTTCCTGAGCAGCCAGGAGATGTCAGTTCTTAACAGAATCATTCAACAAAGTTTCCCAACAAGCACAAGCAACGTAAACACATGGACTGCAGAGAAAACAGATTTAGACCCAAAACTGAGCAAAGAACACACACCAGATGTTTCTGGATGTCAACAGTTTGTATGGCTTGTCTGTAGTTGCTGAAGCTGCCTACAGGGGATATTTTTAGAGGCACATATTTTATGAACTGTATCCTTGTTTTTCAGCAGTTTCTCGGAAAAAAAAACAAAAAACAAACCCACAAGTTTTGACCTTTGTTCTAAGCACCAATGTATTTTTAAGGGTCATTGTGAGTTGCTGTCTTATCTCTCCAGATCCAGCTGTCAAGACAGGCTCTCCACCACCACACGGATTGGGAAGAAAGACAATGCAAACGCAGATACAGGAAATAAAATATCTCTGCAAGAGTTTTCCTGCAGTGTGAAGTCCCAGGGAAAGAGGGGAGAAAGGAATTTTTCTTTCCCAGTCATTTCCTGGGGCAGGTTTTCATTTCCATATAGGGAGGAGCTGGTATTTGTAACTCTGCTTTTGAAGGCTGGTGTGCAGGGAACCAAGGGTGACCTTGCTCAGGAGCTCCTGGGCTCTGATGGGCTTTCCACAAACCTGAACACGAGACCTGTCTGCTCACATCTTTCATTTCCCCACAGTTTGCCCTTAAAGCTGGGTCATAAATTTGCCTCTGTGGCTGCATTTTCAACAATGAACTTTTGTTGGTTTGGTTTGGGTTTTTCTTTTCCCTTCTGATGTGGGGTACGTCTATTTTCCCTCTGAACTTGGTTTTACTACTTGTAGTCCCCACCTCTTTTTGGCTGAAATCACAAACCTGATTTGGAAGCTAATATTTATAAAAATGTGAATATTTTGAGTTCAGGCACATTTATTTACATTTGCAAAAGCCTCAGTTTGACCAAACAGATACATTTTGTTTGGTGAAGGAGCAGAAGCTGCTCAGACAGCACCAGGAACTCACATCCCTGCACACGACAGGAGGTTGGAACTGGATGATCTCTAAGGTGCCTTCCAACCCAAGCCATTCCATGATTCTGTGAAGCTCAGGACATGTCCTAGTGAGGTTTCATTCCATGGATCATATACTCACTGACAACAACACCCTCCGGGCACCGCTGAGAACACGAGCACACCACAGGCCTTTTCCAGCAACTTACGCTCCATTTGTAGGGGTCCCAAGCGTTGAACCATCCCGTGAAGTTGAGGGGTTCATAGCCCTGCTTCACCAGGATGACGGGAGTCGCCAAGTCCCTCCCGGCTGGATGGGTCTTGAGATACTCCTTAGCCGAGGCAATCGCCTCGTTCCTCTCCTGTGCATTGGAGGCTTTGCCCACCCAGAGGAAAATCTGCAGGGGGAGAAGGTGTTGAAGGTCAGTGAGCCTTTAGAACCTGTGCAGACATGGCTGTTGGCTCTCCCCTGCCAATGGGAGCAGAGATAAGATCAGAAGTGTGTTTTCCCAATATTGCCCCGAGATTCTGAGCCCTGATTTACCCCCAGCCAAGGAAGATTTTGCTTTTGAGACAGGCATGGAGCAGAAATATCTCAGGTATATCTTGCACATTTCAAGGTAGGTGGAACCAGTCATGGGCCGAAATCCAACTCAAGAAACACCATCTAAAGCCACGTGTTTGAAAATACGTCTGGGGAGAAGGGGAGGAGGCTTTTGCTGACCTCTTCCCATGTGTCCAGCAGCATGACATCATCTTCATCCAGGTCCTCCTGGCAGAACCCGACCACCTCCGTCATGATGAACCGACCTGTCTGGTTGGAGCACTCGAAAAGGCGAGGCTGGTAGTGTGTGACCTGCTCCTGGAACCTGCCTCATGCATGGCAGGGGAGGAAAAAGCAAGAAAGCTGGAAATCTTTCCCTCCTGGCTTACTGCAGGGCCCTGAAGCTACATGTCATGGCCTTGAAGGAAGAGGCAGAACATGACATAAAAGCCTGAAAGTCAGCAACATCAGGTTTCAGGGGATTCTCAGACCATTTTAATGATTTTTAAAGGTAATTTTTTCTCCATCCGAAGAGGGCAAAAGCAGAACTCTTCTCTCATTGTGGCGATGAGCCTGATGTCAGGTGAAAGCCACACCAGATCGCTTTTTTGCAAAGGAAACCATCACCTGCCCAGAGGGCTGGAGAAATCCATGTTGTTAAAAAGCAGATTTAGTCTCATGATTCTCCTGGGGCTGCTGATGACAATGGCTGGAAATGGAACATGTGGTTCCTGCAGCCCTCAGGATGAGATACAGGATGAGTTTACTGGGGGAAAAAGAGGATGTAGCACACCCTTGTCTGCAGGCTTTGGACCTGTAGCTCCTAATTCAGGAGAACTCCTGGCCCAAAATCCAGGAAAGAAACATCTTGGTGTGGTTTCTGACCAAGGTGTTGGTGATATTCTGGCCTCATGCTCCCTTTACAGAGGACATAGTATCAAAGTATTCACTTTCCTGAAAAGTTTTGATGCCTTGCTTAATGTCCCCTGGCCAGGCCCAGAGGAACAAGCAGGTCATTATTACCTCTTTTCACTGGCATAAGGTGCTTTGCCTCCCAGAGCTTCCCAGAACTCTGCTGGCTCCTGCCCTTCCAGAATGGTGTGCTTGTCACGTCTGGAAACGATGTCAGCCACCATTTTTGCCATCTCCCGCTCATCTCCGCTGCATCCCTGTGTTCAGGATAAAAGATTGAGGTGGAGTCAGGGACAGACTGGCAGAACTTATCCAAGGGGAAAAGCTGGTGTAGTCCTCTGGAGAGATTTAGACCTGCTTGAATACTCTTGAGCTGATCACTCAGAACCAATTTCTAGTCCTTGAAGGAAAATTTAGTGCAGCCAACGGCACCTAGAGCAAAACTCACAGAATGACAGAAAGATTGGGGTTAGGAGGGACTTTAAAGATCATCAGGAACACCTTCCACTCGAACAGGATGCTCCAAGCCATATCCAACCTGGCTTTGAACACTTCCAGGGATGGGGCATCCACAACTTCTCTGCTTTGGTTTGATCTACCATCTCATCCTGACACACATGACTGAAACGAGAGAAATGAATTTGCTCTCATCCTGGCTGATTTCTTACATCTGGAAAATGTGGGGTGATTTATTCACCTGAAAGCTGTGTGAACAGCTACAATGCGCTGAGGCGAATCCCAACGTGGGTTACTTTTGTAGAGAGGGCTTTTGCTGCTGACCCTCGCAGACAGAGCCCTTTCCTGGGTGCACTTTTCTCAACTGAATAATGAAGGTTGGAAAAGACCTCTAAGATCATGAAATCCAACTGCCAACCCAGCACCACTAAACCATGTTATCAAGTGCCACATCCACGCATGTGTTGAAGAGTTCCAGGGATGGTGACTTCACCATTTCCCTGGGCATTCCATTCGTATGCTTGACATCCCTCTCTGTGCAGAAATATTTCCTAATTTCTAATATTAACCTTGCCTGGTGCAACCTGAGGCCATTTTTCCACTGAATTAATGGACCACCTGCCCAAGGATTCACCTCCATGACCTAGCAGAGGGAGGAGACTCAAGCCCCACCTCAGCAATTTCAGATTCCTTCGGCTGCCTCCCCGTGTCTCATTGCAGACTCACCTTCCCACACCACAGGTAGCAGACTTGGCTGGTGGTCAGCAGGAAGACATCGTTGGAGTTGAGGGAGGAGGCTCGGGCTGGCACCTCTGTGGCCTTTGTGTTCACCTCATCAGTGCCCCTCACCTGGAAGAGGCGGATCGCTGGCTCGGGCGTGCTTTTCTGAGCCCGGCTCGTGCCACCCTGCAGGGACAGAGAGGGAAGGGTGGTACTGGGAGGTGAGGAGGACACACAGATCCAGGGTGTGATTGATTTGAAGAAGGCTTCGGGCTCGCAGCCTCCTCACTGCTGCAATGATGGACCATGGTTCAGCACTGAGCAGGCGAGGAAATCCAAACACCTTCTGATTCCAAGTCAGAATGAAACCCACATGGCACAACTCCCACATTTCTCCCTGATTACTGAGCCTTGACCAGCTCCCATCAAGATCCTCAAGATCAACGTGACCACATTTTGGAGTCTGTGGAGGATTTGCCATGCAAACTAGGCCAGGCAGCTGGACCCTCATTTCCAGCTGTGCTCTTCTTAGCTGAACATCTGCTGTGGAAATCATAGAGTGGGACCAACACTGAGAGCTGAGGTCAATCCCCCTCTCCCACAGCCATTTGGAATTTCTCCACCACAGATGTCATCAGCCGAGGCAGCAAGTGAAGTGAGTTGGTAGTTATGTGATATAATTCTGGCAAGGACAATTCAAATCAGGTTTGTAGGATGTTCTGGAGGACCCTTTCTGGACAGCAGCATCTACGATTCACAGGATTACTTCCTTATTCTAACTGCAAAATATTTTGGGATGGAGTTGGAATGAACATCACACATCACTGCTGGAGCTCAGGGGTGGACAATTGAGTTGGGTCAGTCCAGGACTGTGTTTACACCAACAGTGTTCAGACTGCTTGGGAAGTACTGGAACTGTCCCCTCTGCCAGCCTGTGCAGAGCTGGCAGGCTCCTTTCCTGAATATCAGCCCATTTTTACTGGACTATTTCCACTGCAGCTGCCAAGCCATCGTTGGTGCCCCCCCTTCCCAAAGCCACATTACCTCGTAGATGACCAGCTTGCCCTTGAAGATGGCCAGGAAGTGCCTGGGCTCCTTGCCCATTGTCACTCGCACCTGCACGGCCTCATCCCCGTATTTCTTGTCCAGCTCGATGGCATTGAGGGCACAGGCAGTGATTTCATCCACGGAGGCGTGGCGGCCCTGGGGGACAGAGAGGTGAAACACGCAGTGGGATGAGGGCGAGGGTACAAACCTCTTCACAATCCAACATCTTGCCAATCCCAAAGTGTGTAGTATCGTGAGATCAGAGTTAAAACTTCCCCATCTTTAAATTTCACTGGCATTCTGGTTTTGTAGACTTTAGAGTCCCATTTTTGAAGCTTCTCTCTGCATGAAAATATACTTTAAAAAGGAAAGCGGAGATGTTCATATACCCACAAAACTCCAGGGAGTGAGGCTTTAAGGGACAGTCTGACTCCAGAGTTTGACCTCAGCACTGTGAGCCCCATCATCCTTCACTCTTTCTGTCTGACTTTGTTAGTGCTCAGTCTGATGCCAGTTTGGGATCAGTGGCCATGCTGTCTACAAAGGACAGCTTGGGGTATTTGAAATTGATGAGCAAAGGATATTTGAGTTCTTCTGGGTGCTTGGGTTGGGGTTTTTGTGTGCAATTACTTCCTTCAGCTCCAGGCTTGTATAGCAGGCACAGCACAGTGTCCTCTGCTCTGCTTTGACCTACCTGCCACATATAGAGGACGTAGTGGGGTCTGCCTGACCTCAGGTAGGTGTACAGGACCAGGTAGCAATCACCCCCGTAGAACTGCCCGTATGTCTTGGGATTCACCGGCTGCATTTGCAAGTCCTCAATCCTCCACACCTAGGGAACAAAACACCTTGGTGAGCAGCAGTGGAGTCAAGGTGAGGACAGAGCACAGCCCTTTGGCTAACACACCACTGAAACTTCAGGTGTTCCCTCAGGTCCTGTCACTGGTCACCAGAGGGAAGAGATCAGTGCCTGCCCCTCGTGAGGAAGCTGTAAACTGCCATGAGGTGCATCCTCAGTCTCTCCCAAGCTGAACAAAGCAAGTGATGCTGGGAAACAGGCTGATTGCTGCACCCTCTGTCAGCCAAAGGAGTTCTCTCACCTCGACCTCCCCGGAGGCATCGTCGACCATCCTCTGCTCAGCTGCAAGCTCTGGTCTGGCGTGGAGCTGGGTGGTGTCAAACTTCACCTGCTCCACCTTGGCTGCGTGTGCCAGCAGAATAAAAACAAGAACACAGTGAGTGAACAGCAACACGCAAACCCTTCCCATCATCCTCACACACAACCATTGTACAGCAAGAAAAACCCGGTCCAGGTTTGCAAGAAGCCACTCCTGCCCCCAGTAAACCAGTGTTGATTTTGGGATATGCAAGAGCTCACACACTTCAGCGTTGACCTGTTACAGGCTGGAACTGGCCATACAGCATGTTCCAGTGACGGCTGGCTGGTAAAAATATTCCTAGTCTCCTGACTGAAAATTCTTAATTGTTCTCCAAATCTATAAATATTTCCCTCCTTTTAAAATGTTGGTTTCAGAAATAAAATGCCTACATTTCTCCAGCTCATGACAAAGAAAGAGAGTATTGATGGACAGCACGGAGAGAAACAGAGATGGAGAGAAAAGAGAGAAATTGCAAGGGAAAGAGATTTGTGGCTCTCAAGCTGTTATTGATGGAGACGCTCAGCATCTCTGTCACCTCCCCATCATTCATCAAGAAGTTCTCTCTCTTTGGAATTGTTTAGTCTCTGGGGTTAATGCATTGTAATATTCCCTTCAGCAGCGTGATAAATACACCATTTTCACCCAGTGCAAATACAGCACTATTCCACTGATGTCAGCAGGGGATCAGATGGAGGCCAGTGTAAATGAAAGCAGAAATCCTTATCAGGCTCAGCATTAGCCCTTTATAAAGGCAACTCGTAAGTTCTGCAAGTGGGAATCTTGCATACAATTGTTCAGAGGGGAGTGACTCTCTGCCAACATTCACATTTCGAGTAAGTGGCAATTTGGTTCATATAAGAAAATTCAGCAGAGCTGAATGTCATTCAGTTCATGAATCCTTTCCATCAACTGAGGAAGATGGAAAATACAAGGCACTAAGAGAATGTGCATTAGATTTCAAGATCCTGAAGGCAGGAGACAGCTGATGTGAATGATGTTCCCTCAGCTATTGCTCAGCACAGGTAGGAAAGACAAACCCAGAACCAGCGTGCTCACCAATTTTGCCAGTAGTGTAGACCTTGCCCAGCCCTTGTGTTTCGTTCTTTTCTGTCCACCTCTGGAAGAGCTGTTTGAACATGGCTGACTCTGCTCCATCGTTGATCACCTCAATGTTGGTGGATGAAGGGTAGCCTTTGGCTTGGATAAAACCCTGGTGGGATTCAGAAAGGTCATTAGTGGGGACACAGTGAGCTTTTCACAGACATGAGAAGAGGAGTGTCGACCTGAGCCAGCCCCAAGAGCGAACGTCCCTCACTGAATACAGGGCAGGATTCACTCCAAGATTTTCATTCAGACTAATCAGAGGTGACAGCAGACTCTTGCTGTAGTATCCATGTTTCTTTCTGTCTTTAGGGGACTGAACTCTACCCCTACCCCTTTTCTCCAAACTTTTTGTCCCTCTCTAAGCCAGGAAGACTGTCCTGCCTGTAGCCTGGTAGAGAGCATGGAAGTGAAGGGGTGGAGGCAGCTCAGCACCCCAGAGCATGAGGTGTGTTCTGAAAGGACTAAACTCTCACAAATCTTTTTTTCTTCTTTTTTTTTTCTCCTAAACCCATATTATTTCTTTGCAATAGTGCTACTTTTGAGTTAAAACATGACTTCAACAGAGGTGCTTGATACAATATGAGCGGGAAGAAAATGCTCTGTGTTCTGCCACAATGCCAAAATCTTTGCTCAGTTTTGGGAACCGCTCTTGCGTTTATCTCAGCAGGCTCCAGGATGACCTGAGGTACGGTCCCAGCAGCTGTGGTTAGGGGAAGGAGCCTGATTGTGGCTTTCTCAGCATCCAACTTCAGCTGTAAAAGCTGCAGCCACACACTGCCCCCAAGGAAAAGCAGAGCAGATGGTCCTCCCATCCCTCCCACCTGCCACACTGAAAGAAAGACATATCTTTTGTTCTACATGTGTAGCTCAGGGCCAGAATTTGCAGAGCTGATTGCCTACTAAAACGAGCCTGAGTCAAGCTCTTGAAAGGAGCACAGAGGACAGTGAGATAAGTTTTAAGGCAAAGTTTTTCAAGCTTTTCTTCTCTGAGACAATAGGTGCAATCCTATTGAAGCTGGGTGTCTCCAGGTAGGACCTTACTGAAGGTGAAACCACTGCAATTCAGTATCTCCTCATTAGATCTCATGGAAGATGAGGTCATTTATGGTCCTCCCATAAGTAAATGGCTAATTAGAAGTTATGTTCCCCCGTAGCCTTCACTTCAACATGCCAACTTGTAAAAAAATACCAAATGCCTTACTTGCTCAGGCTCTCTTGAGGCTAATTTTTTATGAGAGGAAGAGTTGAGGAATGCTCTGACAGAAAATAACACATGGATGTCAGAGCCCCTTTAATATCTGTTTATGCACCTTTTGACCACAAATTTGTCTAATCCCATCTTGACCCTGCTGATCCTCTCTGACTCCACCATCCCTTGAACCAACAGATTCCAGAAGTTCACTATTTACCATGTAGAAAAGTATTTCCTTTTATAGTTTATTTTCTTTAACCATTTTTTTCTTAGTTTTAGTGGCAGGTCTTAGTCCTAGCACAATTTGATGACTAACAAATTTGTGTTTATGTCATCATGCCTCCCCTAGACATTTAACTTCTCTCTCTGTTATTACACAGGCCAGCTCCCCAAGACCTACACTTAATCATAATTAGTGGTCAGATCTAGATCAGCACATATCAGCCACCCACGACATTGTTTGCACTACATTACAACTCACCACAGCTCGAGTGAATGCTGCTTTTTTCTCTTCCAGGCTGGAGGCTTTTCCTCTCCAGACATAAATTTTGAAGCCACCTTGGTCCAAAATGTAGCAGTCCTGAGGATAAACCCAAAAAACAGGAAACAGAAAAAAACAGATGTGAAAAGCTCTGTGCAGGAAAAACTCATCATTTGCAGCCTGATCAGGTTGGATCCTTCTTGAAGATTTAGGTTAGATGTATATCTAGCTCATTTCTCTGCCTTGCAGAGCTCTAACCCTGGTGCAACCATTATCAGAGGTAACAGAGGATGAATTTATCATGGTTCATAAATAGACTACAGCTACCACCAACCTCACAGGGCAGGGGTTCACAGGTGTGGGCACACCTGGCCCAGGCTGCTGATTTATAATTGTAATTAGTTGAAGTATGTATTTTTCTTAGGCATTGCTCAAAACTGGCTATCACCACCTCACAGGAGAAGTTCTCAAACCAAAACCACCATCACCTCTAAAATGGACCTGGAGAAGTGTATGCTGAAATATCACCCCCAGCCTGCTGCTGGTGGTGCTCATTTACACCCAAATCTGCTACTGAAGGAGCAGGAAAGGTCCAAGTGAGACATTTTCTACATGAATATTTTGTCTTCATTTAGATCCCTGATCTGGAGCTGAAAGTGTTGCAATGCTGTGAACGCAGCGGGACCCCGAACTCGAAGGGGATGAGGTGTGTGCTGAGCCCATCCCCACTGCAGAGAGCTGGTGCTCCAAACATGCTGTGGGACCAAAGGCTGCTCCCTTTTCAAACTGAACTATGAAAGGAAAAACAAAGGCTTCATATGTCTGCAAATGGAGGCTGAGATTTTAACAAGGCTGACATCAGGATGAAAAGGGGAGCGGGAGCCTTGCGGCACAATGCTGCTTTGGAATAGGCTGGTCTGCACTGCAGAGAATTAAGGATGAGCAATTCTCTGCCAAATTTTAGTCAGAGGAAAAGCCTCTGTTTTCTGAAAAACTCTGCACACAGGGTCTGTCAGGAAATCTCCTTTCAGGGTGGGTCACTGAGACCAGCCACTTGCTACAGCAGGAAAACAAATCTCCCTGGTTTCGTGAGCAGAGTATTTATTTGCTCCGGAGTCAGCAGAGGGAAGGCTATCCCTGAACATCAGGTATTAAGAAGCCTTCATTCCATCTGGAATTTATTCCTGGTATGCAGCTCTCCCTCACTGTGATTGCCAAGCTAATATAATCCTTGGCTGAGAGCATCAATTTGCCATCTCTTCTTGGAACAGCTTCAACACACCACCTACCTCCGGCTGCTGAGATTGTAGCAGGGCTAAGCTGTCCTAACCTAACAGCAGGGCTAAGCTGTCCTAGTGATGGAAGGCCCAATAATTTTCAGGAAACAGGTGCTCAGCTGAAAACAAAGCGAGCCACAGCCTCCCTTTCTCGCTGGAAAGGCCACTCTGGCTTTGTCTCACCTCGTGCTGGAGCAGATCCTGCGTCAGGGGCCGGGTGGCGATCTCCTGCACCACCAGGTCACTATCCTTCTCATAGACGCTGCAAGATAGAGCCACCGAGCTGAGTTAAACCCCACAGAGCCCTCTGTGAGAAGGGGTGGGGTTTGGAGCACAGCCCAGCACTCACTGGTAGAGCCGGACGTTCGCTTTCTGCAGCTCGTCAGCTTTGGTGTCGGGGATGGCGTCGCGGAGCTCCCCGCGCCTCTCGCCCAGCACCATCCTCATGATCTGCATCAGGTCCGGGGAGTCCCTCTCGTTGTCAACGATGCCAATCTGGGCACGGCCGCCCCTCTCGCTGTCCCTGATGCTCCGAGCCAGAGCAAGACCCTGCACAAGGACCCGCAGGGGTAAGTCCTGACACTCACCACAAATTCAGCGAGCCCCAGACCCCAAGCCATGACTGAGAACCAACAGCCCAAGCCTGGTTATCACAGCTCTCTGGAGCTCCTAGTGTCCTCCACATTTAGCTGTGAAAGAAGCAGATATGGCTGTAATGCCTGATTATTAACTAACTCCTAGGAAAAACATTGCTGATTGTAGTTGCTGCTGACGTGGCTCCCGCAGGGCACAGGCGTGTGGGAGCCACAACAGGCACTGCCTGAGTGTGACTGTACACAAACAGGTCCAGTGGGCTCGTGGGATGGTCTGGGGGAGAGATGCACACACGCTGAGGCCAACGAGGCAGGAGGCTGCAGAGCTGCAGGACCCCGGCTGCCTCGCGGTGACGTTTTACATTTAAATGTTTCAAGTGTTCAAAAAACGTGGATGTCTTCTGTGAAAAAAGCAGCGTGAAATGTCAAGCAGCTAATTAGGCTGAAATCTCAGTTTTCCATTGAATTTTTTTTTTTTGTTCCATGACTCTTACTGCTTTAGGTTTGAAAGATTCCTCTCTTTATTAGACATAGGGAATGACCTGCTTGAGGCCTGAGATGAACCCAGCAGCCATGAACCTGCTCCCCCACCTGTGTTGAGGATTGCTTTATATCTTCTTCAGTAGCCACAGGATCTCCACTGTGCCCCGAAAATGGCATTCCCTGTGGAGATTCCCCCTCTCCCAGTTCATCAGGGGACACCCTGCACAGAGCAGACCCACCTGCCTTTTAATATTATAATGACCACAAGCTCAGCCACCAGCTTTGCTGATGACCCACTGCTGTACCCTGCTTTATTATCTCTGTATCTTGGTTCCTCTATCAGTAAAATAAGGATAATGATCCCTTTGCAAAGTGCCTCAAGAGCTATAGATCAGCACCTGGGTGATGCATTCCTGCTTGTCTCATACTGACCAAGCCGGAATTCCCTATTGATGCTGTGAACAAAAAATTAAAATTAATCTACCCTGAGGTGGTTACTGCAGCTAACCCTACTGGAGTTGCTGACTTTCTAATCCTATGCCATGCAAACTACAGGGCACAGAGGGTTGGAGATGAGCTCCAGAGGGAGCTGGATGACTTCCTGGGGCTGGAACTAGTGATGTGTCCTTGGCTGCCTGTGAAACCCGACCTGAGGCCAGATCTGAAACACAGGAAAGCACTTCCATGGGCCTCTAAAACCAGCAGATGGGCAAGTATAAAATTTATCATTGTTTACCTTGCTCATACCCATTGAAGCTCTTAAGATTTTTACTGTGCAAACACTGCATGTTTTTTCTTTATAATTTTTTCCCCCAGGCATCAAAAAATAGAACCTTAAACCAAGTGGCTTTCGCCTGTACTCACCCTGGATTTCTCAGCAATGCTGCAGCTGGGTCCATTCCACTGGATCAGCACTTTACCAAGGTCCAGCAAGAAAACATCTCCCTTATTGAAACTGTCCCAGGAGAGTGCTACCTGTCACAGGGAAGTTAGAGAGTTTGGCAAAGTGGGAAGGGCAGGGAGAGCTGCAGGTGACAAGTCACAGCCATGGCAAACCTGTCCCTGGGGATGTAAGAACGGTTTTGCAGTGAGTGCTCATTCTGCTGGCACTCAGCTCTTCACTGAGCACAGTGGCTTCTCCCGTGGTAACACCAGACCCTCGAGTGAGGACTTGAAAACTGTCCTGAAATAGAACTTCTTGTGCAGAAATGAGATACCCACCAGGCAAATCTGCTCAGAAATGAGTGTAGGAGGAGAGGGAAGGAGAAATGATCCGTAAGAAGAGCAGGATCTTCTTCTTACCTCTGTGGCTGACACGTGCTTCTTGCCCTTGACGTGAAGAAGACGCTTGATGTTGTACATGTTGGTCTCCACGTGCTTAAATCCTGAAGCCACTCCTCCCTTCTTGTAGCTGTTGTGTAGCAGAGAATAAAGAGTTGGAGCTGGTTAGAAAACACCTTCCCCCCTATCTTCTGAGAACATCCCAAGCTTTTAGTGACAACTAAAAAATCTAGAGGAAAAATAACCTCAAAGTCCTAAAATTGCAGTGGTAAATGCTGTGTTGCCTCATTGCTGCTCATGGTCCTTATCATGGTGCCTGTCTGCCTCTTGTGGGTGTTGTGTTGCTTCTGTGCACACAATTACAGAATCTTAAAATCATTTAGGTTGGACAAGACTTTAAAGGTCATCAATTCCAAGCATTAAACATCCTGGGAGAAATTGAACAGGCAGGTCAGGGATGGCAATGGAAGCAAAACACAACCACACTGAAAATCCCATTAACCATGGCAGTGGCATCCCAAAATTGAAATATTCCATAAGCATTCAATTAAAATATGAAACAGATTGGCAGAAAACAAACTTTTGGCTAAAATTTAGTTTTCTTCAAAATAGTTGTTCTATTACAAGTAGCTTAAACAGGAAACTGTCACCAGAACCAGAACAAAACTGTGAACAGGTACAGGACACTGTCTCTCAGATTTTACCTCCCAATTTTTTTCTTCCATCCTTGAATGCACACTTTGCAGTAGCCACTGTCAGCACTGTTATCACCTCATGCCACGAGGCCATCCCCTCTCTTGTGGCAACTTTGCACAATCACATCATGAGAGGACACAACCCCAAAAGGAAGTCCCAGAGCCCTTTTAATGTTTTTTGGGCAAGTCTAACCACTCTTACATATCCTAGACCATTGTAGAAAACAGATCCATTGTTCATACTACAGTAATAATTGACACAATGCAATTGCCATTTAGGGGAAAAGAGAGACAATTGTTGATTATAGTTTTTGCCATGTGGGTAATAGATGTAATTTATGGTAGCTGGAAAGGTACTGGCTAATGTGGTCAGAAATGTGATTCACAGCACTTTAGACTTGTTTGGCCTGGTGTAAAATTTCCACAGAAGGATGCCCTGGTGATCAGTCCACCTGCCAAGGTGTGGAAAGAGCTTGCTTTAATTTCTCATTCCGCCTCACACTTCCTGACTGACCACAGGGATGTGGCTTAGACCCGGATGAATTCTATTTCATGCTGATTTCAGAGGCAGATAGGTTTCCAGATAGACTGGTTTTGACGGTCTGATTTTCAGTCCTTCATTGTCCCTTACTCATCTTTAAGATGAGGCTAAAAGCACTTTTCTGTTTCAGAAAAGTTCTGAGGAGATTCATGAGAGATTGCTGAGATGCACAAGGCAGAGATATCCAGCCAGACTGGGATGGAGGATATTGACCCAGGATGGGTTTTCATCTGAGTGTTCTTCAGCTGTTTGAAACCAAGGCACTCAGGCTGTTTATTGCCAACGAAGATCTTCCTTGGAGGACAGTGATTGGAGTCCTTCCAAAAACCCCAGAGTGAGCAAACACCCTGGGACTGGATTCAATATATCCACATATCATATGTTCAACAGTATCTTTTAAATGATAGAAATTCAAATTTTCCTTCCACTACAGGAATATTACTCCCAGTATGAGCCAAATCAGCCCTTCACTTCAAGGTGGATATTAGTCTGAAATGCTCTGAATGAGCACTTGAAAGTCTGTGGAAGAGAGGAACGAAGACCCTGGGGTGAACAAAAGGGAGGTTAAGATGCAATTACTGCAAATATCTGGGAAAATGACCAGTGGAACAGAATGCCACAGCTACAGACTCAGTGTCATAAATAATTCCCTCAAAATGGGAATTCTTTGCTCTGAATTTTAACCAACCTCGGTGCTGATCTGTATTCTGCACATTTTTGAGATGTGGGTGGCTCTGAGACATAGAGCAGCAGAGGGAACCCCAGGAGCCACGACCCACCTCAGGGCAGGTCATTTTGAGCTACTCACATAATCCCGTGGCGGAAATAGCTCTGGAAGGTCTCGGACTCGTGTCCCTGCACCTCGCGGTGCTGCACGGGGCTGCCCCCGAGCGCGGTGTCCAGCTGGGTGACGTACATGGCCGCGGCCCCTTGCTCGTCCTGGGAGGAATCCTTGCCAATCCAGTAGTGCAGATCCACAGCGGTGCCGCGGGAGGTCCTTTTGGTCTGGAAGAGGTGGGAAGGACAAGTGGGGGTGAAGACAAAGCCCATTTTTGTGTTTCGAAACCAGGTGACCACAGAGTCCTTTCCCAGTTCTGCCTTTCTCCTGAGCATGGGGAGAGAGGACAGAGCCTCAGGTACTCCCTGGGAGCTCGGCCTGGAGCTCTCGTTATTCAGCAGAGCGTTTATGGATTCTAAAAACTGAACTAAAGGATGTTTCTGTCTGATATTCTTTTATAACTCCTGTTATCAAGGAAAACTGAGCTCCCGTGCAATTACAAAAATTAATGTGTTCAACCTTTCCTGCTCTTGTAGATTTTGATATTAAGACATAAAGCAGATTCTTCTCACTGATCACCCTTTGAAACGCAATGCACACTGCTATTTATTTGCCTGCAGATGCTACCCTTTCTTTCCTGTTGTCTTTCTCATACCACATGACAAAGCAGCACAAACTGCCTCGAAATTCCTGCTGACTTGCAAAACAGACATAACTCCAAATGAAGCTGAGCCAGTGTGTGCATGCTGGGATTCATCTTATTACAGAAAACCCCAGCAGCCTAGAAAAAGGAGGCAAGCAGGCTGAGAAGAAGGTGTGCTTAGTGTTATTTGAGTTGTGCCAGTTATTTTTCAGCACCCACTGTGTTAAATCCCATCGTGGACACCTGGGAAAGGTAATAAAAGCTCATTTTATAAGCTGGATTTGACACTAAGTTCTGTTTATTTGCTTTGTGCAGTGATACCACAGCGAAACACAGCAGAAGGAGTTGAATAAAACACAGCTCTGTTCCTCAGGCACAGATAATTAATTTGTGGCAAAATCGCTCAATTTAGTACAGTGCTGCTGGAGATGATCAAAGTCCCATTGTCCCACGGACAATCTTCATTTGGGGAGACTCCAGTGAAGAAGCAGAATGCAAAGATGAGTGGTTTTACCATCCTGTCTTCCAGGAAGAGGACAGTAATGGGCTGATTAAGGGCTTTTCTGCCTGGGGAAGTTGTTGCAACAGGAGCTGAGCCTGTGAGCATCAAAATCCATATTTACACTCTCAACTCCCTGCAAGGAGTATTCTAAGCATGTGTTTGTGGGCCTGTAACTCAGGCTTTCAGCACTCAGAAGGTACCTTAAAGGCACGTGTGAGGGGAATTTGAGCAGAAGACACATCCTGTGGTGCTATCCCAGCCTGCTTTCCCATCCTGGCACATGGTGGGTGTGCATTTGGTCATTGTGGGGCAGTGGAGGCGTTCCTGCCTCCCCACTGGCAGAGGAGTTTGCAGGAGGCACACTCAGACCCAGGAAGTGGGAAACGCTTCTGGTTTCCACCATACATGGATGGGTTTTGGTACGATGGGACCTGCGTTGCTCTATGCAGATGAAGAGATGTGGAAGGGATTTTAGGAGGTGAGTGCAACACATCATCCTCCTGCCAAAATCTGAGAACATGAGGCAGTTTGCACAGAGCTGAGCTGGTTCTCAGCAGTCCCTCATGCTTCTGGCCAGCCCAGGTTCAGCTGGTTGCAGGTAGATCTGGACCAGAGCTGGGTGGGGCTGATGGAGTGTCCTTATGGGGACGTGAGACGGGCTGCAGAGCCTCTGCTGCTGACGTGACACGCGACATGGAACATCTTCATATCCCACATCACCTGCTAAAAATGAGACCCTCCAGCTGGTCACATCCCACATCCCCCCAGGACTCCCAAGAACCATTTAAATGTGGGCCTTGAATGAGTTTCCCAGGAATGTACTGGTCATTTTGCCATGCCTGGGCATGAGTCAGTTGATTGGAAGATAAACACTTTTAATGAATTACTAAGTTAATGGTTCCTCCGAACTTCTGATTTACTAAACAGACAGCGTTGTCGCAACAGCCACGTGAAATTCAGATCCGTGATTAGATGGTGAGCTCACATGCACAACCACTTCAACAGTGCTTTTCCCACAGGACAGGGTGCCTAGGAACCAAGGCAGATCTGAATAAAAAGGGTTGAACCAGTTGCCCACCAGAGACCGGTGCTTGCTGTCCTACTCACGTGCAAAATGATGTAACAGTCTCCTTCAAAAAAAGTCCCATAAGCTTTTTCAGGTACAGGAACCATCTTCATGTTCTGTAAGGAAATCAGAGTTGGGGTCATTGCTAAACGTGAAGAACCAGAAGTTGGTGTGTGTGAAGCAGGACAGGCTGGGGTGCCCAAAACACTGAGGTGACAATCAGAGTTTGGAGAAGGAAGAAGCAGGACTGAGTTTGTGAGCTGGGAAAAGCCACTTCTGGAGGGAATCTCCAAAATACTAAAGGGTGAGAAGGGGAAAATGATGATTTTGCTTGGACAGACCGACAAGTATGTTCTAGTCTCCTTGCTTTTCTGCAATCCTGTGGATTTAGACCTGGGGGTCAGGCCGAAGTGCTCCAGAGCTTGCATTTGTAGGGAATTTCCCAGGAGAGTGAGCACATCTCACCCTAGGTTTAGTTTTGGGCACAGTTTTTACTCAGTGCCCACGAGTTCAAGGACAGCTTTCAGCACTTTGTTAGGATAACCACTCTGCCAGGGGTCCGGGGCAACCAGCAGGGCTGAGAAAAGACAGAGCTGAGGACACCGATGGGTCCCTCACCCCTCCAGACCCTAATTGCAGACTTCCTCTGGCACAAGTGCATAATTAACCAGCCATGCCTGCCCAGAGCAGGTGCCTGGATGTGCCACCCACCGGTCCACAGGCAGCTCCTGGGCTGGAGCTGGCTCTGTGGTTCCCTGAAATTGGAGACACGCATTCTTCTGCTGGCCCGACTTGTTTCCCAGCATACCAGCTTGACCCCTGTGAACCCACAGGGCTCTAATTACAGATCCTCTGGAAAGCAGCTCAGTGCAGTGCTTTGGAGAGAAATGGGAAGGTGAAGGCCCTGGGATATTTGGAACATAGTTGTGACCTGCAGAATATCACTTGGCAACGTTGGAGCCTCTTCCCACTGCTTTCCTGAGCGGATTCTGCTCCTCAGTCCAAACCCACTCTCGTTGTAGGGGAATGTTCTTGGTGAATTGGGCCAGTACAAGGCAGAACTGAGCACAGCTCGGCTCCAGTCCAAAATCAGACACCACCAGCAGCAGAAGGTGACCTCACAGGCTGCAGGATCTCTCCTTGCAGTGACACAGAGCAGGAAAGGCAAGGAAGAAGTACAAAGAGACTCCATGGAATGCCTTTGCTGCAAAAATAGGTGTTTTCCCCATGGCAGCTGCTGGTGTAGACTAAGGCTATCTGTGGATAACCCATATTCTTGGTGAAACAGGGAGTTTCTGGTGTGTTAAAGCAGCCTTGCATTGGCTCCAAAAAGGGGTGAGAAAAGCCTCCTGGAGGTGCTGGAGGAACGGTTTCAGTCCCACCACATTCCCATTTCCTTAATAAATATTATCATCTCTGTTTTACAGAGCAGGAAACCGAAACAACAGCATGTTGAACGTTTCATGGGGAGACATTGAGTCTGTTTCCCACTGTATCTTATCTGTAGGACCCTCTTTTCCCACACAGATGACTGCAGGAATTCATCTTTCTTAAAACATAAACACACACAGATGTGCAGAGGACACGTGCCACCACTGTGACAGAGGACACGTGCCATCACTCTTGTCCTACCTCTATGCCCCATATCTGCAGCCCCAGCTTTCTCTCGATGGTTGGGAGATTCGTGTCACCCTCTGTCATCCTGCAGTCCGAGCTAGAAGGCAAAGGAAGAAAAAACAAAATGTAACTGGATGTAACAGAGCGTGTGCTGGTCAGCTGGGTTGCTCTCACCATCAGTGGATAATAATACAGATAATCCACCCTTTGAAGTGTCTCTGTCTCTTTGCTATTAACAGTTAGGTGGGATGAGCCCCCATTCCCAGGCTATCCATGCTCATGGAGGGCTGAGCCAAGTGTGGGATCACAGCCCAGCAAACACTGGATAGGACGCTGTTGTTCGGGTGGGGGATGATTTTCCCTGGATTTGAACAGGTGGAAAGGATCCACTGGGGTGTGGGACCTGACATCAGTACTGGTTTGTTCCCACCGTGGCACGAGGGGTGGAGGAGACACGAGTGGACCTCCAGGAGTCCTGTGCCCTCCTGGGCCAGTCACTGGAGGTCAGGTCAGGTCAGGTCCCCTGGCCCTGGGGCACTGGGAGCCCAAGGAATGAAGCCTTCCTACTTCAGGCCAAGATTCAGCTCTAAAATGAGACAGGTGTCTCAGGGCAGGGCACGAGGCTCCCAGCTCCCTGCAGGCACAGCCAGCACAGCCAGCAGAGCACACGGAGTGATCCAGTCAATAACCAAAATGTCTATCTATTTTACACAGAGTCCAGCAGCTTCCTAAGCTCTGCTGCCTGCATGGGGAAGAAGCAGGTTTCAGGTTGCCCCCACAAAGGTGTCTGAGAACATTTGAGATGGTTTTGGTGTCTCCAGCTGCCCCTCTGATGGGTGGAGGTCTCCCATCCATCCTCTATCATATCTACCAGCTGTGGGGGAAAAAAAAGCAGCACTATCCTTAGCTGTGCTCCCTGTTCCTGCTGCTGAGGTTTTTGCTCAAGAAAACTTCTGAACCCAGCTTGCTTGCAGGGCAACTTCCTGAAGTGAATGAAACCCCCAAGAAATGTACATAAAAACTTATGTTTTTAAACATAAAAACTTATGGAGTTTCATCCTACTGGAGGTGGCTCTGCTGCAGCAGCCACGGGACAGCCTGTGTTTGTGTAGGGGCACCACCCCCATCAGCCAATCCTGCTCACAAATCCAGGCCCAGCTTCGAGAGAAAACACAGCTCACTGTTCTTCTGAAGGAGGGGAAGAGCAGAGACGTGATCCCTGCCAGAAGGTGTTTATGGCTCGTGGTGCGAGAGCGTGGAGGGATGTGCTGCACGTGGCACCGCAAAGGCGTAACCAGCGTTGGTCACCCCGGAGAGTTTGCACACCAAGTGAGAGCACAAAAAATGCTGCCACAGGCAGGAACGTTGGTCCATCCAGATCTCCCACGGCCCAGGGCTGCCAGACCCTGCCTCCTTGCATAGGTATAGAGCAATGCAGGTATTTCCAGGGGCGTTCTGAGCACAGCCCCAACACCTCTCTGTTACCTGAGCAGGCACAGTCTGGCAGTGCCCAGCAGCAGCAGCCAGACTCGTTCCTCCCTGAACACAGACAGATCTGAAGGACTGTTGGAGACTGAGTCCATGTGGCCTCAGCAACACATTCAGCCACCTTCAGCTCCCTCTCAGCTCCTCCAGAGAGCTTCCAGGCAAGAAGACAAATAGCAAGGACAAAAAAAGACATTTTTCACCTCAATTCCCAGAAAGGTGATTGACACCCACACAGATTAAAATCCAGATCCAGGAAGATATTTCAGTGTCCACAGAGGAGACAGACACTGTTCTAAATGTTGTCCTGACTCACCAGCTGTGGAGTACAGGGCTATCAGGAACTGAATACAAAAACATGGTCTCAATAACCAAAAGACCTCTCCTTTCTTTTAATATCATATTCAAAAAGTCCCTATCAAAGAAAAACCCGAGTGAAGCCTCTTCCCCTCAGCCATATTTTAAATTTATTTAGGGGTTTTTCCTTCCAGCATCAAAACAGGAAGAACCTGAAAACAAAGCCAGCAAAGACATTTATATTTGAGGGCAGTGAAGATTTTTAGCACCACTGACACTTCTCCCTGTGGAAGGCAGCAGGCATCTTGCTCGCCTGCTAACAGCTCAGGAAACCAGCAGCTGGCCAGCTGTGAGACACAGCTGGATCCCTGCTTCTCCCAGCATCCCAACCTCTTCCAGAAACATTAACCCAAAGGATGCTGAGATTCCTCTGACCACAGGCAGTCGTGTTGGACGGAACCCTCTGAGAGCCAGCAGTGCTCCACAGATTCCCAATCAAACCTATTTGACTAAAAATGAGGATCATGGATCTCCTTCACTCCTGGGGATCCTTCCTCGGTCTGAAACCTCACAATTAGTGCTGAGCCCCCACTTTTCTGAGAAATGGTGTCCCTCCCTTCCTCCTAAGTCATTTAGCTGGGGGAGTGTGAATCACAGAGAAGGTTGGCTGTTTCTTTGGGCTTTCCAGCTTCTTTCGGCCGGTGGCCAAGCTAGAAATAATAGGAATATGACTTATATAATCAGACAGCTCATTTCATTAATGATTTAATGTAGGGTTTTAATCAGAGGATCCCATAATTCAACTCCTGTCCAGACGTGAAATACGGTATTTATGGAGTGAAATCTTCCCATCTGTGCTGAAATCATGAAGGGCAGAGACATTCATAATTTAAAAAGAAGAAAAAAAAGGGGGGATGTTAAGGGTCTTGGGGGGCTCACTGTGGGGTTTCAACAGCAGTGTCCGAGGCAGTCCTCATCTCAGTCAAACCAGTTTTGCTCAGCATTAGGTGAAATGCAAATTGGCAAGAAGTGTGAGTCAACCGCCCCCGGGGCAGGAATTCACCAGGGAAGTTCACTGGTTATGGGGATGGATTTGCTTCCTTGGGCATGGACACAGCTTTACCTGTGAACGGAGGAGAGAAGCAGCTGTAGCTCATCTCTGCCCCTACATTAATAACATGCAAATAATTTTTTCAGTTTCCACCTCCAGGACCAGCCTATCCTATTGCCGCCATTTCCAGGGAAATCTTCGTCTCTCCATGGGAAGAGGAGAGAAGTTCATCCCATGAATGTGGGCTAAGAGGTGGCCACTGCATGGCAAAGGCAGCTTCTGACCTGGAGCTGCTCTGCTGGGCACCACCACTGGGTTAAGGTGCTATAAATTAAATAGCAAAGAACAAATGCTGCTCTTGACTGAGGGCAGAGAACCTGGAAACTGAACTTCGGTGGCTGGCCCTTGACTGGATGTGTCAGCCAGGGACACCTGGAGCCTCCAGAGCTAAAATCAAAGCTTTCCCTGTCACAGTCCAGGCAGCAAAGCCGGTGGGTGAAGGCAGATGGGTCTCCCTTACACCCCCTGCCCTCTATGCACTGCCAGAATCCCAGCAACACTCCTGCTTGCTAAATCCAACCCTCATCCCCTCTCCAACCAGCACAGCGTGGGGAAAAGCTCTGCCGTCAGGAAGGACTACATGACTAATTAAGTGTCAAGGTCACTCCCAAGGCTGGTTAATGATTAATAGCTGGGGTGGAAGTGCCAGCAATCACTGCTTCGTTTGGGTCAGCCCCGTCCGTGTTGGGAACCCAGACCTGGCAGGACATTTCTCCAGGCAGTCTTGGGCTATTTGGGTGGGGAGGGAAAAGGAGGACTCAGAAGGGGGACAGGGGAACATTTCAAATCCCTGAAGCACACTCTGAATTCAGGCTGGTTTGGCTTGTCTGGGTTTTGGCGCGCACTTGCTGGGCTGTAGTCACGGTAATAAAAAAACCCCAGTGAAATGACTAATGCTCTGCACAGCTTTGGGAAAATAGGAAGCAGCTGTGGCTCCAGCCTTTCCAGGCTGAAAGGCCTAATTATTGGGAATACTTGGACTGGCATTAGATGAGGTAAACCAGGGGCTGTTGAATTGCTTTCATTGTCTCCCCTACAGTTGGGCATCTGGGCCCAAGTAGGTGCCGTTTTTTGTTTGCAGAGAGGACAGCGGTTAACTCTTGTTTTGCCCAGAGGAACGAAATTCAGCACTGGGAGTTTCCTTGTGCGGCCCATCAGCCACAGCTCAGGAACAGTGACTGTCCAGAAGCACAGCACTCAGCCTGGGTAAGCTGTCTTTTATTTCTCTGTTGCAACAGGAGAAAAAGCAGCTTTTATGCCACAGGAAAATCATAGGTAGGGAGGGCCAGCAATGGGGCTTGTCTTCTCTCTCATGTTGTCACACACTCAGAGCTGTAAGACCTGCCTCCAACCCATGCTGGACGTGCTGGAGCGTGGTGATGAGGCAGGGAACGGGATATGTGTTGTGGAGACGGGAAAAGAGGAAAAAGCACAGCTCGGCTCATCCTCCTGCTCCAAGTCCCGTGAGGTCCAGGTTCAGGACCAGTGTGGCCAGCGAGCCAAGGACAGGGCTCTGCCCAGACACGCCTGGGTGACCACAGAGAGCACTTCAGCCTTCCTGGAAAGAGCTGTTGCCTGGCAGCTAAAATTACGTAAAGCAGGCCTTGAAATAAGATGCTATTTCTGATCACGGTGGGCAATTAAACATTGGAACAGCTTATTAGGGAAGCTGGCAGGCTCGGCTTTGCTTAATGTCTTTGAAATGAGATGAGTGAATGGCTGGGCTGGGCTCAGCTCCTCGGGCTCTGTGGCCATGAGCCCTGCTCAGGTGCTGCACTTCCAGCAAGCTGCTCCTTCCCATGGGTTTGGCAGCGAGGCAAAAGCAGGGATTGGCCCTCGTGCTTCAGCCACCTCCACTGGTCAGAAAAGATCTCCAGTCCATGCTACAAAGTCATCAGGATGGATCATGAAGTGGTTTTAAGGGCTTTTTTAGACTTAAGTAGTGCTGGATCAAAACCTGAGATGGGGCATTGGATGGGATGAGCTAAGATTGTGCTCATCTCCTCGGGGTCAGTGGCTCTGGAGATAAGAGGGGACTCCACTGGTTTAAGATGGGCAGGTTTTCCCCTCTTTCCATGAATGGCTGCCAGGGATCACCACACCACGAGCTACCTGACACCACAGGTGACTGGTGTTTTCTGATCTTTGCTCAAGGGCTGGGGTGCTGAGTCTGTTCAGGGTTAATGTGAGTGAAGATGTAAGAGCCTGGGATGAAGAGATGGTTTAATGCTGATGATGGCCTCTCGAACTGAGAGTGCTCTACAGCCCAGGAGAGGTTTGAATTCCCTATTCAGTGAATTCAAAGGATGCAGAAACCTGGATTTACCTGCCAAGTGATTTCTCAGGCTCTGAAAGAGCAGTAACCATTTTGCCCTGTCTGAAAAAAAGCTGACCAGTGTTCCCTGGACCCAGTTGCTCTGTCTCTTGAACTCTGGAACTTTACCCCATCTCCAACCACCATGGCAGGCATTACAAGAAAGAGACCCCTGGCTTAGTGTGACTTCTTATAACCTGTGCCTTCTCCTCCTGGCCATTTCTCTGTCTTAGCAGCTGATACTTGGTCATTCCCAGAAAGCCACAGAGGCTGTGAGCTTTAGCTTTCAGCTCCTTGTGAGGATGGACTTTGCACTGATCCTCCAGTCCTTCCCTTGTTCCTAACATAAAAGCAAAGAGCACAAGGAAATACTAGGTTCCTGGGAAATAACCACCTTCCCAGTTGCAATGATGCCATGATGATTTTTTGCCTTTTCTTTTATACCCCTTTTATACACCTTTTTATAGCTGTGGTATTCTTAGTGTTTTTTAGCTTACATTCTTGGACTTGTTTGTCAAGCTAGGAGACTGAACATCTTAGAAGCTTCCTAGTTAGGGATCAGAGTGCCCCAGACCCCAAGGTCCTCTCCAGAACACATTCTGTAAACTGAGACAGAACCATCCAGGGGAAGGTTCCTTGGGGAGGGGGGCTTACTCGAGCCTCTCATTAGGGAATCTTTGATAGATATGCTAATTAGTAACACCTATAATGTTATACCAGATCTATTGTGGGTGTGCATTGTGGGGTGCATTTCGGGGCATTTCACCTGGACGTGGTGCACCTAAGGATCCTTAAAATAAATACTGAGGTAAAACCCCTTTTTTCCTTCTAACCGTGTTTGAGTCTTGATTTTAAGACCAGAAAAAGTCGTCAGCAACAGCCCTCAATCTGTATCTCATCTGCCTCTCCTACTCCCTCAGAGGACATCTGATTTAGAAGGGAAGGCATCTCATGATTTATCTCCTCTGACTTTGACCAGCCCCTGCAGCTGCATTTCCACCTGCCATAAATTCTAGCTCAACACCTCACTCCATCCAGGAAATACTGCTCATCTCTCCACACCTCTCTTCATGATCCCCCTTGTCCCTCTCTGTTTATCTCACTGCTGGTGGCGTTCCAGCAGCCTGATCTTTAAGCAGATGGTCTTCGGAAACTGATTTATAAGAGCAGATTTTTTTTTCCACAAACTGCTGCTATTTCTGAGTCCTCCCTCTAAAATTTTACCAGCTGACTGCTTGTCCTGGGAACAGTGGAGCTGCATTGTCCCAGGAAACTTCTCACTGTGTAGGAACAATGCACTGACAATTAAATCAGAGCTTTAACTTCAGCCACGGCTCCCAAGTCATGAGGTCTGAGTTTCCACATCCATCACGCGGGATGTGGAGCCCAGAGCTCAGCAGTGGCTGGCTCTGGAAAAGGCAGAGGCACTTGGCTGAAGGTGGGGCTGGCAGGCCTCGCCTTGGTGTCCTACAGAGAAGGTCAGAGCACCCAGGCAGCTCCTGGCTGAATTTCTTCCCGGGAAGTCCTTCTTTCCCGGGATGTCTTTGAAAGCAGGAGGCTCTTCCAGGCAGGCAGGATCTCTGCAGGCTGAGGGCAGCCCTAAAACACTCAAAGCTTTCCTAAGCAGCAGCAGAGGCTGAGCTGCAGGAGCCTCTCCCAGAGATCAGCCCCGTGACTGATAACAAACTCTTGCTGTGCAAAACCCACCTCTCTCTGAAGGTCCATGAGAAAAAAAACAGGGGCACAAGAAGCTGTTAAAAACCTCCTGCACACAAGCCCCCTGCAGCAGCATTGCCCTGGTGTGGTGTCAGGTGTATTTTTGTCAAATAATAAATTTCAGCTTGGTGCACACCTACTTCAGAGGTATCCACTGCACCTCTGGCTCCTCTCTCCGTGGGGTTTTTGAGTCAGCAACAGCACAGAGCCATCCCAAGGGAAAGGTGAGCAGGCAGCTTGCCAATTCATCTGGAACAAATCTTTCCTTTCTTTCAGTTCTTTCTCCCCTGGTGAGAGGGAGAAATTCCTGGCTCAGGACCAGCACTGCATCCAAAGGCAGGGCTTCGTGCCACAGCGAGGGCAGGACACGCACGCAGAAGGAGAGCAAAGCCATTTTAATTCCTCTTCCTGGCTTCCACGGAAGTGGTTCAGGTTCTCTCTAACTACCTTCTAATGACTCACCACCTCCAAGAAAAAAGTTACCATCCTCTCCCACATCAGCGTTGTAACAGAGCATTATGTAACCCCATGGCTGCAGGTTAAGTAAAACCAGAGCTGAGACATCAGGGAGGAAAGTGTGTTTGTTCACCTGGGCAAGACCTTCCTGAGCCCTGGGGAGCACGTGCTCTTCAAAGGCTTACAGGAAGTAGAAAACCTAAAAAAAAAA
Organism: Dicrurus megarhynchus; assembly: GCA_013399195.1. Lineage (NCBI taxonomy): Eukaryota > Metazoa > Chordata > Aves > Passeriformes > Dicruridae > Dicrurus > Dicrurus megarhynchus. The sequence goes on from VXAD01007415.1 coordinate 2,888,009, forward strand.
AAAAAAGCATTTTCCCAGCTGAAACTGAGGAAAAGGCCACAGCTTCCTGTGCAGATCCTGGAGGAAGGGTAGGAGAGGGGGTTAGAGGCTGGGATTTATTGGGTGTCTCAGTTTTAGCTGCACAAGTCTGAGGAGGGCTCCCCCTCGGTGGTTCCCCTCATCCTGGCGTTTGCTCCAGGGCAGATCCAGTGAATCTTGGACAGGAGGGACTTGCTGTTCCTTTGGCCTAGCAGGAAAACCCCTGGGTGGAGAGCCCAGCTTGCCACACTTCCCTCCAACTCTCCCAGAGTGGGGGGGGGCTCAGTCCCATCCACTGTGCCCCAAGATTCTGCCAGCATGAACTGAGACAAATACCACAAATAAAACCTCCATTAAACCCAGGTGCCAGTGCCCACCTAGCACTCCGAAAACATCCTTCTCAGAAAACAAGTCTAAGAGCTAGGATTTTTGCTGCTGCGTGCAATAATTTTGTATTTATTGTAAGAATTCACACATGTGCACATGTGCAAGATGAAGAGCAGCTTTTCCCTGGTGCCCAGTTTAATGAGTGCAGTTGAATAAACCCTTGCCCTCAGGACCTTTTTTTGGCGGTGATGGAGCAGGGGAGATGCTCTGTCTCCACTCAGATCAGCTGGAGAACTGGTTCCAGGGCATTGGCTTCCCAGTGGAAAGTGGCAAGATAAACATTAACTACCAAAAAGAAGGGACTGTTTCAGTTTTGTCCCAGTTCAGACCTGCAAGCATGACATTAAACTTGGGAACAGAAACCCAGGACTTCTGCAAAAAAAAAAAAAAAAAAAAACCAAACAAACAAACCAGGTTTCTATTTTGGATTGCAAATGAAAGCAGGTGCTCTGTGGGTGACTCTGCACTTCCATCTCTGGCCCAGCGAGATGTAAAAGGTTTATTCAGGGGGAAGTTTTGTTTCTCAAGCAGCAAAGGGAAGCTCACCCTTTGTGAGTGTTGGCTGACATAACTCTAATGAAAGGCACCTGACCCGTGTCAAAACAAAAGGAGACCAACTAACCCAGCCCAAGCTTCCACGGGGATGGTGCTGAGCCAGGCTGTGAGTTGCCTTTTCTGAGCTTTAAGGTCTCGGAAACAGAGCCAGCCCTTCCCAGGATCTCCTCTCACTGGAACACCAGCACCACACACCTTTGTGGCAGCGGTCACCCACAGCAGTGTCACCCTCCAGGCTGTGCTCACTCGTGGTGTGTTTGTCCCTGTGTCACCCAGCCCTTCCAACCCCCAGTGGGCTGTGAGGCTGCTCTTGGTTCTCCTGGGACTTTGGAGGTGCCACTCAGCTTCTCTGGACAGAAATGAAGGCAGAGAGAGCAGCACCTCAAAGCCAGATGAATAAAACACCCCTGAAAACACTGCAAAAACAGCTTTACACAGAGCCACTCATCCTGGACAACCTTTTTCACCTGGAGCTGCCAATGGGAGTTTTGTCTGAGCACCAGGAAGGGAACCAAGCATCTGAAAGCCTGGGATGGGTGGGATAGCAACAACGGACAGCAATTCAGGCTCTAGCACACTCCCAAAGGAAAGATGGGTACCCAGATAGTCTCTCTAACCCAAAAAAGAACATGGTTTCTAGCACCACCCTGTGCAGCTGTTTCTCTAAGAGCAGTTTCAAACAAAGGGCCAGGCACAAACCTCTCCTTTCATCCCAGGGCATGGCAACAGGACATTTTTAGGTAGAGGAGGTCGACTGCTCTGAATAGCTCCTTCCACAGGAACTGCCCAGCATGGAGCCCAACCATGCAATTTAATGTCCCCCACGTGCCACATCTTTGACGTGGATATAAGGAAATAACGAGTTCCACTGTTCCTGTACCCAGCACTGCCTCAGATAAGCCTGAAGAGGCTCAGGTAAGGACAGATAACAAACAAGAGGGTTTCTGTTACAAGCAGAGATCCTTGGAAATCCAGGCAACTGAATTGGATGCACATCATCCACTGCCTGGACTTCTCAGCCTGAAAGATGCCGGAGACTTTAAGTGACAATATTCGCCCCTTTCTGCATTCCTTTCACATCCAGAATGGGTGGAAATACAGTAGAAATGTATAATCATCCAGGATAAACCATAATTAGGCCCATTTCCAGGGCTGTATTATATGGAGAGAGAGCTCATGAGAGGAGAGGTTTTAATGAGTTATGGGGGAGTGTTGCCCCTTGTGAATGAAGGATCTGTCCCTCTGAGGGGACAACGGAAGCTGAAGAATATACATGAATAAACAAAGAGCTGGAGCAGAGATATTTTGGGTGTGGTGTGGCCACACTGGAGTCCTTCCTCGTGCAGATAGGTATTTCACACATGGGAAGCCCAGCCTGTGGCTTGTGTCAGTCCAGAGCAGATCTCAGAAGGCTGACACAAAAAATGTGATGAAGGAGGGACCTTGAGGAGGGTCAGTGGTGCCTCATGTGTTCCCCAGGGGTGACAAAAATGCTGCTGGGGCAGGTAACACCAAGGCAGGACCAAGGCTTTGGCTGTGCCCTGAGCTCCCTCTGCTGCACTGGGCATTTCAGGGCTTCCAAGTGGGGCATGGTGTATTTAACTCTGTGAAAACTGAGGGAAGGCTTTTGGTCTGGCAGGACGTGCCCAGCACAGAGCAGAGCCCCAGCAGCTTCCCAAGCTCGGGGCAGGTGTCTGAGCCAGCCTCCTCCTCAGCTGGGGATGGATCACCACAGGATGTGTGGTCCTTAACAGAAAAGATAACAACTTCCATGCTCAAAGTCCAGAAACAACTTGCACAGCTCCATGGAAAAGACCAGGAAACACGGTGAACGTCTTCAGCATCCCTGGCCGTGCAAGAGCAGGGATTTATTGACTCAGCCTAACCTGGGGCCCCAAGATACAGGAGAAGACAGGAGATCAGGGTGACACTGCCCGCAGCCATGGCAGAAAACCTTTGCTCCCAGCCGGGAGACCTTGGCAACTGCTGCCTCAAAGTCCTGCCTGGGAAAAAACATCATGAGACCTCCGTGTCTGACAAGGGAGCTGGAGGAGGATAAAGGCATCCTGTGTGTGCAGGGAGGAGGAGGAGGGGAGGCTCACCTGGCTCTGCCAGGAGGAAGGGGAGGTTATAGGGGATTTTTTCTGATCTGCCTTCCACCTGGCATCCCGGGGCAACGGTAAAACCCCGCGGAAGAGGAGAGCCGGTGCCCTGCGATTGTCTAATCTCTACTTTGCAGGCTCTAATCAGCCCATTTAGCTGCGGTGTGTAAAAAGCACCTGGATGATTCACCATCTAAGTGCTTCTCTGGCGGGGCCAGTTTGCTTCAGCTGCTGTAACACTTGTTTACATCTGCGTTAGGGCAGCCTTGAATAAGCGTGAACCTCCCACAGATGCTAATTCATATCAGCTCTCCTTTGTGTTAAATATTTATGTTCCTAATAGGCACGCCTAAGAAAAATACTGGCAAGTGAGCCTGCAGCTCAACTCCATTACAACTCAATTTTACCTCAGTGCAACTCGCATCTCAAACGAGGAGGATGAGAAAACATTCTATTTGCAGAGCAGAGCAGCCCAGCAGCTCGGCCATTAGCAATCTGTCGATCGGATGACAATAAAACCCATCGATGAGAACTCCCAAAGACTTTCTGTGGCTGCCTGGACCCATAACTGCGCCCCAAAGGCAGGCGAGCTTTCGGCAAATCCCCACGGCAGCGAAACATAAAACAACCCGGGCCCCAAACAAAACGCTGTTAATCTCGCTGCACGAAATCAGAGCCAGTCTGTGCAGAGAGCTAAAGGAAAAGATGTGTCCTCGGAGCCGACATGAGCCCGGACGGGTTCTTGGCAACCTCAGAGCTGCTTGTTCCAGCCCCAAAAGATGTAAATCAGGGTGGGCTCATTTCAGTAGACACATCCTGGCGTGCACCACGGGAGAAATTGGGGTTTTTTTTTTAAAGTTTGAAGCATATTAATTTTTTGTTTGCTTCTTACTATCCCACAGAACAAAAGTCATTGAACAGTTCTGGCCTCATTAAAACTAGCAGGGGTGCAGGGAGGCTGCTCACCTTGCTGCAAAGTGTGCGGTGTCCTCGCAGGTGTCCCTTCTCCACCAAGCCCAGCGCCTTCTCTCCTCTTCTGTCCCTCTTCGCCGAGTTTCAAGGCACTTTTGTTCACTGTTCTGCCACCTTGTCAGCTCGGGAACAGCACTGTTCGGTAATTCAATCCTCTACTTAACCGCAGAGACACTCCTACCCGGAGATCACACCCATTCCCAGGCTCACGGAGGGACAAAGAGGGAGCCGGTACGGGAGAGTTTCAACCAACTCTCTGTTTGCATCAAATATCCACCGCTCTGAATTCACTGAATAATGATTAAGTGCTGCTTTCATTTAAAACCTGTTTCGTCCAGGTTTAGAAGGGCACAGGAGGGATTTTTTCCCGTCTCTGCGGGACAAAGCAAGGTGCGGTGCTGCTCAGCGCTGCCTTAATTCTTGGGGTCAAAGAGTTCCAGCTCCAGTCTCCGACTGTCCCGGGTTTTGGCAAAGCTGTTCCAAGGGGAAAAGTGCTCAGGAAAGACCCCTGCTCCTCTGCTCTGTGCAAGGCCGAGCTGGGTGTCCCTGTGCTCACAGGAGCCCTGCGTGGGTGCAGCCCAGGGCGATGGGGAGTAGGGGTGAGGATTGCCGTCAGGATTAGTGACTGGAATGGGGATGTTAACAGAGCATTGGAGTGTTTAACTGGGCTGCCCTCCCAGGAGAAGAGTAATGATAAACCAGACAGCCCCAGCAGTGTTTGCTGAGCCACCTTGGGCGGCAGAAAGCTGCGTCTGCGGACACTTGTGGCTTACTGCTGACAAAAAATTACCTGTGAAGGATGGCTGGAATACTGCAGCCACTGAAGGCTGCCCCGATGTCACTGGCTGGGGATGACCTGAGGATAAACCATCTCCTGGCATTCCCAGATGTTCCTGCCTGGCATGTGGATGCTGCTGCTCGCTGCTGAGGGAGGGAACATCCTTCTCTGGAGAAGGCACCACTTAGTACCTTGTCATCAGCCACCAGCTCTGCTTTTGGGGGCCCAGGGCCGTGTCCAGCTGTGTTCTGCACATCTCTGAGGATGGAGACTACACAACCTCTCAGGACTGGGAACCATCCAAGGCCTTCCCTTCAGATACATTTTTCTCTTGTCACTTCCTTAATTTTCTAGATTAGCCCCCACAATCTGAAAATAGATATGAATCAGCTCACCAGCTAAACCAGGTGGCTGAATAGGTTGAAACCACAGTTCCCACAGGTCTCATCCACTGACCACTCTTGGACCTCAGGGACCTGTAATGGGGAGGGTGCCCAAAATACCAGTGACGTTTCCTACAGACCGGTGTGCCACTAACCACAGAGAGCTGCAAACCAGGGTGTGGGCTGGACCTGCTTGTTCAGCCTGGGTGTGCCCATTTCTGAGAGGATCACTGCAGAGAACTGAGTTTCACGGTTAAAGATGCAAAACCAACTCCTAGCAAGTGATTTCTCCCTTAATGTCTGCAGGCTACAGCTCATAAACCTGTAACAGCCTTCACCTTTCCTTTCTCATTCTTTTCATTTCACCGTGCTGAGAGTCTTCGTCTGTTGCAGGGGACAGAGGAACAATGTTTTGTTTTTCCTTCATTCCACTAGAGGATGGGAACCTGCAACAGGGTCTGATTTTACCTTTGAAGCCCACACCAAGCCCACTGCTGGCCCAGCAGTGAGGGTCACACACCAGCAGGTCTGGTGGGAGGTGTTGGAAAGTGGGGTGAAAACACCCGGAATCTCGGAGGATCAGCACCAAATCATGTTGTGTTCCCAATTCCCCTTTTGCCACATGGACTCATTATCCCCAGCATCAAGGATTGAATTAATAGTTGTGTACCTGGGTGCTTTTTGGTGCTGATGTAAATCAAGCCACTTCCATGGCTGTGGCTACAGGAATTTGAGCTCTGGGATGGAGCCTGTCATTCCTATACCCACAGCTTTGCCAATGCACTTCAGGCTCAGACACAGGTGATGCCTGAGCTGCCTGTCCTCTCCTCCTCTCCGTTAGTGGCACAGTGAAAAAGCAGTAAATCATCCTGTTGAGCTTTTAAGGAGCCCAACTCTGCAGAAATATGTGTAAAGCAGTTTAGGACAGTCAGTGCCAAGGGAAAAGAAGATCATCATAAACCATGGGCTCATTTAGTGCTGAGCTGTAGGCACTTTTGCTCCCTGCTAATTCTGGTCATGCCATGGGGTTGCAGAGCAGAAAACATTATTTCCGAGCAGTTTAACTCAGTAGTGGTGGAAAGCAGCACAGCCTGACTTTCAGAACTGAAACGTGACCTGAGATGTTCCTGTCCAGCTGTGCTTCCCATGTGCACAACTTGATGCACTCGTGTCCTGGTCCTAAGCCTTGCCCTGCTATTCCCAGAGCTCTGAGACCTTGTGGTTTGATATTTTTTTCGTGCAGGCAGACAGCAGATGAGGCTGTTTTCAGTGTCCCAGTGCAAGCCCAAGACACTGAAGCCATTGTCACAGGCCCGTGCTGGGGTAAATCAGAAGCTGCTGGGAGGAAGAGTGCAGAACTGCGAACTCAGGGTTTGGCAGCAGCATGGCCCAACATCTGCCTCAGCCTGGACCATCCCGCATGCCTGTGGACAAGGTTGACATTGTGCACGGGGAAACAGGCTCTGCCAAGGATGTGTTTGCAAAATGACATGTTCCAAAGGTATTTCCACCCTGCTTTTGGGTAGGGAGCTCCGGGAGGAAGAGGGAAGGGCCAAACCCTGCAGATGAGATAACACAGCAGGGGCCTCATGCCTCAGAAAAGCAAGGGAAGGAGTTAAAAAAACCCTGCAAGCTGCTCAAAACACCAGTGCTTGACCCATCAGTGTGAGGTTAAAGATCCCGGCCTGTAACAGCCAAAGCACTGCATGGATTTCTGAGAAGCTTTCAGGAGAGCTTTCCTTGCCCCACAACCCAAGCACGGGACATTTCCCTGCACATCCCTCACGCAGCCTCGCTCAGGCACCTCTCTGCCCCACAAAATCATGAGGTCCAAATGAAAATCTGCTAGTGCCTCTTACAGGGGTAACTACTGATCTGATAGAGGAGGATTGGGTTATAACCCACTGCTCCCTCACCTGCTGTGCTCCTGGCTGTGGGGAAAAAGCTGAGAAGGCAATACAAATGCCTGTGTGCTGACTGCAAGATCATCTCAGATGAGACCTCATCACTCTCTACAGGACAGGAGGTGGGGGTTGGTCTCTTCTCCCAAGTAACCAAAGAAAAGAGGCAATGGCTCCAAGTTGTGCCAAAGGAGGTTTAGCTTGGACATTAGGAAAAATTTCTGCACCCACAAGGGTTGTTCAGCACTGGAACAGGCTGCCCAGGGCAGTGGTGGAGTCACCATCCCCAGAGGGATTTAAAAGATGTAGATGTGGCACCTGGGGACAGGGTTTAGTGGTGGCCTTGGCACCTGGATTTAAGGTTGGACTTGATCCTATAGGTCTTTTCCAACCTAAATTGTTCTGAGATCCTACTCGAGTGGGCAGCAGCTGACAGGGCAGCACAGAGCTGCCCCTGACAGGCAACAGGGTGCTGGTTAATGGTTAACAGCAGCAGATGGGAACCTCCTGGGCCAGGGGAAGGTGCCTGGGCATTCAGGTGAGGAGTGTGGCTGTGCTGCAGTGCACAGCTGTGCTCTGTCACACACCTCTTGAGCCATGGGGAGGGGTTGCATCCTCTTCTGGTCAGTTCCTGTCAGTCAGTGGCTCTCTCCACACACAGAGAACCCTCAGTCCTCCCAAGGAGCTCTCCCAGCACCGCTCTGGGGCATAACTGTGCACGGAGCCCTGGGAATTGCAGACTCTATGGAGGCAGGGGCAGGATGGGCCCCTGTTCTGAAGAAAGATGTGGCCTTGGCAAGCCGAGGGCACGAGGGTAAAGGCTGATTTGGGGCAGGAGTAGCTTTGGCAAGAGCTCTGGAGATGCAGTTCACCCTCCCAGAGCCAGCAGCTCGCAGCAGATTAAGACAGGAGCAGTCTCTGACACGGGGGTTACAACCCTGAGGCTGATCAAAGCTGTAGCTGTTGCTCCAGTTTATTGCTTGGCCATGTTAGTGCAAAACCCATTTTAAGCCAGTTATGTTGGGCTGTGGACTGGGGATATGGGGCTCGTGTGTCCTCAGGCTTATGGGCAAAAGCACCTCCCTGGAGAGAGACAGAGGTGATGACTTCTTGCAGCATGACAGCAAGGCCTGGCAGGGCTTCTGGTCAGCCTTGAACCCTCTTCTACATCCTAAAATGTCTATAATCCATCCATGAAGGTGGGATGCACAACTCTGAGTCTGTGCTAGCCAGGAGAAATACCTCAGTGAATGTACCTACAACAATACTGATGGAATGGCTCTATCATGCCCCTTGGTCTGTCTGTGTGAGCTCTGCCTGGAGTTTGCAGAGGGACGTACGGCAGCATGTTTCCCAAAATTACATTTGGGAGAATTACATCCTCCCAGCCCTTAGGGAGAAGGTTTTTTCCAGGCTTCTGCTGGTGAATAAATGCTGTCTTGGAGCAAAAGAGCTGCTGTCCCTTTCCAGGAGGTTAATCTGCAACTGGCTGGGTGCAGGGGAGGTGGCAGAGGAGGGGCAGCTGCCCCTGCCTGTGTGCACTGCGGGCGTGGGCTCCTCTGCACCTCTCCCCTTTAATCTCGCCCGCCACTGCCAAGAATTAGCAGGTGCACTGAGAGAACAGGATAGCCCGGGTGGGACCGTGACGTGGCAGCCCTGGCTGCCTTCCAGCCAGAGGAGGAATGCAGCACAGGGGCCCCAGGCCAGATCTGGATGTGTTCAGACCGTTGTTTTATCTGGGGAAACTTCCAGAAGCACCCAAATCCCCAGGAACCATCAGCCCCCTGTTGCTATCAAACCCTGCTCCTCATGCTGATGGGCACAAGCTGTTCTTTGGGTTACTGACTCACTATCTGCGAGGATGGATGAGGTTTGTGCTAGGAAAACTCAGGTTTACCACTGCAGAAAGTAAGCCTGCTTTTCCAGAATGCCAGGAGGATTTAGGGAAGGGCTTGGTGGCAGTGAAGACTCAGCAGGAGCTGACCCTTTAGGGAAAGAGATGGAGTCTAACGGGGTGAGTTTCATGGCAGCTTCACAGAGTAACCATGGGGGAACAATGTGCAGGAAGAAAAACCCGTGCTGTTCCTGTTCCTGGGTGTTTTTCTCAGTTGTACACAACCAGCTGGGCCGTTTGGACTGTCAGCTGCTGATTCCTGCTGTTGAATCTTCTAGAGATCTTAAATCCTGATTCAGATTTAATCCCAGGCAAGGCATCGTGGGAGCCTTGCACTGAGGTGTTTTCCTGTCTCGTGTCTGTCTTAAGGTAGCAGGGATTATTGCTTGCTCTTGCAGGGGTGATGGCAGGGAGGGAGCACAGGGTACACACAGAGGTTTCCCAGCCAGGATCACTGGCAGGAACTGGGAAATAAAGGCAAAACCAAACCCAGATCACCCAAGCATGAGCCTGGCAACTTGGTAATGGCAACCAACCTCCTCCTGATCATCCTGTCACCGCCCTGCCCCTCAGCCACACAATCATTTAGGGTGGGAAAGACCTCTCAGATCATTGAGTCCAGCCACACACCCAGCACTGCCAGGTCCACCATTAACCCACGTCTCCAAGTGCCACATCTACGTGGTTTTGAACACTTCCAGGGCTGGTGATTCCACCACTTCCCTGGGCAGCCTGTGCCAATGCCTGACCACCCTTTCAGCCACAGTAGGGATGGGATGTTTCCCTTAGAGCAACGTGTACACCTTGAAGAAGCAGAGAGTGAGGAGAGGAAGGAAAAAAGCAGAGGGGATCAGTAAAAACAAGCACCCCTGCGAAGGGAACAGTTCTGCAAATCGCTGTATGGATGGTTTAAGAGTTTCACAAAACCTCAGGGGCTCTCTCGCAGCCCTAATGAAAACCTTATGGAACCCAGGAAATTCCAGCACACTTTGGTCAGGGTCATCAAGCAGAGCCTCTGCCATCTCCAGCATCAGCTGAATCCAGCAGAAAGGAGACGTTTCACAGGCAGGGGAGGCTCAGCCCCAGCGCTGGTTAATGGGTGTGTGAGCCTGACAAAGGTCATCCCATGGCATCCCGTGGAGGAGGAAATCACTTGTGCTGTGGCAGTGACAGGCCCTGAGGTCCAGGTTCCTTGGAACTGTCCTTTCACGGGAATCACACCACGAGCAAGCACGATGAGGGATTAATACCTCGTTCTAACATGGGAGCTGAGGCAAACAGAGGTTTTTTAAGCCTTTTGGACAAGATTACATGGGAAGTTCCTGCAGGAACCAGAAAGTTGACTCAGTTTCCCCACAGCTCACCCCCACCCTGCAGGAGAGGTGGCCTGGGTTTCTCCCCTGCAGGGTACAAGGCTGGTCCTTTAGTGCTCAGTAATCCAGCGGGGTTTTAATCCTGATGGTTTTACTGTGGGTGAGGATAGCTAGATGCTGAGGCAGCTGTGGAACATGCTGGCTTTACTGGTGAAGGTGTCTGGAGCTCTCACCCTCACTGTTTATTTCCCTTTTTTAGCACTCAGGCAGACCAGAGGTTTTCACAACTGTGGGAAACCTGGTTGCTCGTGTTGGTGACCACAAAAGAACTCCACCCTCCTTGCAAACTTAATTTTTAACCCGTCTCATTTCAGTGACCAGGCTGCACGTGGGAGTGCAGAAAAGTCACCCTGTGCTCGGGGATGGGGTGGGGGGTGAAATCCTGAATCCCTGCCCTTGCCAGTGCTCACCAGCCTCTCCCATGAAATTGTCAGGATCACAGAAGGTGCCAGTCTGTGGTGCCCGACAAGGAGAGTGTAGGGGATGTCCTCCTCCTGTGTCAGGTGGGAATGGTGCCCTGGGAGAGAATCCAGATTTTCCTTAGGGACTTTTGAGTTTGTTCCCCAAAACAGAGCAAAGATTTCCCCAGGACAGGTAGTCTGGCAGCTGAGTTGGGTTCATCACTCCTCTTGTTCACATCTGCTAAACAGAGCTCATGAATTCAACTCTGAGGAGGTGCAGGAGTGCCAGGACAACCCCTGCAAGCTCCTGAGCCCGGGAACCTGCAGGCAGAGCCGAGGTTGTGCCTGCATGGCCAGGGGGACAGCGGGTGGCCAGGGCTGGGGCTGCCCAGGCGGAGCTATTGTCCGCAGGAATGCAGCCCTGCCTGTGCCAACCAGGAAGGAGCAACAAAAATCCACCACCCTAAAGGCTGGGAAAGTGCCACCCTCCTGCACGTCAGCCCTCCCCGCCTTCCGCAGCCCCCAAAGGGCGCAGTCACTCTCTGTGCCTGATGTCCTTCCTCGGCCCACTGCCCCCACATCAGATGTTGGCCACGTCAGGCTGCTGGGAGGAGCTCTGCCACCCCTGCTGCAAACACCAGAGCAGTGAGGATCCCCATCACAGCCGCGGTTCAGCTGAGGGATGAACGCCAGGCGCTCCACCGGGTGCTGTACACAACTCCCCGGTGGCCCATGGACTTGTGAGCACCATCTCCACCTCCTTCTTGTAGGCCAGCTCAGGGACCACAAATTGGGTGGGCTGGAGTGAGCTGGATTGACTGGGGCCCACAGAACTTCTCAAGCATGGGAGATAGAATAGTTAAGGCTGGAAAAGGCTTCTAAGGTCATCGAGTCCAGCATCAACCCAGCACTGCCACATTCACTGCCAAACCATACCCCCAAGATAAAGTGCAAGTCTGATTTGTATTATTACAGCTTTTCAATGAGTGAAGAATTCAAGCTGCCATTTTTTAGGCAACATCACAGCCTGAAGATTCAGCTGCCTTATCAGAAATGATCTCCACAGAATCCAAGCCAGAGCTGAACCCCCAGCTCCTGTATCCCCTGTCCCCTCTGGGCCACACTGTGCTGCACGTGGAGTTAAAAAGCCAGCCACAGCCTTGGGTGCCAGCAAGGAATGGTGTCCCCCAGCCACCCCCAATCTGTGCATGACAGGCTGGTGAGGAGCAGAGCTGGTGCCTGAATGTAGGAAACACAGGAGTAAAAGCTTCTGCAGATAGTGGTGGGTTTGATTTACAGCCCTGGAAGAAACTCGGTCTGGCTTAATTGACAGAGATTTATGGACCTTAAGCAAGAGAATTACAAGCCTCAATTTCTGTAGTTATAAGTGAGAATATGTATCAGGTGTTATGCTGAAGGGTTTTAAGTATAGTAATGTGATTTTATAGCATTAAATTAAGAATTTAGATGTTACAATAGAAGTATATAGGTGTACCTGACAGGACACATTATTGGTCAGGAGACCACCGCAGTGCAGTAGAAACTACCAAAGGTGATAGGTTATAAAGTCAAAACAAAGCTTCATTTTAAGTGTCTATTGGATTAGAAAGTTATAAATTGTCTGGTAGCCCTAAATCTTGTGACTATTCCTGGCCATGGCGGCTTGTAGTTAAATCTCACGCCTCTGAGACTGGTGCCTTGTTTGTTATTTTAAGCAGTAAACCGTGGATGACTACGCCAGTCCCATCTCTCTCATTAAGAGCTCCGACGGGCGAAAGGATACGCGGGTGGCCTTAACACCTGAAACCCTCTGGTTTTCATTGCCACGAGGCTGATACACCCAGTGCTTCCCAGGAACCTGTTGGGGGTTATTCCATGAGAACACTGCCCGGCACTGGCTCAGAGCTCAGCTGAGCCGAGAGCCTTTTCCCAGGGAGTTCTGGTTACTGTGTTTGAACACCAAACCAGAAGCTCACGTTACTTCCCTGTGGGATGGGACTCCTCCTAATACAAGTGAGAGGTTGTTCTTGGGGGATCCCTGTGCCACGCCCCAGCAGGAATTGGCTGGATTCTTACATCTCCTTCCTACTTTTCCAGGCTCTTCTGAACAGCAGCACTCACACAAAGAGCTGGTCCTGCAAAGGGCAGTGTTATCTCACCTATTTTTGGCACGAAGGGAGAGCATCAGGAGTTGCAGAACTTGCCTCCCTTTCCGCCCAGGGCTTGGCTGATTGGGGTTAAGCACATTACCCAGCGGGGCGGATGGACGCCGGCTCGATCCGCGGGCGCCCACGCCACACAACAAACACAGCGCACCAGGCGATCTCCCTGCTCGCCAAAACCGCCCGGGGACAGCGGGGACGGCCCCAGGGACATCCCCACGCACCCGGTGGCATCGATGCACGGCACCGGC
>VXAD01007415.1:2904821-2967812 GCA_013399195.1 Dicrurus megarhynchus
GGAGAGGAGAGGAGAGGGAAGTTTTCATTTGGAAGGGATCTACAGCAATCATCCACTCCAGCTGCAGCACGTGCCCTTGCAGCAAGGACGTAGCTGTATGGTTGTCCTTACACGTTGCTGAAATCTCGCTTTTGTGTTGAAAATTAATCCCTCTTTTTGATGTGACACAAATCAGATATCCTGCTGAAAGCCAGGCATTTATCCTGGTAACAACTTTCTCCCTCTTCTAGAATCCTGGCGTGGTTTGGGTTGGAAGGGACCTTAAAGACTGTCTAGTTCCAGCCCCCTGCCATGGGCAGGGACACCAGAGGAGAGAAGAGCCTCTCTGTGTGATGTTTTCCTCCCACTGTGCTTTCCACACTCTCCGATCCGTGGCACTCCTAGCCCACTTTATCTCTGATTTCTGCCCCAGGGCCCACTGGCACTGCTCTGATCCAAGTCTCCCTGGCATCCAGCAGAGCAGCAGCACTTATTTCCCAGTTTTTATACAACTCTGCTTTTGAAAATATATTCCTCGAATGAGATGGGGATTTTTTTGGCAATGGTTTGTTGTTTTAAACTTGTGTCTGTTTTTCCTTCTGAAGCACGGCACAAGTGATCCAGACCTTTTCATTCATTGCACAGGATCATTCAATCTTTAAATTTGGAAAAACCCTCTGAGATCCATGTGTCCAACCTTTAACCCAGCACTGCCAAGCCCACCACTAAACCCTGTCCCCAAGTGCCACATCCACGTGTGTTTTCCATTCCAGGGATGCTGACCCCACCGCTGTCCTGGGCAGTCTGTTCCAGTGCCTGATCACCCTTTCAGTGAAGAAATTTTCCCTAATATCCAAACTAAACCTCCCCTGGCACAACCTGGGGACATTTCTTCTTGTCCTATGGTTTGTTACATGGGTGAAGAGACCGACTCCCACTTCATTACCACTTCCTCTTATCTCCCTGCTCTCTATTCACATGTTTGATCTGCATGGATTTGTCACTCTAGGAGATCTCCCTGCTCACATCTCTGCTTTCAGTCGTTCCCAGGGAAAGCTCTCCCCTGCTCCTCATGGAGTTTGAACTGCAGATTGTTCCTCCGTGGCTTCAGAGACCCATCCCCAACACCCTTCCCAGGTTTGGCTGGGGGAGCATCAGCCAGGTGTGGCTGAATCCACAGATCCACTGACCACAAGGTGATTTTGCATGGAGCTTCCCTACAACAGCAGCAGTGTTCAACACAGGGCCCTGCTTTCCTCTCCCTCCAGCACCACAGTCCAGTTCACACAAGGCAGCAACCAAATCCTCGCAGGAAAGGGCTTTCCCTGGGGAAACTGCTTTGAGAAATGATGCTTGGAAAGCTCCTCCAAGCCCACCGAGCTTGAGTAGCTGAGCTTGAGACAGGAGGGTTTTGTTCTCCCCAGGGGGCTTTGGGCATGACTGAAGCATTTTTTTCCCCCCAGATTTTCTGTAAGCAGCACTTCTGGTCAGGCTGGGGGAGCTGAAGGATGAGCAAAGCCACCTTACAAACCTCTGATGGAGACAGACATCACCTGGAGCAGGTAACAGCAAGGGAAACACTGACCTCAACCTGCCTGGTGGGAGGTGTCCCTGCCCACGGCAGGGGGGTGGAACTGGATGGTCTTTGAGGTCCCCTCCAGCCCAAACCATTCTGTGATTCTATGAATGTCTTTTTGGCCACTCCCACCTTGTGCTGACCTGAGATGAGAGAGGCTTCTCCCATCACTGCTTCTCCCAGCACACAGGCACCTGGTGTTGTTTTTGCCACTCCTGCCTGTTTTCCACCTCCGACAGCTGAGGTTTGATGAAATGCTTTGAAGCTGCTGCCTCGGCTGCAGATCTGAGGGCAGCTCCAGCACCTGACAGCTTGTGCTTCCCATCCTCCCTCCTACCTCAGCCTGACACAGTCGTTCTCCCCTCCCACCTTGCACTGTGCAATTTTAAATAGAGCATCAGGACAAGCTGTGAACAGACATTCAGCAACACACAATTTACAGACCTGGACTGGGACCATTTAGAATTCAGCCTCTCTCTCCCCTTCCCTTCCTTGAAGAGTGGTTTAGGCTACCTGCAAGCTAAAATGGAATGTTCAGAGGCCACACAGAGCTCACTGGTACTGTAGCAGCTTTAGTTTTCCCATCTCTGTGTTTCTTTCATTACAGCAGTGCAGGTTTTTTATAACAGCCTCAAGGCTGTTAGTTGATAAAAGCAGTAAAGCTGTAGTTGCTGCTCATTTAAGGAAAAAAAAAAAGGAAATAAAATAATAATCACAGAATTGTTCTGAACTTTGAAAATGCTGCTGAAAAAATGACTTTTTTTTCATTGTTCCAGAGCTGCCATAGAGCAGGAGAGGGGAGAAGAAAGTCTGTAGGAATTGACAATGCTGAGGTTTGTTTTGATGAAATATTGGCATTTAAAGAAGCAACTCAGAGCACCTTCACCCATCTCTAATTGCTGTCATTCTCAGCAGGGCCATGGCAGGTGGGATCTCTTAGAATCCCAGAGTGGTTTGGGTTGGAAGGGACATAAACCTCATCCAGTGCCACCCCTGCCATGGGCAGGGACACCTTCCACTATCCCAGCTTGCTCCAAGCCCTGTCCATCCTGGCCTTGGACACTTCCAGGGATCCAGGGGCAGCCACAGCTTCTCTGGGCACCCTGTGCCAGGGCCTCACCACCCTCACAGGGAATAATTTATTCCTAATATCTAATCCAAATCTTCTCTCCTTCAGTGTGAAGCCATTCCCTGTGTCCTGTCCCTCCATCCCTTGTTCCAAGTCCCTCTCCATCTCTTTTGCAGCCCCTTTAGGCCCTGGAAGGGGCTCTGAGGTCTCCCTGGAGCCTTCTCTTGCCCAGGTGAACACCCCCAGCTCTCCCAATCTGGCTCCAGCCCTTGGAACATCTCCATGACCTCCTCTGGAGTCGCTCCAGCAGCTCCACATCCCATCCTTGTTGTGCTGGGAGCCCCAGAGCTGCTCCCAGCACTGCAGGAGGGGTCTCACAGGGGCAGAGCAGAGGGGGAATCACCTCCCTCGACCTGCTGGTGCCAATTCTTGTGATGCAGCCCAGGATGTGCTCGTCTTGCAGGAGGATGAGCTGCTGCTCTCTTTATTCACAGAGGTTCTTAATGGTCCAGTTTCTGCTTCACTGATAATCACACACGAGTTCTCAGGAGGTGCCTGCTCTAAAGCTCAAAAGGATATTAGGGAAAAGAACCCACCATTGTGACTAATTAGTGGCTCTGCTGCAACGTTTCTGACTGTCTCCAGGATGGAGCTGATACCTATTTTGGTGGTGAGATCCCTAAAAATGGGTGGCAGCGTACAAACCCAGCGCCTGTGCGATCCAGCCTGTCAGCAAGCACATCAAATTCATTATTTTAAAAAGCATCACAACAAAGTGTCACAGCTGACAACCTGGTTATGAAAAAGTTAAAAGAAGAACTTGATTTTTTCTGTAAAGTTGAAATTTAGAAAACCTAAAGCAGCCAGAAAATCTGGTTCCCTTCGCTGCCTGTAGCTGACTCATCGCAGGCAGATAAAAAACACTGATCCCCCAGCTCCCAAAGATTTTCAGGAGAACCAGAGTTCTCCTGAGATGAGGCCACAACCTTTACAGGATATATAAGCAAATTTATTATTTGTGGAATGATTTTACCCCTTGGACAACGAGGTGTAGATAATTTCCTTCCCTTTCACAGGAGTGAAGGTGAGAAGTGCCTGTGCCCCAGCAGAATCCAAGGAACTGAAAGAACTCGAGGAGAAACTGTATCTTGGAGAGATCAGACCCACATTTAACATCAAGTCCTTAACTGGAGCCTGACCTTTTCCCTGGCACACTGTAAAGGTTGGGAGATGCCTGTCAAGGGATTTATCTCCTTTTAATTTAAATTTTCCATATTGGCTGGGTTACACTCATCAAGTTACACCTTCATCCTGCATCCCATGGGGAACATGGATTTGCAGATAACCTGATTTTTGCAGCTGAGAATGTCTTTGTTTGCTAACAGAGATGCAGGAGTTACTTGCAGCAGCTTCCCCTCAGCTCCAACACCCCCAGGGCCCCATGTGGCTGGAGCTGCCTGTGATGGGCAAAGCTGTCCCCTAGAAAAGCCAGGAACTGGGATCCCAGATGGGATTTAGCTTTTAAGGCAGTCTTGCCCTCATGAATTAAAAGAGAGGTGAAAGAGGAGGGACCACCCAAGCCAGAATGAAATGTCCAAGGTTGGACGGCTCCTCCTCAGCTGCAGAGCACTCCTGCTTCACCAGGGTCACGCCATTCCTGGGGCCAGGAGGTGGAGGATGACGCATGGGAATCACAGAATCAAAGAACAGCCCAGGCTGAAAGAGATCTTGAAAGATCACCTGGTCCAGCCTCTCACGGAAAGGGAGCGTAGGTGAAGTTTCCCATCACTGTCCAGTCACACCTCGAAGTCCTCCAGCCATGGGGGCTCCACAACATCCCTGGGGAAGCTGTTTCCATGATTCTCACAGTAAAAATTTCTTGTGTCAAGATAAAACCTTTTCTGGGGCAACTTGTAGCCATCGCCTGTTGTCTTCTCCATGGCTGTGTGTGAGCAGAGAGCCTCCATCCTCTTTGCAGCTCCTTTTCAGCACTGGGGTGCTGTGATGAGGGCCCCCCTGAGCCTTCCCATCTCTAGGCAGCAGGGACCTAACTCCTCCTGGCTTTCCTCACAGGGCAGGCACTTCCAGGTGGGAAGGAGCCTGCCAGGAGAGCAGAAAGCCAAGGAGATGGGCTGCAAGGGAGGGCTGATGGCTTGGAAAAACCCCCCCCTTCTCCCCAAAAACCCCACGAGGGTGTTGGGAATGTGAAAGCAGATGCTGCAGTCACTAACAGGGAGAGGCAGCCCTGCAGGTGTGGGGTCCATTCCCTGGAAAGGTCCAACCCTTTTGGTCCAGGCTGGCCCCCCCTCCCTGTTCCCTCACCCCCGCACGCTGGACACGGGCAGGGAGCGGAACTGGCACAGGGAATGTGCCTTGTCACACACCTGCCAGCTTGGCACCACTTTTATTCCTTCTTTTTCTTCCTCCCCCTCCTGGAGATTGAACATTTGTCCATAGTTCTCCTCGTGTGCTTCAGCCAAAGCTCAATTTAAAATGATGTTTACTTGGAAAAAAAAAAAAAAACAACAAAAAGGTGAGCAGCAAAGCTTTTGGAGGAAGAAAAGGTTTAGCACACTAGGGGAGGTGTGAGGACATAATTTAGAACTCAATTATTTGGGAAATGCTGATTTCCCTCGCTAGTTTTCCTGTGCTGATCATATATTTCTGCATTTTCATGGAAGAAAAGATAATCAGTGACTACAGTTACCACGAACACTTATCCTGCATTCAGGTGTGGAGCCACCGGTCCCTTTCCCAAAGGAAACTCAGCATTCATTGGGCAAACGAAGGAATTGCTTGTGAAATACCAAGAGACATTTTTACCTGAAGGAAGGCGTTGTCCGTGGGCCTGTGGAGCACAGTCCTGGCAGGGGACTCAGACATTCAAAGCTGTGGCGATGCTTTTACTTGAGATAATGGCTTCTAAATTTCCTCTGCGGCGCCTTTAAAAGGCAGCGCTGCACGGCTGCACCATCTCGTGGTGTGAGCGGGCCCTGCATGGACCAAGCCCCTAAAACCCTTTTTTCCCCAAGACTTCCATCACAGATACATCAAAGCCAAATGCTCCCACTGCCAGACCACTCCACGGCTTGGACCACCACAATCCAGAGCCACGAAGGCCCTCCAGACCTTCCCCCCCCATCCTTCTTTTTGGGATGCAACACTCCAACTGTTTGCCAAGCATCGTCATCCCAGGTATGTGCCTGATGCCTCTGGTTGTTATTCCAGGATGCATCCAGCAGATCAGGGATCAGACCAGTGGGTGATGACTGCTCTGAACCTGCTCTGAGTTACTCAGATGTGTTACAGAGGATTCCAATGAGACCAAGGCTCCAGTCACTGTTTAGGGGAGAAAATCAGAAGGAAAGTTGAGGGTCACAGAGCTCCAGTGATGCAGAGCCAAGGGCAGGACCTGTGCCCAGCCTCAGCCTGACTCCTACACAGCACCTGGTCCCTCTCAGCTGTGACTCCCAACAAAAAATTATTCTGTAATTCTGTGATTAAATGGGTTCAGGTCTTGACAGAAATCTTCCCCTCTTCTTCTAGATGTATTTGCTTGTAAACAAAAATAATGGCCCATTTCAGGTGCACAAAAACCCCCACAGATAAACTTTACACAAACCTCTGGCTCTCAATCTCTGAGGGTACTGCAGGTATTAACCAGAGGATTAGGTAGAGATCAGAAAAAAAAATCCTAAAAGTATTTATAAAATGATTTTACTATTAAAAACACACATGAAAATGCCAGACTTCCATCTTTCTGTGGGTTTGTTTTCCAGCAAATCCTTAACTTGCAACCACCTTCTGCAGCCTCATCCTTACACACAGACCTAACTCGAGATGTGCCAGGGGAGGAACTGCTTCATACGGGCACCTCGAACCAATCCAGCCCCAGCAAAGGCAGCTCCCCCAGCTCCTCCTTTCCCTCGGGGGATGAATCTTTGGCTGCAGACTGGCTGACCCAAGACCTGTGCCAGGGCAGCCGCTCAACATCAGCGCTCACAACAGGCACTGTCACAAGTCACAGAGAGGTGACACCGCAGCCTGGCAGAAAGGCAGGGATGCTGATCCCCTCTTAGCCCCATTTATCCCTAAAAACCCGGGACAGGCAGGTGAGGAACCAAACAACTGCTTCAGGGATGCTGTGAACGTCATATGAGGGCTGCTGCGTGCAGGGACTGAAAGGGGTTTGTACAGAAACCCCACCAGCCACCATCACGTTTGCCCCTGCCCCCTTCTCCCCTCCCACAATCCAGGATCTTGCTCCTTTTCCCAGCTCCATCTTACAGGCTTCAGTGGCTTTGGAAAGCAGCCAGATGGATTTATCCAAACCTCAGCAGGTTGACCAGAAAGAACAGGAGCTGAACCTTTCTGCCAAATACGCTGCCAGAGGAAGAAGGCCTTGGTGCTCAGCAGTCAGGGCTTTCATCTCTGTTAAAGCCCAGCAGCTCCAAAGAGTTGTGAAAAGAATGGAATGAGAACTTCCTGGCCTGATTCTGTGAAGTCTTGCTTCCCCCTCCCAATGTTTCCCCCATGGGGACAGAGAAAGGGGGATTTCTGGGAACAGACCTAAACTATTTGCATTATCAGACATGAAGAGAACGAAAAAAATAACACAGATAGTTTATTGTCAAACTGAATCAAAGCATGAGAAAAAAAAATGTTACAAGGTTACACTGTAAAGAAATTTGGTTTTCATCACAAAAGCTCATTAAAATCAAAGAAAACAACCCATTGTCAAGCCAGCAACTCCCCCAACAACCTCTCAAGCTTTCGAGTGCAACATTTATTTGAAAGGCTGGGAATTCAGAGGTGGTGACATCACGTGTGTAGGGACAAAAGGATCACCCCTCATTATCCGGAGGGACTGAGGTTCTCCGAGGGGGTGACACGTTTCTGGCTGAGCGGCGACTCCTGTGTTTGCCTTTGAGCAGCAGCAGCCTTGTCCCTGCTGGAGTGCACCCTGAGGTGATGAGGCTGCCAGGTGCCAGCTGTGCTGTGCTCCTGTGTCCAGCTTCTCCTGCCATTTCCATCCCATCGGGTGCGTCCACGCCGTTAAATCCAAAGGCGGGTGCGAAACTGAGCGACGCCGGCTCGGGGGGAGCAGCGGGAGGCACCGGGGGGACATGGACACAGCCAGCACCTCCCAAACTCAGCTTGATCTAATTTTAGCCATGACCAAACCTCACCTTTTGATACTGGGGTGCACTGCAGAGGCAAACCCACCCCGCGGAGCCCTGCGTGTCCCGTGCCTTGGAAATGCCCCTTCAACCGCGGACACCCCGCTCCCAGCACAGCTCCTTCCCAACAAAACTCCTGGAAGCTCTCCAAGGCTGAGTCTGCCAACCTGAACAAACCAATGGGTCACCCACAGATCATTTCTCCTCCAGCAGCTCCAGCAGCTCCAGAGGAGTCCAGCAGAACTTTGCCTATGCTCCTGTCAGCGTGGCCGGGCTGCTGGGGAGTCTGGATGGTGAAGGTCGCTTGCCAGGAAAACTGCTGGAGGCTGCATCCCACCTGGAGCAGCCCTATCCCATCCAGCAGGGAATTTCAGAGCAGCTGGCTTTCCTTCTGAGTCAAAAGACAACAAAAAGCAGGGGGGGAACCATTGGAAAGCCTATAGGTGTATAGGCAATTGTGTATTCAGTTCTGCAGACACTTGGTTTCTGTCGGGACAGAACAACAGGATCTTTCTCACCGCTATAAATGAGCTGTTTTATGAATTTTGAAACACTCGTTTTACCAAGTGAAAAAAAAAAAGAAAAAAATAAAAAAGGCATCTTTATCCTAAGCAGCAGCTAAGGAGATTGGTAAAATTAAAACCAAAACCAATCCAAACTTAAAAAAAAAAATTTAAAACATCAAGAACCTGACCCACCAGTACAAAGTAAAAGCAGTCCAGGTTATTCCAAATGATCATAGGACTAACTAAGAAATATTTTTAATTGCATCTAATGTGCTATCTTGATCCAGCTGCTTATTCCAACAGGCCTGAGGCTTTCTGCTCATAAAGCATCAATAATATGTGCCTCTTCCTAGAAAGGAAGGCTCTAAGTCTTACTGTGTCAGATAAAAAGTCCCAAAATAGATTTTTCCAACCAAATAAAGTGTTTTATTCAGATATTCATGTGGATATGGCAGTGATGTTAAGAACAGCTATTCAAGTAGCTGAAGTAAGCCCTTCAAAAGAAGTCACACAGCTTTGAGACTTGAACAAATTATTGTATGATCTCATCCAAGAGATCTAAATAGCTGGAACATCTGCAAGAGTCGCCACCAATTTATTTAGCAGAGTTCATCAGTAGTTCATCAGCTCTGTTTGCACAAGCAGGTGCCAGGGCAGCCACTGAGGAGTCCTGCACATGACTGAGAACGAGGAGAGGGGGAGGAGGGTGGGACAGAGATGGGTGGTTTTATCCTCTGACATGGATGTGCATTAGCAGGAGTAAAGTCCCTGCTGAATTAGGGCAGTGCCTATTACTGAAGGAGAAGTGCAGAAATGCTTTTTCCCAGAGAAGTATTACATGCACAAGTAACTATATTGTTAAAATTTTTTATTTGTGACAGTAAAGAAACCATTCAATACCTGATTGACAACACTCCTCTCTCCTGAAAACACTCATATGGTATCTGTAGTGTTTCTCAAGTATTGCTGGATTGTTCATTGCATCAAAGTGTAAACAGCTCCATCATAAGGAAAAAAAAAAGGAAAAAAAGGAAGAAAGAAACATTTCCATTGCTTACTCCTCTGTTAAGGAGTTCCCAATAGATCTTTAACAAGAAATAAGAGAGTCAGCTGGGATTTTACAACATCATGTGAAACAGAAAACTGACAGCTGGTTTTGCATAGTTAGCCCAGAGATTTTGAAGCAATTGCCCCACGCCAGTCTCACCTGCCCTTCCTCGCCCCACAAAGGCAAAAAAACATCACAGCACCTTGGAATCAGAGGCACAAACTTGTCTTTGTTTTACAAATAGGGCTGTGCGGAACTGTGGTTTATTAGGTTAAAAACAATCTGTCCAACAGAGGGTTACGCCTTCGGAAGTCACAGAGCTACAAATTCTTTTTCTTGGTTGTTTTTTTTTGTTTTTTTTTTGTTTTTCACTGAAATTTCAAAAGCTGCAACATCAGCACACACCAGTGTCATTTAGATACTTTATTGTCCCCAACCAGTCTAATCAAATTCATGCTGTAAGAAAAGTGATTGCGTACACTTGACAACCAAAACGCCTCCAGGTGTTGAGTTTCTTCCACGTAAAACTTCTGCTGTTTTAATAAAGATCAAAAGGGCGAAACAAAGAGACAAATTATTCTTCCAAAGCTACCTAAATGAACACAGCAACATTGTACATTTGCTACCACCTCCCCATCCCAAGCCTGCCACGCTTCCTGGTGGTGAACAAGGATTCAGCGCACAGCCCTAAGGTTACAAATGGCAATTTCACTGTTAACACTTCAGTTGGATTGGATTTCAAGGCTCTAAGGCATCCTGCCTTACAGCTTAATTTAAAAATACCTATACAGGCAAAAAACCGTTTTTTAACCCAACATAAAAAGGACAACGGAACTTCAGGCCAGGCAGCTTCTCTTTAGAATGACCAACTGGGAGAAGACTTTTTAATATTTCTATAATATCCAGAAATAGAATTGGAACACCCAGGGTTTGTAACAGCCCTGGTGACCTGCATGCACTAACAGCACTTCAAAATATGCATGAGATTTAGGAAACAACTTGGTTTGGTTTTCTTTCCTACTTGAATTTTTTTTAAAATCTTGTATTTAAAATACAATCAAATACCCGTATTGCAAATTTTACAAACATTCCACTCGTTCTCTGACTTTATGGACAGAACTCTATTGCTTTGTTAGAATCTAGAAACTCTAAATATATAGCGTATGTATATCCACGCAAACTCAACACTTGAAATTTCAAGTATGATGGTAGTGTCAAAATAAACAACTGTGACAGTTTGATCCCTTTGGCCAAATCTGAATACCCAGGGGAGTCCAAACCTGATTGCAGAGCACTCTGAGTTTTATTTCCATACAAGTTGGGTGGGTTAAAAAAAATAGAATTGATCAGAACTTACAGAAAATACTCTTAAAACTAGCAGAGATCAAAGCTGTGCTGAGTTTTTTGTCTTTGTATTGTCGCCAAGGGTCATTTTAATGCTGTACTAAGTTACATTAAGTTGTTATTGGTTTTTTTTTTTTTTAATTTGGGGATTTTAAGAGCCAAAATAATACAGTACAAGTATGGTTGTACAGAACATCACCAGAACCGTCCCTCCAGAGGCTGGTGCAGAAGTTCAGTTGCCCATTCTATGAGGATTTGAAAACAATACAAGACACTTTAATAATATAATCGACATTCATTCACAGACTTAAGGCAACTGGTTCATGAAATCGCTGCTTCCAGAGATGCAAACGGGTGACATGGTTTGTCTCACGTCCAACAGGTCACAACTGTCACACGGCCCTGTCTCGTGGGTTATTCATTGTCTGATTGTTTGGTCTAATGCTAACAAGAAAAAGTCTTTGAATTTCTTCAGCCATTCCTCTCATACCTGCACGACTAACTACAACCTGAATACTTCCCTGCAAACTGCACCTGGGGCCCAGGAGCCACAGGCACAGTTGTAAATACTGCTCAGAGAACAACTCTTTTTTTTTTTTGGCAGCTTACAGTTTCATTACTCTGGAGTCAAATACAAAATTAAACCATCTTCAACTGAAAGTAAACATTAATGGACTAACCAGAATCCATACGTCCTTTTTTTTTTTGTTTTGTTTGATTTTTTTTCTTTCTGTTTTTAAACAAAGTAGGCTTTTTTATTTTTTTTTAAATTCTGAACTCAACAGTTTGTCTTTCTGTTGTGGCACAGATTTATACAGTACTAAGGTGATGCCAGCTGGTTACGAAACAAAAGGGTGATGCCGTACAGACTCACGGGTGTGACGGGACTGCCTCCTGCCCCCCTGGGCCCAGCCACAGCTGGAGCACAGCTGGAGCACAGCTGCACTGCAGGGGGCTCAGTCTGACACTGCACCCACCACAAGCCACTCGCTGCCTGTGTAGACTGGCCTGCCCTTCCCTGGTGGATTTGTTAAGCTGCTTCACCGATGTTTTTGAGACAAGGATCACAAGCCAAGTCCATCGCAAAGAAATTTGTTTTTTTTTTCTCCCCAAGTCATCAGGACTTTTTGAGAAAAAGAGAAAAGGCAAAGGGGGTCTACAATTCAGAATTTAGCACGAGGCTAATTAGAAGCACCAAATAGTCCATTTAGTCTTCTCTGATGACAGCCAAACGCAGCTGCACTTTTTATGTTTGCAGATTTCTGCTGTGGACAATAACTGAAAGGTGACACTGGAAAGGGAAAAAAAAAAAAAAAGGTGTGCCTTGTTCTTCAAAGGCATGAAATATTTAAAAATTATTCACTGAAAGGGTGAATGCCACTGCAGAAGATGTTAAGCGGGCTCTCAGATTCAGAGATGACTCTAAGTCAACTCCACAGCCAGAGGACTGATTTTAGTCTAGGCTAGTAACTTCTGCCCTTCCAGCAAGACTTGATACAGCTCCTAATCTGCACCTTACACCTTTGGGAAAAAGAAATACAAATCAAAGGTGTGGGCAAAATACTTTCTGCATTTTCATACATCAAAGAGAGGAGAGGGCTTCATCTTAAATGAAAAAAAAAAAAAAAATCTCCTTTACAGGTCACCTTTAACTGGGTTCTCTGGTACATCAGATACCAATGGATTAATCCATGGGGGTGGGTGATGAAGCCTGCATTTTATTTATTGCCCAAGTTTGCAGCTTACAGAAAATGTCTCATAGCACAGGCACAGTGGCAAAAACAGTATAACAGCCGATGGTCAACTCCATTTGGTGAGTATACAGTAGCAGCAATTAAAAGAAAAAAGTACTCCAAACAGCTCAATACAGATCCAGCTTACCCAGATGGGGTTGTTTTGAGAAAAGAATCTTAAAACTAATAAATAGATCTCCTCGCTGTTCTCCCAAGATAATGGTTTTCCAAAAAAGAAGAGGCATGGCAGTTGTGCGTGAGCAGAGACAGCAGAACTTCATCTGTCTGGAATCAAAGGTGCTCTAGGTCTCTCAGCCACCTCGTTTTCTCAACTCCACCACTCCCTAAATACTCAAACAACTGCAGATATGTTTTAAAACTGTGCCCAAAATCCTCATCAGTGAAACAACCACGTTAATGACCCCACTTCAGCCCTCCCACAAACGCCGGAACCTTCTGAGCATGACAAAGTGTAACACAACTTAATGTCATTGTGGAGACAGGAACCCAGCATCTTGGTTTCAACTTTTTCCTTTGTTATATATTACAGTGCTCTATAAAATTTTTTTTCCTTTTTCCTTTTAAAGCATTTAGACAATACAAGACTAAAAGATGTCTGGAAATATGTCTTATACAAAAATGAATTTTTTTTATCTTAAAATAACATTCAAAAAGGCACTTCATTCTGTAAGAAAAAATTCAGAGTCAGGTCAACTGCTCTAAGCAGGGGGGTAAAATTGTCTGCATAGTGGGAGGGGAAGAAAGGGAGAGAAATTCAACTGCTGAAATACAAGCTTCTTTTTTTGGCATGTTTTAAGAAAAGCTGATCCAGTAAAAGATGTCCATTTATGAAATTAATTAAAAGAGTCCCATTTAAAATAGCTTCTTTTTTTTTTTTTTTTTTCCTTTAAAAAAGTCGTCTGAACACATGACCTTAGGAGTCAGGCTTCTGAAGGCTTAATAGCATCACTCATGATTGTCCTTCGTGTCCAATGTAACAGGAAGATCAAGAGTAGCACTTCTGACAGGGGTGACCTCCCCAAAGCTTATGTTTGAAAGAGCTGAAAGAGATGGAGACAGCCTCTAGCAACTGCAATCTAGGAGCAGGAGTCAGTCAGAGTTAAGGGCTACCTGTTGCAGAGTTTATGAAGCATACTGTAAACTTCTTCCTCTTTGCTTAGTCCTTCAAAGAAAGGAATAAGGTCTAGCAGCTCTGTGTCTGTCATGTCATCAAACCAGGACTGCACAGGCACCTGAAACAAAGCAACCAACGAACACTGAGAGGGTTTCATGATGTGAAAGACACGTGAGTTTTGTCTGTGTAGGTGTTCTGTAACCACCATCATCATCAAGGCAATTAGCTACTCATTACCATTCAGGTGGAGCAGCAGGTTCAACCCCAAGCCCAAGCAGGAGAGCTGACCTCCAGCTGCATGTCCAGGTGACCCACATGACCCCACACTGGGCAGCTCTCCTTGCTCTGCCTCCCTGGTATCCACAACAGGCTGGAAGGAAGACACAGCTTATGAAGCTGCATGGACACTTCATTTACAGGCAAATCTTTTTTTTTTTTTTCCCTCTAAGAATTATCAGAGTGAGTCACCAGGCACAGGCAGGCAGCAACAACCCCTTCTGGCACAGGGTTTGGAGGAAATGTTTAACAGCAAGGGCAGAACAGTGCTCAGCTTAAAATGTTAGATCTAGAGTGGGTTCAGAAAACAACACATGTAATAACCCTTCTTAAATACGTAGGCTGGATTTGGGGAAGGTGTTCTGTGTTATCTTCATTATGGGAGTACACTGAGGTCTTTCCAAGACTATCTTGGGATCTTGTTACAAGCTCTGGTTTCTGCAGAGACTCGAGTATCACTCAGCCAGCAGCACTTTTCTATACGTGATTAAACCACTCTGACAAGGCCCTTAATTTCATCTCCCCAATTTCTACAGCTCATTATTTCCTTGGCACTGATTTCCGAGATACCAAGTGATGATCTTGGATCAGGTTTTTAATTTTAACCATGAACATAAATTAGAGCTACAGGTCCTGCTTATTACAAATGGCAGCTTTAAACCATGTGTGGCACCAACCAGAAAAATGTTTTCACCACATCACTTAGGGCATCACAATATTAGGATCTGAACTTGAAAGCTGACTGCTGGAAGATAAATAGCTCATGTTACAGAAAAATAAAAAAGCTGTTCTGGAGAGGCAGGACCGTGCAAAGCAGTGTTCTTAATAAAAGATTTCCTACACTGATTTTAACAGTTCACAAAGGAGACAGCCTAAAAACATCAAAGCAAACAGTGCACAGCCTGGCTGTCTAAAAGTCAGTAGATGTAAGGAGTTCCAGCTTCTCCCCTGGCAGCTAAAGCAGATGTGAGCAGCTGCACTGGCTGCAGCCATGGATGGAGCACCCCAGACCTCTCCGTCAGAGCTTCTGGAGCCGATACACACACGGTGAAAATGCACATTGCTCCTCGTTATCCTCCCCTACAGAACTGCTGCCTGCCCTTTACCCTTATTCCTAAACTTTGATGAACTCGTTTAATAACAGTTCTAATTATGGAGTTATGACAAAAATAACTGAGGGAGGAGCATAGCAACACAACAGGGTCTGGATTTTTTTTTTCTTTCCCTCACCCACAAATGCAGATCTCAGTAGCAACCAGTAAAGCATTAATTATCTTGCCTAATAAAATATTATTCACACAATGAAAAAAGATGGGAGTACCAAAAGAAATTCAAGCAAAGCATTCTTTCTGTAATCACCACTCCAAAGAACAGAATCTCTGCTGCAGGACAGCTTGGTTTCTTAGAGCTAGGTTGGTTTCTCAGGTTCCACACCACTTGGTATTTCTCTAAACTGCTGGACCTCAAGCCAACAGCTAAAGCTCAGAGCACACGAGCACTCATGGCTGTGACACGCTGTCAAGATCAGTTTGCCCACACCCTTCACCATTTGGCAGTGAGCCCCAGAACCTACCTGCAGCCTAAGAAAACACAGAATCTGACACCAGCCAGTGCTCTGCAAATCTATTTTCTGAATCACAAAACCTGGGCAAGGGCCAGAGGGGTGAAGTTACGCTT
The DNA here is from genome assembly GCA_013399195.1 of Dicrurus megarhynchus. Lineage (NCBI taxonomy): Eukaryota > Metazoa > Chordata > Aves > Passeriformes > Dicruridae > Dicrurus > Dicrurus megarhynchus. The sequence continues at coordinate 2,920,345 of VXAD01007415.1, forward strand.
GAGTACTTCGAATACTTACTGCATTTTCAGGATGGAAGATGTAAGATGCAGGAGAATTATCAACTATAATAACTTTACTCAGCTCACGGCCCAGTCGACTCAGATCCTTCACGTAATTTCCTCGGTGGAAAACACAGGATTCTCTAAAGAGCCTTGCCCTGAACACACCCCAGCGATCCAGTAGGTCGGCTACTGGGTCTGCATACTTAAAAACAGAAGTCAGAAACGCCAAGTTAGCAACGTGCAGATAAGGCTAATTCACAGAGCCAAAGAAGGGACACGAAATCATTTCAGATAAAATGCCCTTTTTCTCCATTTTCTTCCCTGCTCCTTGTTAATTAACTCACTCGCCTGCAAACCTGAAGTGATTAATGAAGAGATAAAGCAAAAGCAGAACAATTATCTTTCTAGAGAAGGCTAACTTGCACTCTAAATTGTTTTCTGTGATTTATTGATTAGGTTTTATTCTCAGGGCCAACTTAAGAGTTACCCTGAGAGTTTTCTAGAGGTTGATGGATCCAGAGATCTCACCTACCATTACCATAAAACCAGCCAATGCTAACAGAATCAATTTGAAGCATTTCCCCAGCTGATTTGTTTCCATGTGCCTCTGAAGACAAACTGCAGTGAACACATCTGAGCCTGATGTGGCTCTGCCAAATGACACCCTTGGAGCAACTGGGTCAGCAAGACTCTTAAGATTACCAAATTGCATAACTGGGTCATAAAAGATGTTATTAGGAAAAATACCCATGAACAATACCAAGGAAGTTCCCATCTTACACATAAGATGATACTTTAAGTGAGGCACAGCTTAGAATCCAACAATTCATATAAACTGATCAAGAAAAAGTATCCAAATAAACTCGAACATGAATAACCACATACTTGAAAATGGTAGTTGTATCTTATTATTGCACAACAGGAGTTACCATTTTCCTGTATTTTAAACTGAGAAAAAAACAATTGATGTTGAAATCAATCATCTTTTGATTATGAAGTAAGGCACCTAACTACAGTATAAAACTGGGCAGTATTTAGGATTTTTTTCAACATGACTGAGCAGTATGTGGTCAAGAGAATGCAGGGAAAAAGGCTTTATAGAAGATCAGGGTCCTGTCCCCTTCCACCACGTCTACACTAGGCTGGAGCAAAAGCTTGCCATGCTAGAGCACTATTTAGAAATAACCAATATCACCTTACAAACAGGACACCACAAGTACAATACACTGAAGGAAGTGAAGAATTCCAGGTCAGTCTACTACTGTAACATCTACCACGGAAACTACCTACGAGCCACTACTGCTACTGCAGGACCAGAGGGCACAAAATATTCCTGGTGACGTTTTCATGCTTTGCAAAAAGGCCTCATTTTCTAACTCCAGATTGCAATTGCACCTGGACAGAGCAAGAACTGTGGTTCCCAATTCCCAGTGAGTTTCTGAGTCACTGGTTGATGGTGTAGACAGGGTTTGATTCGGTGTTTTATTTCATGCCCAGCTTTAATGTGCTGCTTCACTCGCACGCTATTTGTTCTAATTTCTCACTATAACCATGGTAACTTGAGAGCCTTTCATATTGGCATCATGAGCAATGCATGGAGGCTACATTATGAGACAAGCCCATATGTGATGGTGTTACCATGGAAACACTTACCCACACACTAGCAGACAAAGTACACACTGTCAGACAAAGAAGCAGAAAAGAAGGGGAAAAATTAAGATAGTACCAACTGTGGAAATTATTATCCATAGCAAACCCAACCAAAAGTCCACTGACCAGCACCAAAAGGGTTAAAGAGATGAAGGGAGGAACAAACCTTGGCTAGACTGGCTGTGAAGAGTACACATTCAAAGAGCTCTCCCATCCTCTGAAGAAACTCATCCACATGTGGTCGTTTCAATACATAAACCTGGAATGATAATGGCATTTAGGTCAGATGGTGCTCAAGGAAAGGAAAAAAAACCAAACCCAAACCACTGCAGCAATCCCAGCACTTGAAACAGAAGTTAACAAGGAAGCAGTTCAAATGAAATGCTGGGGAAAAAAGAAAGTATACAAGATAAAAGTAGAGACCCAATAATGAGAGACTGACATGCACAGGCTGCCAAGCCCCTGCTGATTATGCAACTGCAAACACTGAGCATCATCTGGAGTGGTGCTCCTTGAAAAATCTCATTAAAGGCAAAGGCAGACAGGAGAGCTTCTCAAGGAGTGAGGATTCGGCTCTCCCCACCAAACCCATTCTGGTGCTGGTGCCTTCAGTGCTGAAGAGCTCCACAGAAGGAATAAATCTGATGAAGCCTCTGTGACGGCAGGAATTGCACAATAGGGACCTGTTTCCGTTCTGTGGCTGATTCTTTCATTTCTGAAACTCCAGGTGCTAAGTACCATAACTCCCTATGGAGAATGATCAAGCCCTCCAGCTCTGCAGAGAGCTTTTCTCACCAAAAATCTTCACAGCACCATGCAGAATGCCTAAAAATGCTGGTCCTGAAACCCACTGACAATGTCTACAGCATCTTCTAAAGAGGACCTTGCCAAAAGACGGCAAATTCCCAGGATCTCTCTCCTCTTCAGCATCCTGCCTTCAGCACTGCTCTGCTGCCTTTCTGCCCTGGCTTGGCTGCCTGCTGTCAACAACCTCATTAGCAGATATTAAAACCTCCCTGCTCCTCTCTTCAGAGCACACAAGATGATTTTGTGTTCACAGAAGATACCAAAACAAGGAAACTGCTGCTCAGAAAGCCTGGAAGCAGCTCACAATACACTGGGCAGCTGAAGAGGGGAGTCTGCTTGAAAAATATTTATCTGTCTTGTTTGAGTTAGATTAAAAGTTTGAGAGAAAACACTGGCAGCATTTTATCTTCTTTTGTTTGGCAAATAATCCCTAATACTGGAAATTTCAAGTAGAGAACTCTGGCGTAGAGCTGAATTCAGGAGGAATTGCAAGACTGATGCTACTTCAGGAATTTCATTCTTTAATATGTAAAACTAGATTAATTGTATGTATTTTACTAGATTCGTATTAATAAGAGGTTAAAAAAAAAAAAAAAATCAAGGTACCCAGAGAAAAAGCCTGAAGGAGAAAAATATGGAAACAGCAGCTTGAACTCAAGTGTAACAATTAAAGCCTTCAGCAAAAGAAGAAAAAAAGAAGCTGTGTAATTGAAATTGAAAACCGAATTTTGAAAGCAAAGTTTTTTTTAAAACACCTATGATGGAGCTGTACCTTAATGACTAAAGCAGAAATGTTAATTTTCCCCTTTATGCAGCATACAGATCATACAATGAAGTCTTTATCTCTTTTAAGTTATTTCTGTGAAATTTATCTAAACGATTTCTGGCCCCATAAACATTACATTCAAACTTTGATACAGATAACAATTTATAACCCAGATTTTTTTTTTAAACAACCACAGCATCACCTAACCCATCAAAGAATTGTGACATTTTATGGATTAAAGACAGTTAACAGATGTACTTCAACACCACTCTCTTTGCAGATAATTACAGCAATGTTTCCTGTATTTCACCAGGCATAAACCAAGTAATTTCCTCTCCTATAACAATGCAATTAATTTTTCATTTAATTCTTTCTACACAAAGTTGGGCTGTAGTGTTTCCTCTCCAAATTCTATCTTTGAATTTTTTTAAAGTCAGAGAGACAGCTGCAGTCCCTCTCCATTTGGGTATCCAGAGAGTATCCAACTTCCCAGATGAGAGAGGAAAGATAGCAGGATCCAAGTTAATAATTAAGTTCTTGATTCTTTAGCCTTAGGTTTTATTCCTACACTTACTTTTGAGGGCACAAAAGGGGCACCCCAGAGTCTTAACATCATTCTTGGAAAGTAAGTGCTGGAATTTAATATTAATCTCCCTTTTAAAGCCCAGTGCTTCCAGCCACAGCAGAAGAAGTCTCTTCTTTGCTCTCCATCCCTATCTCTGCCCGTGTCAGTGAAGTATTTCCACTTGGAATGTAATTACAAACTCCCTGCCAAGGATCTGAACTTTGCTGCTTGCAACATAACCCACCTCCTCCATCAGGAGCACACAGTAAATCAACCCCAGAGCTGCAGCCCCAGAGCTCTGAGCCACAGCTTTTGCCAGTCTTCACAATAAACACTCTTTTGGCTGTTTTTAGGTCTCCTAATTCTGCACCTAATTGAGGATTTGCTGTGAATACACAGCACTTTTAGTTGGAAGGTCTCCCTTCCACAGTTTTAGGGCTCCTGATCCACCACAGAGCACTCACAGCCTCCTCTACTTGAGTTTCTCTCGCTGCTTTGCCTTAAATCTTTCCCTGCTGGGATTTGGCCAAGAGATTTGCTTCTCATGTTAAACGCCTAATTAATAATAAATGTCATCTCTTAAGATGAAGTCTCACCAAATTCTTCCCTTAATTATTTCCCTCTGTAAAAAGCCTCAACTCCTTTGCCTTTTTTTTTTTTTTTTTTTTTCAACACTGAATTTTTTTTTTTTTTTGGCAGAACAACATATCTTAATACTCTGGATAGTTATTCTCCTTGAAGTTTTCTTTGAGAAGTCCTACTTAGACCCTGGAAGCAACTCCAAAATGTACTGGGATCCCGGGCTACAAAATCTCTTTGGTTTACTTCACATAAAAAGCTTTCTTCAGCTGACAGTGCAGCTCTTTTCTCCTCTTCCTTCTCATTTGGAATTTTTTCCCCTTTACTTTGTTAGTGGCTGGACTTGAATCTCAATGCTGCATGGTTATTTGTGGCTTGGCTTTTTCCTCCACTGCCTGATGTCTTCAGTTGAAATCTCTAGACTAACTGGCTCCTGGCATTTTTCTGAGATTTATACACTGTCTTCAGGGCATTAAAAAAAAAAAAACAACTTTTTTTTTTATTGTAGACTCACTAATTTTTTCCTTATCGCAGCAAGAATTTGGAGGAATATACTCTTTTTTTATTATCATTATTTAAAATGAACCCTACTCAACATTTTAAGCACAAATCAGGCACTAGGCATGTTTCCACAGGATTCTTACAGCTGCTAATGGCAGAACACGAGCAATTATCCTTAATTGTTTTCGAGCATTTCGTACTTCCACATGAATTTTCTATACCTCAAAGCAGCCTCAACCTAGAGAGACTCAGTATTTCTGAAACCCAAAGGCAAACCCAGCTCATTTTCAATCAATTGAACAGGACACAAAGAACAGCCTTTCAAAACCAGCTTGACAATGAGGAAAACTGCAAGTCACGACCAAAAAAATCTGTCCAACTCCTGTCATCTCCTGTTTGGTGGGGTGGGTGCCTCTTCTGAGCAGTGAGCAGAAAATCCCACGTGTCCTGGAGCCTCGTGGTCCCGGGTCACACCGTTGTGGTCGTGTCCCAGTGCAAGTAACCAAGAATAGGCCAGTTAGAATGGACACAGCCTATCCTGGATTACTTGAACCAGGCCACAGCCTTCTGCAAGAAAATCCATGGATTTTGTGCTTTATAGGAAGGACGTTTATTACTTGAACAGCAATTTACCCCCATTAAAAAAAAAAAAAGATTGCATATTATATTCAAAGTATACATGCCAAATGTTCTCTGAGTTTTCAACAATTAAAAATAAGCAATTAATTGAATTAACTCCCCCCTCACCCCAAACAAACACTTAAAAGTTAGTTTTACTCAATAAACAAATTATATTTAAAAATTAAATTCAAAATAACACCAAATCAAACTCTTGCTGGCTGCCCTCTTTACTCTGGGACATCAAGAGTGAGGCACCAAGCTGCTGGAATTTAATTTGGATGGAAGGTAAAGGACAAGCATTCCCTGAAAACCTTCACTCCTTGGGGATTAAAGCTGTATTTGATGCACAGCTTCTGGTCTGGGGGCTGTGGTCACTCTGCACTTGGTCAGGGGGAAGCAGGGTCCAAGGGAGAGGATGTGTTCCTGCAGAAGTTAAATCCGGGTACCAAACAGGTTGAACATCTCCCTCCAGCCACCACTTCCACCCTCACTGAGCTTCCTCTCAGTTCCACCACATTCCACTGGATTTCCCAGAGCTTCTCCCTTGTAATTTGGCAGAGCAGGAGACCAGCTCTGATTTCCTTTCCTTTCACCCAGAGAACCAGAGTTGAATGAGAGGAGTGGCCAGAAGGGCCAGTGTGCACCAGAACCCCCCTTTTGTATCTGGGCCATCACTCCCAGCATAAAGTGTGGGATTCTTCCCTGAAACTTCAGCTGCCCTGGGATGGGCTCAGCCTCTGCAGGCATCCCAAGACCCACAGCAGAAAGGAAGGGAGGTTCCTCCACACTTGATTTATTTCCTTCTTAAAGTAACATGACAAATCCTTTTGAAAGATAAGGTAATTTAGGCTGGAGAAAGAAAGATGGGAGAGGGAAAAGGGATGTTAAGAAAAGCTGTTTTTTAATCTAGGGAAGCTCGTTTTCCCAAGCACCCTTTAAGATGATGAATTGTCCTCCCTATAAAAAAACCCCAAGAGTCTCTCTGACCTTTAGATTATAAATTATATAAGGGAAAACAAATTCCCCAAACTAAATACATTACATTTTTTAAGACCTCTGTTGAACAGCAAAAAAACCCAACACCACATTTACCACGAAAAAACTTGTTAGGTAAGTCAATCTCAAAACTCTTTCAGGAGTACAGCAATTCAATTTGCCACAACTTGTACTTTTTGGGAAGTGAGATCTGAAAAATCTCATATAATTTCAAGTTTCTCCGTGAATGGGCACCTCTGAAATGGTGTTGCTCAGTTTGTTTCCACTGGAGTTCTGCCTAAGGCAGGGTTCAAGGACAATAAAAATCTGTCAACCTCCTGCCTGACAAGGTACCAGGCTCACTGCTGAAGCAGGGATATGCACTATGGACAGAGTGGTTCCACAACATTTCCCATCTCCTGGGATATTCTGCACAGGTGGAAATACTTCTCAATGTCAGTGATTAATCTTGGAATGTATAAACTGCTTAAGAAAATGGACACGCATCATACAGATGACAAATCCTGATAAATGACAGAAATTGCTCATAGCAGTTCATTTATGCTCTAAGTGACTACAGAATTACAGGTTTGAAGTGGGAACAGGTTGTCAAAGCTCTACAGCCTGTGTTAATGCACATCAGACTCAGCCAGAATATCCATTTTTGCCCTTTATCACAGTGTAAAATAAATTAAAAAAAAGATGCCTGAATGTCAGCAATATTACGGAGACATCACACACGCAGGCTTTGCCTATTCTGTGTGCCACACAAATTACCTTTATTTCAAGAATCCCAAATTCCTTACAATTACCTTCATTTTTGCCTTCCAAATGTGACTGAGGTATTTACCGAGTTTAGAGGTTAAGAACTTGAAATACAAAGAGTGAAGCAATTTCCTTGAAAATTACGCAGGGAGTCTCCAGCAAAGCACAGAGACCAATTTCACTTAACCACCTCTGTCAAAGGAGAAGGAGATGCACAAATCCACTCCCTTTGGACCCAGCTGTGAAGTTTTTGTTTGTTTGGGTTTTTTTTGCTTGTTGTTTTCTCTTTTCCCCCACATGGAGTCATCTCAGGTGCCAAACTGTATCAATTTTGGTGAAGAATCTGCGAGTTTGCAGCAGGGAATGGAAAAGCAACAAGCTTTTGAAATGTTTGACTGTAAAGCCCAAATAGCCTTTTACTGGGATCTGTTTCAAAATGTAAATTTGTCATCTTGACAAGCTAAGTGATCATAACTCTTAAGCCATTCAAAAATTCACTTTCAAAAGCATTCTGCAAAGTTTTAGGAGAGAGAATTTGTCTGTTCTACAGCACCAAACACAACTGAAGCCCACATCAAATCAGGACTGAAAATCACAAATCTCCCAAAACATCACTTAAATGTTTTGAGCATCAGCTCTGTGAACATTACAGGTGGAAGTACCCTAGATATTGAAATTTTCTACATAAAACAGGCACAGTGTAAAAACTGTCAAAATAACTATTACTTTAAAGCATGTTTCAGTCCACTGACTGATATTCAGGAATCATTTTAAACAGTGACAAATACATACATAGTTTCCATCACAGGAAATCAGACAAAATTATGAACTAACTTTATGATCCACCAATTAGTACGAGATTAAAATACAAACCTCATTGTCCAGGTAAAAATAATCCATAAATAACATTTCAAAATTTAAAGTATTTAAAATCTCTGCTAAATCACATCTAGGGAAGATTTGCTCCTCAGTAACTGTAACATCCAACACCCAACAGAAGATGTTTCACACAATTTGCAAGGTTCATGTATCAGAAAGGCTCAGCTTCACATTAACCTGTTTAACTCACCTCCAGCAAGAACTTCAATGCCTGCCTGAAGAGGGCAAGTCACAGCACTGTAATTTATTTTATTCAACCCTTCAGAAATTTCTACTGATTAAAGACACCAAGATAAGATACATGGAGGGGACTGAATTTCAAATTATGGGTCTTTTGCATTTACTCAAAACCATTTCTTAGAGCCTTAAGTGAAGTTCTTAAAGAATAAGACGTAGAAATTTCTCTCCTCATTATTTTGTCCCGACCTTTCAAATATGCTCAAGTATAGAAAAACTCCTATCAGAGGAACTTGAATTACTTACAGGAATAAAAGGGGACAGAAATTAAACACAGATTAGCACAAAAATTGAAGAAATGTCTATTTTTTCCTTTATACTTTTATAAAACATAAATGAGCTTTGGCATATGAGCTACCAACAGACATTGGAGCCAACTCATGTCCTGTTTGTCTGGGAGGGAATGAGAAATGCAGTGTTCAAGCAGCTTTTTCTGGGCCCAGCAATGTTTGAAACTCCATCCTTACATCATTTCCTGTTTGAAAACGTTTTAAAATTTATAAGGAGTCAAGTATTGAAGTCCTGAGAGAGAGATTCCACCTGATCACACAGGGAGCATTCCAGAGTACACAGCTTCCATGCTTTGCAAAAGGAGAAATTATTGGATATAAGGCAGCAAATGGAGGAAGAGAATGTTCTGGGATGCTCAGGACACAATGCTGAAGGAAAAAACAGCACTTACCTGATGTATGGTTCCATCAATTTCAACAGGAACGATGAAATCAGCATTGCTAATTGGCTAGAAAGAATGACAAGAAAATAATCAGCATTAAGAATAAGATCATCAGAGGGAAAATTTCAGGGGCATAAAAGGGAAGAGTACCTACTTCTGAGGAACAAGTTAATAATCATTACTGACTACACAGATCCACTCTGTGTGTGCTCTTACACAAGTCAGAAGCTCACAGTTGTAATTCCAGATGCTGCACTTCTCTCTTCTCTCCTGTTTTTAAGCTTCATACAATGTAATACTGCCTGAATAACCCCCACTACCACTGGGTGTGTTCATCAGGAAAACACCTATTTGGATAAACTCTTTCCCATCCAGTCTTTGTGGATACATGACCACCAAGAAAATCAGCTGTGTACTCCACATATTCTGCTCAGGGTCATCCTTCAGTAATTAATTAAAAACAAAGACAGTGGTAAAAGTAATACCTACTGGTTGTATTTGAATCAGCAGCTGCAACAAAACTGAGGTTGTACAGCTAAAGGATTCTAAAGATGCCAATACCAACCAACCTAATCATGTGAAATTGCATTTTAATTCCAAAGAGAAGAGCAGGCACACTCTGCCCAAGCCCTTGAATCCATTTCTCCAGCCTGTCAAACACAACTCAATTCTCAAGACTTATTGTGAAAAACTGTTGGTCGAGCAAAATTGCTCTGGAAAGCAGGAATGTGAACTGCAGACAGTTCAGGAGTACCTCATCTAATCTTGGCTAGACAGCAGTGGTAGTTGGGAACAGGCTGCTGCCAATGTTTACTGGTTCAAGTGGACACCAAACTTAGGTACAGCTCATGCACTATGTCCATTCTAAAAAACCAGCCAGTAAAAATGGAGCTTGGAGCTCATTCCATCATCTGCAGCCTGGAAATGGCTGAGGCAGAGCTGCCAAATACAATTTTAACATGACTGATTAACAGCCACTATCTTTCACAGGTAAGAGCCCAGTCTGTAACTGGTGTTACCAAGCTAAGGCTGGAAAACATCTTCACTCAGCTCTGTGAGATTCGCACAGACCTTCCCACCTGGTTTTCTGGATCAGTCAACAGGCTGATCTCAGGAACCACCAAGAAGATGCCCCTGAAGTGTCTGTGGGACTGGAAACAGACTTTAAACCCATTCAGGGGGGCAAAGGGGTGCCAAGAAAGCAGAGAAGCAGCCGAGGTAAAGAGAGCAAGAAGCAGACCACAAACTAGTGAGTCTGAACAGGTGCTCTGTGAAAAAATGGTGGGAAAAGAGGATCCTGCAGTATTAACCAGCCAGTATCACTTTGATCCCACTCCCTGGAGAAACCAGATTCTAATTCCACTGTCAAACAACCTTCCTGCCAGCAGGGCAAAATGACCACAAGAATTTCTGTGGAGGGAAACACCCTCTCTCAGGAGCGAAGAAAGTAAGGAAGATGGTTTGATCTGACACCTGCAAGTGCTGGGTCTGAGGGCACAGGAGAGGCTACATGGAATCCTCTCATCCTGATCAACCAGGATTGGCAACCAGACCTCCAGAGCAGCTGGTGATGGAGAATTCCATCCTCTTGATGACCCCTGTGCTGGTGTGATCTGAAGAATTCCTCAAATACACACATATCAATCTAGATTTTTCTTATCTGACACTGAGCAATCTCTCCCTCCTGCTTTGGAAAAAGACAGAGGGGAGGCTCCCATCTGTTCCCTGCACAAAGCTCCTCAGATAAAGATACTCTGCAGCTCTAACAGCCACACAACAGGTACACAAAACCTCTGATGCTTCACCTTAAAAAGAAACCCAAATGAATTGTCAAGAAGCCTCAGCCACCAGTTTTCCAGTGGGTGCCAGCTCCCTGCCGACTTTGAAGAGGCTTGCACACACTTGAAGGATTTATATATGCATGACTCCCTTCAGCAAGAGAAATACTCTGCAGCAGCAGCAGAAAAAGAATAGGTCACTGCAAGCTGCTGAGGTTTTGAAATCCACTGATAAAACTACAGCTTTTACAGAATTTAATCCTAACAGGAGCGACTTCAACCAGATGCCAGAGAAAACCACATTCTGTGTGAGCAACTTTGGTTTTTTCTAACAAGTAAAACTCACCCTCAGACTTTGTAACACTGACCAAACTGCTTCCAACTACAAATTTGCTTCCACCACTTATACTTCAGGTATTATGTTGCTTTCTTGTTGGCACTGGTGATAGGAAAGGAACATGGACTGGGGTTCTGTGCTCCTCAGGGAGGGAAAAGAGGAGAAGTCTGCAGGAATTTGTTGGCTAAAGGTTTGTGGGGCTGTGCATGTGAAGCACGTCAGTGCCTCCAGTGGGAACCACAGAGACAGAGCCTGGAAGAAGGCAATGCACTTCCACTGAAAATCCTCAGCTCAGTTAGAATCGTTCCTATTTAATAAAAAAAAAACAAACCCAAAAACTTTCAGCATTTTACATGCTCTAGAAGTGTTTCACTGCCAGTTTTGAATAGGACTACATTCCAGGCTTGCATGTGGTTTAATACTTTTTATACAAAACCATGTTTACATCTCCTTGATTTAATAATTTATTTTTTGCTTCTATGATTGTTTTATGATGGGAATGATAACTATCCTGTCTATCTATTCCTTTTTTACTCTTGCCAAAGAACCCCAAACTTTATTCCTTTAATATGCACCTAACATGAAAGACTAGTACCTCCTTAAAGCTTCACAAATATGCAGGGGCATAAAAAGATGAGAATTACCCTCCTTCAGATGTTGCTGCTTTCATAAAGAGCACTTTAAATATTCTGCCTCTCTGGTTGTGTCAAAAAAACATGTAATCTGCATTTGAAATACGAAGCCTATTTCATAACAGAATTACGAATTCTAAAATATCAGGTGTTTTAAATAAAGCCTTTTGTACTAAAACTCTCAAATTTATGTATGCTTTTCCAGCTTTTAAGTGGGGACCTGCCTGGTTAGAGCAGACATGTTTTAATGGAAGAAAAACCCCCAAAATACCCCCAAACCCCTACAAACTGAAAAACTACAGAAGTAACTTGACTTTCCAGGCAGAGCAGGGGGCACACAGGTGTTCAAACCCCTGCTCTGCTGGAATGTATCTTTATTTTTGATAACAATTAATGGTCTTAATTCACCTGAAGAATTTCTCGTCATGAAACAAAACCCAAAGAGCACCGCTGGATAGTGCCAGCCACTAAACAACAAAATAATTTCCTCCAGCACTTGGTTTTCTCTTACACAGCCCCACAGTCACAGGGTTTCATATTGAAATAACACCACTGTAGCCCTAAGACTCAAATACTGCAGAAACTCCACCATCCACTCCATGCCCAACTTTACTGACCTCACACAAAAAAGGACCAGTTTTCTTTCCCTCACACAAAACATTATTCAGTGTTCATCATCAAGAAGAAAAATCTTTTGGTCTTTCTTAAATATCTACTCAACATGATTTAAATACCCATTAAATAGCATTTGAATGAATGGGAGGATTAAAAGGAGCCCACTAAGAAACACTCTGCAAACCTCAGTCCTGCAAGAAAGATTTACAACTGTGTCAACCCATTAAACATGCAGTTCTTCAAAATGGTTAAAAAAAAAACTAATAACCACCTAAACTAAATCTCATTTTGCTTCAAAAACCAGGAAAAAATCACAATACAAAATTACCCACAGCACTCAGAAAGCAAACTTGTATTTTTACCTTTCAGGTAACACTAAGCCTAATGCTTCACTTTTATGATATGCAATTAGATTTTTAAATCCAGCTTTCCCTTCCTGTTTTTGATCCTTGTTTCATTAGGAAGGCAAGGCTTCTCCCTTTCCCAACCCAGCTGTGGTTTTTATCTCCCTGAAAAGTTCTCTAGAGCAAGCTCAGTCTGGGTACAGAAGACAATCTGGCACTGAGGCTGAGAGGTTCCTGCACACCACCATAAATTGTTCTGTAACATCAGGCACAATAAAGACAGAAAAAAATTCTTCATTTCAGTTTGAGGCACAGGAATATTTGTTCTAATATCTCCATATAAGGTTTTCTTTAAGTCAACAAAGAGAGGCTGCTGCCAAATTCTAACCACAACATGAATTACAAGTTTGCATTTTAAATACTGGCAACTAAGAAGTGAAGGATTAAAAAGTGGAGTTGATGTTTGCAGTGAAAAATGGAGTACAAGCACCTAGAAGATTATAAGGGTGGTTAATCTTGCTTGGTAGCAGTAAGGTAACATTATTAATTCTTATAAATGCTCCAATCAATGTATAAAACCAGCAGACACTTTATCAGTATTAGATGTACTAATCAGAAATGCTATCAGTACCCTGAGCCAATTTAGACTATTTGTATTTCTGAAGTCTCCTAATTTCAGCCCTACCTAAACAACAGGAAAACCACCAGTACTTTCACCCCATGCTGAACTCTGAAGGGCTGTAGAAGTTGCCTCTTGAAGGTGACTGACTCATCAGCAACAACTAAATGGTATTTGCTTCCGTGCTCTGAAAACTAAACACTTACAACCATTTACTGTGATCAGAACAGAAGGCTGACTTGAGGAAAACAACATCCTCCAGCAAGAGAGAAGAGCCACTACTGGTGCCCAAAATCTCCTGGTTTAAAGCACATAACCTAGCATAAAGCTGTGCTGATCCTCCATTCTCCTACACTACCCATTGGCATCATTTAAACTGCAAAAACCAACCCCTGTTTTCAAAGCAACAAATGTTGTACCTGTTCCAAACACAGGTCCTTGCTGGAATATTTAAAACCATGAAGTCAGTAACTATTCCAGGCCTTGCTGCAGTCAGTGTGATTTTCTCAAGAAACCAAAATAAAACCAGCAATCTCTGGAGTTACTCCCCTGAGAGCTAAATTAGGATGAATAATCACAGGAGAGGCAATGAGGACTCCCAGGCAGAGGCTGTGAGAGGAGTTCAAGTGTTAAGAGGCTAAACAGTTCCTCCAGCATTCACTGACAGATTCAAGCTGCAAGAGATCCCTTTTGAATTTACTTACCTTAAATGAACTGTGCACTAAAGTTTCATCTAAATCAATGACCACACACTTCTTCCCATAGTCTGATGCTGTCAGTTCTGGCAGGAGGTATTTAGCTGGTGGCTATAAATGAAAAGAAAAGAGGAAGACAACAAAAAAAAGTAAAACCTCTATGGAAGGGGCACCATTCTGTCAACATTACTATTCTAGTAATTACTGGGAGCTGGCATACACGACTTGAAATCAAATGCTTTTCTGGGCTCATCCCAAGGACATGTATGGGTATTAATGGCTCATGCAATTGCAATACCCATACAAAGACTTTTCTTTTTAAAATTATTTTCCAAATGAGAGACTTGTTTAGAACCAAAGCAATGGAAATTAAAATGGTAGAAGACCACCACTAGCTAAAAAAAAGGCAGAAAACCAGGATACTTGATACAACATCTTTTTCCAGTGGCTCTTCTCCCAGTGCCTGGTTTTGGTTGCTGTTGTTATCCTACTTCCAGTCAATGTCATTTCCAACCGTATCAGGCTGATGGACTTTTGCACAAATCATGATTTCTGTGTGCCATGAAAAATGCTGAAATGGAGCAATGCATCCTGATGGAAGACAGCATTACTAATTTTATTTTCCAGGACACGTCTTCACTCTTGTTTTTACCACTTATGAGGGTGGTGATCAACTTCCATGTGAATTATGCTCCCAGTCAAGGTATTAAAACTGCAGTGAAGAACCTGAACTGGGCTCTTCTACAGCACTGTCCTTACTAAAAATGGCACCAATCCCATGAACTGACAATTCTCCCAAAAGCAATACAGACAGCCCCATATTCTTCTGATCATTTCCCACTTCAACACCCCAGCTTGCAATAAAATTAAGTTACTTTAGATTTTGGTACTGGATACTTTCTGAAATCACAGAAACAGGAGAGAACGCTTCCATTTGGTGCTGAAACACTGATGCCACTCAGAGTTTTTGGGGTTTTTTTTGGTTTTTTTTTTTGATGAAGGAAAAGTATTAGCTTTATAGAAAAGTATGAATAGGGAGAAGCCCAAGACTGAGAGGAAATGAAATTAATTTAGACTTGGATACACAACTCTAACTCCATTCTTTTCCTATCTTTTTATCTGCTCACTGTCGCTCTGGTAAAGATTCATCATCTGTCAAAGGTTTCTTCTTTTCAGTGGCCCTTCGTAGAAGTGCTTGCAGAGACCTGAGGCCACCCCTGTGCAGGCAGGGGGTGGCACAGGTGAGGCAGGCACCTCTGGACACCCTCCAGCAGCCAGGGCAGATTATCAACCACTGGCTGAATTCAAGTGCCACCTCGATAGATACCGGCCAGTGATGCCTAATAAGCCATTGTTTAAATGAACCACCTAAGAAATCAGATTCTGGACTTAAATTAAGTGTTTTTAGCTAAAGCAGGAGTTCTTGGGGGATTATTAAGAGTGTTCAATGAAATTGATTCAGTTCCCTACAATTAACATTGACACCAGTTCCCTCAGCCACCAAACTGGAAGCTGCCCTGCCTACAAACCACTTGTCTCAGTGCATTTCCTCTCAGCACAGATCTGACAACGACCTTCAAATTAAAACAGCTTCTACCTAATGCCTGCAAAGGCTCCATCCATCAAAGCCACCTAGCCAGGCTGAAATTTATACAACACTCTGTCTAGGTTACGGACAGTCCCACAGCTGCTTCAGTTCCACCTCTCCTTGTTGGCAGCTAGGATGAGACCTAAAGAATTTTGGTTTCTCCCCTCTATTTGAAGCCTAAAAGGTATTTAGCACTCCACCTCAATTTTTCATATTAAGAAGGATCCAAACTTGCAACCTAAATAAACTAAAAGCTTATTGAAAGAAAAATCCAACCCATTTAAAGACAATAATGTTCAGAACCCATCTTCCAATAGTTCTTGTCTTTGAAGATGAAAAAAGGTAGGAACATCCCAAAAAACCTTAAACATACTTAAAAAAAAAAAAATAATAGTTCAGTTTATTATTGTACTCAAAACTCCTATCGCCTTTGAATTTTTGACTACATTAACCTGCACAAGCAGTTCAAAGCCAGAAATTCCTTCTGCTGTGTGAATTCCTTATCAAACTGAAAATGTCTACATCTATGGAAAATATATGGAAATAGATATTCTTCCACATAAAAATATGCATATGGAAAATACGAGCACTGTCTTACCACAGATACCTTCAGTTTTTCAGCTGGAAACTGCTGCATTTGTCATCAAGAAAAGGATGGACACCCACCAAGGACTACAAAATGCAAGAACTTTCATCTCTGAGAACCCAAATTCCCTGACTGCACAGCAAGGCAAACTGTGACTGTTTTTTTCACCCACCTGCACCTCTGCTTTCTCAAAAGAAGTGGCTGGGACAGGCACAATTTACCTGTGGTAGCTACACAGAGGTGCTGGTTACAGCCAGTTTCTCTCCCTTTTCAGTATTGCTTTAGGAGATCATGTGCAATTACTGACCTAACTTGATCTAACAAGGGCACAACCAACTCTCCTACAAGCTTTGGCACCTTGAGTTCAACCTGATCTTGTTTCCCTAAGTTCACATGTTTGAAGATCAGAAGAAATAAATTTTCCATTTCACAAACTGCAGTTCTGTTGCCCTCAACTGTGAAAACATTCACCCTCTGATAATATAACAGGGATAAGGAAATTATTCTGAAGCTGAAATCACTACAAGTTGTGAGGCTGCCAAGTAGCTGGTGTAGGACTTGGGAGCAAGGGTGGCATTTTTGAGGCTTTTAGGAACTTGAAAGGATTTGTATGCAAAGTATCAGCCCATTTGTTTTGCTGTTCAAGCTTTCTGATCCAAAGCAATTTCCACCTGTCAAGGGTAGCAAAGCTTTTAGGCAAAAACAAGCATTACTCAACATTCTGTTTTAATTTTCTCACTAATGGAGACACACCCAAGAAGAGTTCTAAATACCAGATTTCCATCACAGTTAAATAGTGAGTAGTTATGGAATGTTGGTAATTCATTTTTATTTTTACACTTATCAGCTTTAAAGATATCTGAGATAATTAAGAATATTTAATTGTGGCTAACAGCAACTCATATTTACTATGCAACACTCCCCGAAAGGCTGAAGACTTCCACAGAACTCAGCAGAAAAATAACACGTGGTATCTCACTGGCTTGGTCTTCAATTCCAACAAGACACAAATTGTATACAAGTTAAACTAGTCACTGTTTGGGATTTATGCATTCCAGCCAGGTCTCGTGGCTGATCAGCTCAACAGACCTTGTAGTGAAACGACTGCTGCACTGCTTCAGTCCCGTGGAAATAGTATATTCCCTAAGAAAAAAAAAAAAAAAAGGGGATGGTGGCGGCAAGAGAACAGGACTTTTGGTTGAAGCATAAACAGCTGGTCAACACAAATCTTGCAGAAATTCACTGTATAGAACAATCATCAGCTCTCCTCCCTGTAGGCCCGTATTTCTCACAGAGACAAGTATCAGAATTAATAAGCCCTTTTTTTTTTCCTCTCTCTGCTGGCAATGTTGTCAAGCCTAAGTGCAGCACATTAATTTACTGTTTGTGTCCTCCTCTGCTCACACTTTGGGCTGCACTCTGCAGAGCCAACAGCTTCTCCCAGAAGTTATGTGCAGAAATACTCTTACAGAGCATAAATGATTCCTACTTAAAACACAGCTGCCAGAAGATGCCAGCTCCTCTTGTGGAACAGGCAGTTCCCAAAATTTCTTCTAGAAAAAGTTCTAACAAGGAATTATCTAATGTAGGTGAGGACAGGGGAAAAAAAACCCCAACATCCCTGTGCTAAGATTTAACTTCTGCAGGGATTCCGAGGGGTCATTTTGATACCACTCGTTAACAGTGGAATTTTAAGCTGAACAAAAGAAATGGGACACTCCAACTCATTTAGGAGTTGTTTAAGAGAAGTTTAACAACATCTAAGATGGTGCATGAGTGGGGCTTTGTATTTCCATCTACCTCTTCATTCAAAAGAATAGAAAATAGTGAAGCTGCTATGGGTCTACTTTGATTTGGGGGTTGGAACGAGATAATCTTTTAAAGTTCCTTCCAACCCAAACCATTGTATGATTCTATTTCTCTACCATACTCCTTTCCAAACAAAGCTGAGAAAAATCCATGAAAACACAGGCATGCTGAGCTACATTTAATGGATTTTTAATCAGGTCTATCAAAATGTGTCAGCTGGGAATGTTTTGGGTTTGCCTTTTTTTAAAATTTTGTGTTTATTTCAGCCCTTAAAATAAGTAATTTTGCAGTATTAGGAAAATAATTATGCTGCCGTTTAATCTATGCCTTATCTCAAAACAGTTTCAAAAATGATATACAGACAGGATAAAATTCATATTGGAAAAAAACCCCAAACTAATGCTATTTCTATTTTCTGAAGAACTTAAGTTGGAGCTGGAATATTTTTTGCTTAGCAGTCATCTTTATCAATAACCAAGCGAAAATTCGTATTAAGTCAAGCTTTTCAATTCAGTGCAATTAATACAGGACAAATCTGAGCAGAAGATCCACTTCACTGAACTGCACACATAAATGCAAATAAAAGCAATGCACAACGCACATAAAGCAATGGAAGCTTTCAAACAGGTGACCTCAGCACACTGCCAGGTTTAATACACGATAAAAAGCACAATAAAGCTCCAGAAATCCTCGTATTTTGACTGGAGGCTTCAATTTGAAGGCGGGGAGTAGGCAGAGCTCTTTTTGAGTCACTCAGGAATTCTCTACACACTTGAAGTGATGACATTTGCAAGGAGCCCTGTAAAAAGTAAATGCCCCCTTAATTGTGACCAAGCTCACTCCGTGTCTGTTTTAGAAGATTTTTCTCCTGGTTTGTACAAGATGTGCAGTTCACACAGCCCAGTTCTCATCCCTAGGTAGCAGAGCATCAAGAATTTCTGCCTTAATGGGTCTGAAATACTACAATTAGAGTTGTCTTGGAGCAAACCTTCGGGCTCCAGCACTCAGGACCAACACCCCTCCTAAGACCAGCAGAGCCACACTTTAATTTTAGGAGTTTTTCCTAACGTAAACCTACATTTTCTTTCCTAGCCCTTTCTCCACGTGCAGCTCCCTTGTGCCTTTATTTAGATGATTACACAGTGCTGCTGGCTGGTTCCTGAGAGCCAGCAGCACTTTGATACTGGAGAGTAAATGTCACACCAGTGCCTGAGGGCGATGGTTGCCTGACAACACTGCCGTGTCCTGCTGCAAGAAGCAGCATCAGATGGCACTGGAGAAGGGGAAGGAGTGTTTAAAGTCACCTGCTCACTCAGAACCCTACGTCATGACTGCAGAGATAAGTTAATTTTACTGCCTTGTTAGTGCTGGGAATATATGTCTGCAAAATTACAGCTGAGCTTAAAATTTAAAAAAAAAAAAAAAAGGAGAGAGAAAAAAAAAATTCCCTTCTGGAATCATTCCTTTTCCTACCAGTGCCCAAATCTAACAGAGCGCTGCTTTAACATTGCAAAGACAGTGTTCTAACAAAGCATCTCATTTCATTTCTGTTCCTGTCAAAGCTGTACTCATTTATCCTTCCAAAGTTTTGTTCTGTTTGAATTCTTATTCTGTTAGTACCTACAGTCACTCTTGGGAAAGATTTTATTCCAGGTCAGAGCACAGCCAGAACACGTTTCATGTTCAAATAATTCCTGGTGGAGCAACTACAGTCACCTAACAGAATTTGGCAGGTATGTAAAAAAGAAAAGTAGTTTGGAAATCAGTATTTTCTGATTTAAACGTGAGGTTTTCTATTCCTAGACTTGCAAAAATACAAATCACATGCATGTCCATGCCTGTCTGATACACACCATGCATGAGCCGTATCAGAAACAACCGGTAAGCAATGAAGAGGAATTTCCAACAGTTCTCAAATCCAAGAAAAGCTGTTGGAAAAGGGAAGATCTGCACAGTCACAGTGATCTCCTGGCACTGTTGTTCTGCAGCACAGACAGGGGGCTGCTTACAGGAGGTTTTGTAATGCTGGGCTACGAGAGAAGGAAGGGAAAGAAGAAGAAGAAGAATGGCATCTTGGGGAATATCCAGGTCTTTAAAGGCTACCAAATACCTCACACAAGAGGGCTGGGTCATTATCTCCACACATCAGCACTGCTATTTTCTGGGAAACTCTGCAATGATGAAGTATTGTAAACAGTAAAAGAGCTCAAAAAAAAAAAAAAAAGTATTTTCAGCTTTACAAAGCCTAAACCTTCATCCTCATAAAAAAAAGAGCAGCTTTTTGACCAAAAAAGGTGAAAACTAATTAAATTAAAAGCTTCAGTTTGAAGGACTTGGGTTTTTTCTTCCTTTTATTTAGCTTTGAAAAATAATTCAGATGCCAAAGAGCATTCCAAGTTTAATCCAGGGAAGATAAACAGAAATATTAAGGCCCATAAAGCAGCAGCTGACACCAAGAGCATCATCTCAAACAAGTGCAGTAATGAGCAATAGTCAGTGTGCTGTTTTCTTAATGTGACTTATTTCAAATAAATTATGCAGTTTCCAACTCTTCTTTTTAACTGGAATATAGGGGGAAATGAGAGGAAAAGGTTCTTGTAACTGTGTCTCACATAGTGATGATGAGTCACCTTTTGCCTCTATTAAAATAAATAACTTCAACTTTCAGGCTACTTCATGTGTTTTCGAAATGCTAAAAATTCAGACGGAACCCAGATAAAACCCAAACTCTTCTTTCAGTCCCTGTAGCACACATGCAGTTCAGTTCACCTCTGGGGATACAACATCACAGACAGAACATAAAATCCTTTTGTTAACATGCAACACAAAACAGACCTGTTAGACTGCAACATAAAATGAATCAAAGCAAAAGTCATGAAAATTATTAAAAGAAAAAGGGATAAAAATACATACACTTGGTATAGGCATGACCTGCATCTGGTCACCCTGGGGAAAAAGAAAAAAAAAAATCACTGTAAGGGTAATGGCTTTTAAAGGGTAGAACAAAGGTCTGGAGCAGTAAATGTAGCACTCAAACATTTTAAACCAAAAGTTCAAAGTATTCAAGAAACCAGGGTAAAAAAAAAATAAAAACAGGATTTTGCATTTTAGTTGCTGAAATGATCTGTTAGTATACTGGCATTTATGATTTTTAGGAGACTGGACTGATAAAACCCATGCTATGATTAATAAGAGATGGCAATAAGAAAGTACCTGTATTTACTGGAACTTTTTCAGCCTTAAGACCTACTAATGGGTATATTTGTCAATTTTCACTGCAGCAACAAGAGGTTGAGCCAGACCCTGGCAGCAGGGCAGAACCCCACTCCTTGAACTCAACTTCATTGGAGACAACTGACTCGAAAAAACAGCATTTTCACTTAGGCAACAGCAAAAAAGTCTGAGAAGGACGTGACGATGATAAACTAATCCAAGGAATCCCACTTTCTTCCCCCAGAAAGAAGCAGCAGTACCAGTGCTGTTCCCATGGTCTCACTGTTGCACTGCACTTGGGAGAAGGCAGCAAAGTCTTGGACACCTTGACCTTTCCTTCTTATCCTCGGACATCCAGGAACAAGGACAGCTCCGAAATGCACAAAGCTTGGCCACAGGGGCACTCAAATTTTTAAGAGATTTTTGAAGCTGGAACTCTGTTTTCTCATCTTTCTAACCCTTCGAAACAAACTTTGTTTTCTGGTGGGGATAGCACACAAAAAAGGAAGCTGATCCTTCTAGCATAGATGTTGCTTGGGTGGATGAGTTTATTCTTTAATATTTGGACAAGACAGGCTCTGATCTCCAGCAGAGGAACTATTGAAAGGGCTGTTTTCAACACCAGAACAGCCTCTTTCAGCTGAAGAAGCCTCCTGCTTATTTGTTTTCAAGTCTACCAGTGTTGACACATCACTGACAAAAAGAAATAATTCAGTATTATTTTTAAAGTGCTCTTTCTTTAATGCTGCTCAGCAGAAATTTTTACTGAAGTTTGCCCAAAATCCTGAGAAGCTGAAGGAGCAACTAGAGAGCAGCAACTACCATGAACTATCAAAAATTTGGCACTGGTAAAAAGTACCTGATTTCTAGAAAAACACACACACAAAAGCTGGTAAGAATCCAAGTTTTCCTCAGGGTAATAGCAAAAAGAATAGAAAAAAATTTAATTCGGTACGTTAATGTCCTGTTAGTGGAACTGTCTTTCATGGGAACCCAAAACCAAAGTTTCTAAAGGACTTGCATTACTGTTGGCTTAATTTTTCTCACAGAATTTCTTCAATTAAATTGCAAAAAAAAAAAAGTGGGAAACAAGCAAATTTCTTAAGAGGAACCCTGGAAATATCTATGCAAAAATCAAAACAGTAGTGAGAGTGATGAGAACAGGAAAAACAAGCAGAAAGAGACCTGCAAGAGTCCTCTGGGAAAGCGAAAGTGCACACGAACAGGCAAATGCTTTTTAAAAACCAGCCTGCTCTGGGAAACTGCTTACAAGTGTCCTGCCTCATTTCCTCATGCCTTGGAAGAGGAAGGGAAATGGGTCATAACGGCATCGTTTGAAAGAGATGACAGATGACCGCATTTGTTGAAGGCTTTCCACGAGCTCCTGATGTTGGTAACAGAACAAAGCTGTTCCTAGAATGCCAAAATTTCCCTATTGTATCCCTAAGACAACCCAGGAACTGATTTGTCCCCAGCTATTGAAATCAGGGTTGGTTTTTTTTTCATGGGTTTTATTTTTTCCACACTATATACAGATGGAATGATAAGTCCTATCTTTTCCTTTAGCTACATAATTTTTAGTTTGGAACACAACAATTTCCAGCACTGTGTTGCTCACTAATGCTCTCTATGGTCATGTGTGGGCTCAGTGAGCACCAAGTGACAGGCCACACTATTTTGCTTTTTTTTAGAACAGTCTGTACTCAAAGGTAAGGATCTATTTCACTTTAGAGAAGAAGCTGACCAAAGTAACAGATTTATCCTATTAGTTTCTTTAGCACAAAGCTTACTCTAGACCATGACAAGTTCTTTAAAAACAGTAGTACAGTCACTATTTAACACTTCAGTGATTTGACAAACCCTCAAGCTCTGTCTTGTAATACAGAGGACTTTTTGGGAGGCAAGGAAGGTCAGAATGAGTGAGCAAAGAGAACAAACATAACTATGGAGAGGGGATTTTGTTCTCTAAACAGACCTTCCATACCACATTTTGATGGTGACCAACAGAACCAAACATCTGGAATTTTCTTGCTCTGATCAGTGAAGGCTAAGCAGGAGAAAAAGTACAATGATTTACATTAATCTCAATTATCTTCCTCCACACTGGAGAGTGATTTCCATGTCTGCTCAGAAAGCCTGTCATTAACGGTGTCCTCATCAAAGAGCCCACACTCCTGCTGCTCCTTGAGGTCTCCAGCACGAAGCAGATGCTACTGTGACCTCAAGAACGTGCTCCCTACAAGCTTTTTCTCATTTTGCTGGACCACATTCATGTGGGACAAAGAGAAGATCCTTTTTGCTGTACTGTGCTATAAATAGAGCTCCCTGGAACAGACGAGTGTCAGAGACAGGACCACAGGGCATCTACACAACTTTCCAGAATCACCTGGGAGATGATAGCATGGTGCAGTGGGGAGAAGGAGCCCTAACTTCCAGAGTGAGGTGGAAATTCAGTGACAGGGAAAGCAGAGGGAGCAGCTGCTGCCCCCAGGAAAAAAAAACAAACCTCCTCCTAATTCTGTGTTCTTCCCTGTTGAGTGTGGATCAAGAGCTTCTCCTCTAACCCAGCAAGTATAAAAATCCCTTTCTTCATTCAGGCTTCATCTCATTAACAGGAGCCATCTGCCTGATCTGGATCTTGCTGTGAAACAAAAGCAAGGATGACTCCAGTGGAAGTGGGTTGGGAGTGAAATGGCAAAGTGCCCACAGACTTGTCAGGGCTCCCTCACCCACCACGACTGAAAGCAAAGGGAAAAAAGAGTTTGCATCCACTTTTTCTCACCTTCCTCTATCTGGACACCCCCTTCAAGCCTGAATGAATGAAGTCTGTATCCACAAACACCTCAGAAGTCAGGTAACAAATTTGCCCAGAAGAAAAAACTTACATCCAGAAAATACACAAATTGAGTCAAGTTGCTAATTGAAGAACGAAAATGGAGATTTGAATTCATCCTGAAAAAAACCAAAACACAATTCCCTCTCCCAACACTCTAGCCAAAAAAAAAAGTGGCTGGAAGGTGTTGGGGAGCTGCCTGCTGCTGAGGAGGCAGGAAAAAATTACCAAGGAGTTCATGAGGCTGAACATTATGTGCTCCCAGTGACACATCTGGCTCAGCATCCGAGCTGCAGGCAGGCTGATATACCCATTTGTCAGAGATAGCACATCTTACAATGCATCTTCGTGCTGTGCTGATTAGCTGCTGCATTTGAAGGAAAACAAATATGCCACAGTTTCAGTAAATACAAGTTATTATTGAAAAAAATGTTGTATTGAAACTTTTAAGAGACAGAATGGACCGTTCATTACCAGTATTAGAGTCACACTTGGACAAGCAGCTGCTCTGTGAGTAGAAGGTTTAAAAGTGAACTCAATACTTTAAAGAAGTTTTTGGGCTTTCCCCCTCCCCCCCCCCCTTTCACATTACAGAATAGAATTCAGCACTGAAAAGAACTGTTTAATCAAAACCATGCTCAGTTTGGTGTTTCTGCCAGTCCCATGAAGAAGTGACAGAACACCTGATGTGTCAAGTACCATCAAGTCACATCATGAAGCACTGATTAATCTGAAGCACCGATTTCATTTTTTTTCTACTAGAGCCAAATAATAACAACAATAAAAATTGTATCACACATCACAAACATCACAATTGCTCTGAACAAAATTTCAGTCCTGTGTTTTCGATTACTTTATAAAATAGTCTCCCTCGCTTTCCCTCCTTTTGAACAGGTCAGCATTTACAAAAATCAAGATTCCTAACTAGAAGGAAGTTGGCTTATCACATCAGCTTCAGAGTATGCCAGAAGCAACACAGAACACTGAATTCCAGTGAAACCAGCAGAGGCTTTCCCCATTCCTTTCCTTCCTCTGAAGTCTTTATCACCAGTTTTCATGTACCAACTCCACTGAACAGCAAAGACATAAGGAAAGCACATCCAAGCCATTTTATACTAACTTCTGGTGGTAACTGCTTGGCATTATTGTGCCATTTTCCTTGTCCATTTTTCAAGGAAAGGGTCACAACACATGAACTGACTGGGCCTGGCCAGAAGTGAGCTGTGATGTGATAAATAATTAATAACACATAAAAGAGAGAGCAGATTTAACTAAGTGACCATCTGAGCAGCAGCTTAACAGAATTTAAACAATTCCAACCTGGCAGCGAAACTAATGCAAAAAAGAGCTTTAATGAAACAGCAGAGGAATTTAAGTAGTGGGTTGTCAGGTTTTATTTTCTTTCCTGAGAGGCAATTTTGTCATTCCTGGACATTTCATTTCACCAATTTAGAATCCAAGGCCCACTGCTGCTTCCCCCACCTTACTTATTTCTGAATCTAGACAAGATGCTCAGTGTTAACTCCACCAAATTCAAGCAGCCTGCACAGCTCTGAAACAGCTCTCCTGGTAAAATTCACCAGCCTGACAGTGTAACAATATTCAAACATATTCAAGTCTTCAATGCTCTTTTTATTTCTTTAGAAGAGTTTCCTATTTACACTGTGTTAGCACTCAAAATAAAAGCAGTATAAACACATATAGAGCTTATTAATCTTTAACACTGCATTTAAAATAGCAATGTCACAGACTTATTTGACCTCAAGAACCACCTAAAAGTTTTAACATATATTGATTTCTTCTAAAAAGATACGAATATCTGAGTGCCTTTCATTCAACTGAAGAAAACACTCCTTAATTAAATTCTCTTCAACATACTCTTTGAATTTTTCTAGTCTCGTAAGTTTTGATGTGGTAATTTTAGGAATGTTGTGATTTGTGTCCTGGTCACGTGTACAAGTATTGCACAACTTCAGAACTGCTCAGTGAGGCAGCACAGAGTGAGGATGAAAACTTGTGTGGACACACATGCAACCTCTCAAGGCGTAAGATATATTTAGAAATTAATTGTTTTGCAAAATGCAATCTGGGAACTACTGACTCCAGACCATTTTAACTCACATTTTTCTAGAGAAAAAACAAACTTGGCTTTATGTTTTAGTTTCTGCTGAACTCCCATTTTCTCTCAGATGTAGTCTTGCCAGTAGTCTCACTTCTGCCTCCTTTCCATTCCCCAGCATAGCGGAAAGGAAATTTTAGTAGCTTCCCATCCCTTTTTTTTTTCCCTCTGATGAATGTGTGCATACATGCTACACACTACTCAGCTTTCCCTTCAGCACATCCAGGCTAGATTTCTCTCATTTCACTCGTAATGTACCTTGGCTGGCAGAAGAGGTCTAAAAATACATGTACAATCCCTCCTCTTGGCAGGATTTTCAGTGCATTTTACCTCTGCGTGAGCAGTTTCAGCAGGAACTGTTACAGTTCAGACTTTACCTCCACACGTACTCGAAATCTCCACCACTTTCATCTGTTTTCCTCCCCTCTCTCCCACCAAACAGTTCCTTGCTCTTTTTCCTGAGCTTTTCAGAATTCAAACAAAACCAGCAAAATTCACACCAGAATAAAACGGGCTGGACAAGGGAAGTAAGGAATCAGCTGCATCAGACATGAAAAACTGTGTGAAAAGCAGAAGGGTAAAAAACCCACAGAGAAATCTCCATTTCTGCTATTATTCCCCACCAGGGATTCACCTGTATTTGCAATCTCAAAGTCCTGGAAACTGTATGGAAATTCTGCAATTCTTCAGTTCATAACACAAATGCTCTCAGTGTTATCAGATTTATAAAGAACATATAAATTTGTGGTGTAATGTTTGTATTCTGTTTGTATTTGTATCTAAAATCTCTATCCATTCATTTGACTCATTAAACAAAATAACCTGGAAAAACGGCCAAAAGCTGCTGTCTCTGGACTCAGCATGTATCAAATAAAAGTGGACTGCTTAGGAAAAAAGGTCCAAATAATAGCGGTTCTTTTGATTTGTTTTTATGTCACTAAAAACCCTTTAAAGTGCAATCCAGAACGTTCCACTACGCTCCAGTGGAACACATTTTAACCTTCCTGTAATCAGGAAAGGGAACCAAAGCTGGAGACAACTCAGCAGCTGAAATTTTATGGGAAGTCTCCATTTTTTTTAGTGCCTTAGTCAGGTTTTAAATGTTGGTTGCTTATAAAATGTACAGTGCCAACATCCATAACAGAAGCATTAGTTTTATATTACAGATGAACAGACAGTATTAGCAATCCACCATCAAACCAGTAATTCTTTCTGTAACTCACAGCTGTTCCCCCACGAGGGAAACCTGTTAGGACAAAACTTTGGAAGCAGAATTAAGCCTTGCTTACAAAAGACCCACATGACAGCAAAATAAGACAAAATCCTGACCTTCTGAAGTCCTCCATTCTCCTCCACCAAAGGAGGCAGAGCACTGGTGCTGTTGGTAGATGGTGGCTCGACATTGTAGTCACGAAAGCAGCAGAATAAGGTGCTAAAGATACTTCTACTCCTCTGCTTCTTCAAGCTGATATTACATTGGGACACTGGGGAAAAAAAACACACAGCAGAAAGATAAATTCATGTGGTACAGACCTGGTTTTCCAGACCACAACAACTGAATTGAAGATGTATGGCTGTTATACTTGGAAATCTTCATCAAGTGTTAAGTTTACATAGATTTTCCAGCATATTGAGACCCTTTTTCTTCTGTTTCCACTTATTTTTTCCCTTGTCAGACTCATACAGTGACATCGTGGAGCCAACCTGGAACTGCATAATCACACTGAGACAGCACAGAGTTTTCCAAGTAACATCCAAGGTGGATACTGTAATTACACAAAGTAACTCGCTGCTAAAATGTGTCTCTGGGCTGAGGAAGCAAAGAGATCTAAACACCACAGATGCACTAAATGCCTGCTGTAGAGTTTCTACACAACTACACAATCACGTGTGGAACATTTGAAAGTCCTAAAAGGTCAGGAAAAGTTCTGAGATGTTTCTGAGTTTCCTCTGTTACTCTTTGATAGCCTTGCTGGAGGACCAAAGACACAACATAAAGGCTGCAGGAACAAGGATGGTACTAAAGAAACAGGAGCCCTGGCCTTGATTTTCAACCTGCTTATTGGTCCACCAGGATAAAAATAACCCTCAAGTGGTAAAAAAATTACATACAGCTGAATGAAAGCAAGTGTAGCATTTCTAAAGAATGAAAACTGTAGTTAAAAACAGTTAAAATAGTTTAGAGAAAAGAGATGCACATAAGACATCCAAGGATTTCCCTAAGAAAAAAACTCTTGAACACACATTAAAATAAAAAAGAATAAAATAAAAGAGCTGGAGGAAAGGTTTAGAATGTTTTAAGTCATAGTTGTTTTGTTCACTATTTTAATGATCCATTGCCATGCTTCTAGATAATGCTTATTTAGAACTATTTGTTTCCTATGTTGGATAGGAAACCAAACACTCCCTCATTCCAAAGCTCCAGGTAAGTGAAACTCTTATTAAGTCCCATCACACACACCAAAATGTAATTCCCCATCTTTCTTCCCCTCACAGACTATTAGGGAACTTCCACACGCATCCACCTGCCTCCTGACAGTCCAAACGTACCCAGTGCAATCCAGGAGATCAGCCACACACAATTATTAATATCTAAAGAAAATTTCAGTGCAAGAAGGGTTGTGCATGGAATGAAACAGATGTCCCTGGAAGACCTGAGGGATTCCATCTCGCTCTGAAGATGTGCTTTGACAAGAAAGATGGAAAAGCAGTGAATGCCCCATCCCTGGAAGTGTCCAAGGCCAGGCTGGATGGGGCTTGGAGCAACCTGGGATAGTGGAAGGTGCCCCTGCCCATGGCAGGGGGTTGGAACTGGATGAGCTTTAAAGTCCTTTCCAACCCAAATTATTTTAGCATTCTATGATTTCCATATTTGCCAAAATACTTTTCCACTTTAAGGTGGTGAGCAATGCCAATGTTCAGTTATTAATTGCTATTAAGAGCAAAGTGTACCAGTATCAAAAACTAAACGGGTTTTATAGACTTCCACCAATTTAAAAAGTGCTCAGATAGCAGGATAAAGCCAGAACTGTGCAGGGATTTGTGTGCTTAAGGAAGTGTTTCATTACTTTAAAAGACATCTGTAAACTGAAAGCAATCCAACACCACTTATCAGTACTCCAGTTAAACAGAAAACACATGCAGAACTCTGGCCACCAGTGCTACAAGTTACAGTAAAAGACTCATTCTCAAAATGTCATATTCTGTTTGCAGCAACACAGTTTTAGAAATCCCCAAAGGATACCTGGGCAGTTGGGAAGGACATTTTTAAGGCACTCAGAGAAAATGGTATTGCAAGCACAAGCAAGTTAGTTGCAATATAATCCTGGCAAGGAGAACTCCTTTCCGACATTAAAAATTGAAATATGCTGAAATTAGAACAGGAGGAACAATGCTGCGCGTCCTGCTGCCTACAGCTACTGCCACAGAAACCTTCCCAATAATTTCTGGTTTGTTTTCAGCCTCTACTTAAAAATATGAGGGCAAATTATCTCATTTGAATGCAGGTATCAATTACAGCAGGGTGTTTAAATTCCTAACTCGCAGCCTCAGCTGCACAACAGATCAATGGGAACACCAAAATAATTTCAGAACTAATACTTTTATCTTCTTACTATAGAAAGAGACAGTAAATTGTCTAAATAAACATTCAAAATCTCAAGACAAAAAATACTGACTGGTCCAAACCTTCTAAGAATACGTGGAT
This sequence comes from Dicrurus megarhynchus, assembly GCA_013399195.1. NCBI lineage: Eukaryota > Metazoa > Chordata > Aves > Passeriformes > Dicruridae > Dicrurus > Dicrurus megarhynchus. Next base: position 2,950,240 of record VXAD01007415.1, read on the forward strand.
CCAATTATACATTTGAAATCTGGCCACTCCCTTTCACTTACTGAAACATTTTACTAGGAAAAACAATCCATGTTGGTTTTTAGTCTTGACAGTTCTGCCATTCATAATACAGTGCTGTTTCAAACAGGTCTTTCCACTAATTCAGATGTTGTTTTAAAGGGATTTTCTTTAATAAGCTATTATAGAGGCTTTACAGTGATACATGATAATTTTGGATGCAGTAAGGAACAGAAGTTCTCAGGTGGCTTTATGTGCTGTGCTACATTAAAATACAAGTACTGCATATACAGAAAATATTTGCACCCGTATCTCATTTTCAGTAACTCTGAGAGTGTTGTGCATCATGGAAAATAGTTTCCCCTTCCTTAGTTACCCTGAACCACCTGCAATCCGTGTGCTGTTTGCTGGATATGCTTTCCTTGAAGCAGTGACAGCACCAACAGAACAACTATAAAGGTGCAAAGAAGCACTGATGTTGAATGACTAACACAAATTTAGGTATTCTGGATGGCAGCAAATTTTAAAGAGAAAAAGCTGCTGAGGACAAAACCTGGCATTCCTTAAAAGCTCACAGACCAGGCAGTAATGATACTGGATGGGTGAAGTGAGTTATCAAAACTGCGAGTCTGAGCAGCATCCAGCAGATGGAATTTAGGGAACATTTTCTTTCCCCTCCTCCACCTTTTGGAAGTTACATCCCCAGTTTCTGGAGCTGATTTCCTACACCCTCCCCAGACACACTAAACCATCCTTACCCCACCACACTGAACGCTGAGGACGCTTCCAGTGACGTTTTAACATCTCAAACCCTGCACATGGAACACGTCAACACTGTGTCCCAAAAAAGCCCAGGCAGAGCAACTCCACAAGAGGAAAATGTGTTCTCTGTGAAAGCAGAGGAGACTGAGAGCAGCAGGTGTCTGCAGGAGGGCTGAAGAAAGGATCAGGGTGAGCCTGGAGAGAGAGATGCTTTCTCTCCCACCACCCCAGGTTCCCACCAAGTGCAGTTTAAGGACCTCCCCACCTGAACACACCAAATGTGTGCATAGTAATACTCAACAAATTCCTCTTTCATGGCTTTGCCCCACTTTTTGAACCTACACCAACTTTTAGAGCCCAAAGTATCATGTGGCAGGAAGGTCCACAGCTCAGCCCAGAGTTCAGCTGTTTCAGAACTCTGAGCATCCTTGTTTCTTACCTTCCTGCAGTCTCTAATTTTCGTATTTTTGAAGCAGGAAGAGGGGGTCTGGAAGCGCACACAACATCCAGGATGAAAGGAAGAAATTCCACTATGAATTTATACACCCACGCAATGCTTTGTTCTCTTGCTTTTCTAATAATTCCTAATACCTTACTTGAGGTTTACAACAAGTGAGCATTGGGCTAATGTGATTTTTCAGATCTGATTGTAACACCAAGATCTCTTCATTAGTAGAGATTTCAGGCATCGCTGCAAATGTAAATCAAGATTCTTATCTCTTCCCATGCAGAAAATGTCACATGTATCCACATTTAATTCCATCTGCTATTTTAAAGGCCAGTCATTCAAAGTCATGCTGCCTTCCTACAACTTTTCACAGTTAGCTTTTAAATCTATATACAGATGCACATATATACACACACATCTATTTACATGCACTTACAAATACATAACCTTTTCCCTCACTAATTTTGATCATTTTATTTCCTTTTCCATCCGGTTTAAGGCTGCACTGAAGAGCAGAGTGCACAGATCCCCCACTGCTTCGCCTGGGATCTCCTGGCGGTCTGCAAGAGCCTTCAGTGAAGCACTTTGTCAAATTACCTGAATTTGTAGAATGTTATTTGCAGCCAGGGTCAGAAACAGGAGCACAGTTGTTTCTGTCTAGAAGGGAAGTAACTCTGGTGCAGACTGCCTCCAATTCAGGGTCTCACCTGTAATTTCCAGATGCCATTTCTAAGGACAAGCCTCACTGCCTGTGACCCGTGTGCCACCCATTGTTTGAGGGTATGTTAATCCCTGAATTGTCTGGAATCCAAAGACAGTCCCAGAAGTGTGCTTATGGAAGTCTCCTGGCAAGTCCTAACAAACCCACAGCACTGGGGAGGGGCTTGAGGAAAGATAAAGGCCAAGTTTTAAAATAAATTCCTGCAATCACATAAGCTTAAATGGGAGGTATGGAGCCATACTGGGTGGTTTACAAGAGAACAGGGAGAAAAAGACCACAACAAACCCCAAGTCTTAGCACACACAGGTACAATAACACAAATGTTATGGCAGAATTAATACAAGAGGTGCTAATAGAAGTAACCTACAGCATCTTCTCCAAGCTCCTTTCACACAAAGCATCCTCTGGAGGCAGAAAGGTTGTGCTGCTCTCCCACCAGGACAGTTTCAGCAGTAGCACAAGTTACACAGTAAAAAAAAAAAGACTTTCCCCTCATGCACTGTACTCTAAAAAAGTTTAGTTGAGGGCTTCCCCCATCAGATCTCGCTGTAGTGATGTGAAATTACAAAATTCTTGTGCAGCCACAGTACCACAAACCCCTCGCTGCTGCAGGAAGCCACCTCGGGATGACTGGAAGGCTCCAAGCCCATCCCTCTGCAGCCAGGAGCGAGCTAATTACCGCTGAATTTTTCCTAATTAAATGAATGAGGTATCCAGTTCTCCCAAATAATATGAAACTGGATAATGAAGAGACTTCCTCGCTTACAGATGAACTCGCTAAATGCAATAAAACGAACATCTGGGTATGGGGAGCTCTCACCATAAGTTTGTTTATAACACAGGATGGAAGGAGGCGAGTCAGAATTAAGTGATATTAAACAAAGCCTTTCTTCAAAGGAAGCAGTTTTAAAATCTACACATGATTAGAAATGCCTAATTTCTCCAACTTCGTAAGAGGCTGTATCTGATCTTTTCAGAAAAATGAAATTTTATATCCCACATGCCTCAAGATGGAAACAGTTAAGGAGAAAACCATCAGCTTGCTGATGCGGCTCCTCTTTTTGTGATGTATTGACCAGGACAGAAATTGTTTTACAACACTTAGTGCCAAATCTGCGTGTGGTGCTCTCGTAACTTTGGTTTTAAAATGCCATTTGCAGTTTATCCTTGGAAGGTTTCATCTCCCATGTAAACTTTGCAGAAAATATAGCAATAAAAGCACTGTCACAACACCTGAAACAACCACCCACAACTGGTTTAACCTTCAAACATGTATAGCCCAAGCAAATTGCTCTGCTTAAATTCAGCATATTATACCCCAGAATTACCTTAATTTCAACTGAAACTGGCAACTCTTCTTCCCCTAGCAATGCAATTAAGTAAAAGTAAGGTTTTGGGTTTTCCACTGAAATTGTTACTTTGAAGGGAAGGATCCCAGACTAGTTCAGTGAAATAAAAATCTTTCCAAAACATTTGACTCTCCCTCTCCACCAACCTGTTTCCCAGGCATTCCATTAGTAGTTTGCTCTGGATGGAAGTTATGGGCAAGAAAAAAAGCTTGACTATGTAAGGCAGGTGGGGACATGAGGGAAAAATAACCGCGTAACTTATTTTTATTTTTGAGATAATTTCTTTAGGTCAGTGCACTTGTATCTGAAAAAAATATCAATATGATTTAGGAGCTCTTAGGGAATTTTAGGAAAACTGAACATTCCTCTCATTAAATAATTCTGTGGTGTTTTGGAAAACAAGCTCATGAGTTGCACCTGAATGTTAAATGAAATGATGACAGAAGAACAGCTTATCCCATTCTAAGACAAGTTTTCCAGTGGGTATCAGAACACTACAGTTTCACTTCCATACCTCCAAAAGTCCTCTAAAAATACAATTTCACACAGTACCTATGACAAGAATCATCAGGATGGATGCTAATTCATCCATCAATTCAGCTAAAGCTGTATGAAGAAAAAAGACCTCTACCTAACCAAACAAAGGTTTGGAAACGTTCCTGTTGCAGCATCTTAAAGCTAAAAAACCTCCCTTATTCTGTCCTACATAAATTATTTATTACAGGTCTCAAATCTGGGTGGATTAAATATCTGCTCTTGGTTATTGGATGCTCATATTTTAAGGATCAGAGGTGGTGAAATTCTGAAGTCACTTTTAAAAGACATGACTGAGAACTCAGCACTGCTGTCTCTGTACGGGCTGTGATGCTTCATGAAACGTAGCCAGTGAATGTTAAAAACACCAACTGCACACAGAAGCCTCTTAAATGACAAGGAGGGATAAGAAGCCATGAAAAGGCTCAAAACAGCACAAGAACCTGATGGATCTCGAGGCAAATTCCAAAACCTTAAAGCTGTTGCTACACTTCAGCCTGCGCGCTGTGGTTAGGCTGGACACAGAGATGTGATGGTACAACCTTCACGTATGTGCCAGCTTCTCATATAAGCCATGATTTAAACATCTTCTGCAGTATTCCACAAGTGAGGAGAGCTGCTGCTAGGCAGGATCATGTAAAAATACATGCATCTGTCAGAGCCCAACTCTGGCATTTATTCAGCCCGAAGACTGAAGGCAGATCCATGGCTTTGGGGGCACCCACATTTCAGAGCAAAGCTGAAAAGTTAAATAACTGTTTTAAGAACCCAATTAACCTGCTGAACCATGTTCTGAGCAAAATACCTTCAAGCTCAAATTAAACAGCGCAGATTTTGGCCGCCTCCTCCCCTGCTCCAGTGCCTGACAAGCTGACAGGGCTACACTGAGACCACTTCCAACTCTGAGAAGCAGCACGTGTAGATCTGTATCTCCAAAGGACTGAAAAGTAGGGCTCCTGTAATCCAGGAAGGAACTAATTAACAAGCAGCACTTTCATTTTTGTGCCTGTATTGCTTGCCACTGGAACAGCCACTGGGACATAAGATGGATGGGAATACAAAGGAGAAGTTAGGAAGGAGATGCTCACCTCCAGTAACTCCCCCAGCAAGGTGAGCCAGGGAGCTGCTGTACCTTTGCCTTTTACATAAATAGCTGGACAGTTCTTAAAGAGGAGCTGAATGTGCCCATCCAGCCTTGCCTGTGTCTTCCTCGGAGCATCCAGGATGGATGTGCCCCCATCTTCAAGGATTACCTGTGCACACTCACCTCCTTTTCACACAGGGCTGAATAAGTACTGAGCACACAAAAAAAGGTGCTACAAGGATATACCACGTTTTTTAATGCACACATGCACACATACACAGTTTACAGCCAAATCTTTTTCCAAAGCATTTTTGCTTTTTGGATTTTTTTGAGAAGAGTGATAGCACTTCATAGGTTCCAGAGGAGCGTGTGAATACACATGTTCAAAATACACATCTGCTTAAAAAAAAAGTAAATGATTAAATTAAATAAGTAAATAAGTAAGCAGCCACACCCCACAATCACCCCTTCCATCAGCTGATAGTCTGAAACATGTACAAAGGACGAAAACCACTTAAGAAAAAAAAAAACGATGAAAAACTGAAAGAATTAACGCCCTCATCTCACTTTAACACTATGCTCAAGGCCGGGTTTGCAGCACTGGAGTTCAGTGCTAGCTGGCAGAAGTGATTCAACTCCAAGCTTTTTGCCTTGAAACCTTTCACTCCTGGAACGAAATTCATGCAATACGAAAGCGACGCTTCCAACCAGTTTAAGGGCAAAATAAAATACAGCAATTACTGAGAAAGTAGCTGCAGTGCCACAAGATTGCCATGGTTTGTAACTGGGTGGTAAACCAAGCTAACTGAAGTATGCAAGCAATGCTACGGAGATGTATTATGATACAAAATAAACAGAACTTTCTACAGTGGCATTATGGAGCCATCTCCCTGTCCCCATAGCGCTCCAAGTGTTTCATCTCAGCCCAATAATCTATAAATATTACAGAGCGACAGCCACAGACTGATACATTCACAGCACCAGCACACCATGACGGTTCACTTTAAAAAATGGCATTTTCTGTGAAAAACAAAGCATTTCGGACTCTGCAGCATTTCTTTGCTGTTTGAGCGAGGCTGGAGCTGCTGGATGATCTGGATATTTTCCCAGCGCCGAGGTTTGGAGCGGCAGTTGAACAGGAAATACTGCGCAGTCTGTGCATGCATTACATTCCTGTCCCGCCCCGAGCAGCCGCCAACAAACAAACCTTTCTTCTAGTAAAAGAGAGGGAGAGAAAAAAAAAAAATACACTGCACAAAGTTCACCAGCAGATGTGGCCTGTGAATCCAACCCAGCCTTTTCTGCTGATAAAAAGAATTCGATGTATTTGCAATGTTGGTGTAACGTCACGGTTTGGTGAAGCTGGATCAGCAAAGACCTGGGAGTTTAAAGCTGCAAAATCTGCTGAGGTTCCGTGAGCTGCTGCACCCACGGCAGAAGGTTTCTCCTGAGAAGGGTTTGCCAAATATTAGTAGCAGCTTACAATAAGAGGGATTGTTTTATTTCCATTTTACTGAGCACTTAAGTTTGTTTTCCACCATCAGTAGCACACAGTAACGAGATCAGATGTTTGCGTATCTCAACTTTGTTGAGTAACTCGATTTCGAATCACTCCAAGGTTGGCCTCTTAGAAAAAAAAAAAAATTCTGGAAAATGTTTAACAATAATTAGTTAAATACTTGGGAAGGAAGACAGAGGAGAAACAAACAAACAGGAACAGGAGCAGCACATGGGGTCAAAATGGCTGGATCTCCGCGTTTGTCAGTCGGGGCTGATCCCCTCTGGCATCGGGAGAGGATCCAAGTTGGAACGGCAGGGAAGCAAATGTAAACAAGCACGTGTTTATAGAGCAGAAATATGTACAGCATCCGCTCTGCTCTGGGTTCTGCTTACGTGGGACATGGTGGGAAAGGCAGGGAAGAACAACTTGCTCCATCCCCAGCAGCTCAAACAGAGGAAAAAAGCAGGAATGGGCGAGGAATGGCACCTGGAGCCGTCACACAACCCAGGCAGTAACTGCTACCCCCACACATTAATTTAACTCACAGCTGGCATAATAATAATAATAATACTACGAATATTGCTAAAAGAAGTCTTGGAACCAATGCTGACTGAACAAGAAAGAGGGATAAACAAGCTAAAGAAAAGCCCTTTGGGAGAGTGTTTTCTTATTGCACAGGGTATGAATGGACAGATGGACGGACACTCGCACGTGGCATGGACACACACACACGGCTTCTGTAGCCCCAGGTCATACTTTCCTGAAGAATTTATGCTATGAAATTAGTATGAAGTTACTGAAGAGCTGTAAAAAACCTCTTTTTCTGTGCTCCACAGGCACCACACAGTGTGTAAAACACCAAGTTACCCACCTGCCACACAGCTTTTACCCAACCATTGATTTTTCAAGACAAGGAGAGATCCAAACCTAAAGAATATTGCTGGACATCATACCTATAATCAGCTCATTTCCCTATCAAATCTGTTCAGTTTAATAAACTGATCTTTATAAGGGTTTTAATAGGGTTTTCTTTCCCCCCAATGACCAAATTCACAGCCTGGGGTTGTGAAATCAAGCTGAGCTTCTTCCTGCCTCCTGCCACACACAGGTTGCCTTAAATGTGACAGTTTTAGTTCATTTTTTTTGACTTGAAAAGTGTAAGACAAGTGGTTCACCAAACCCAAAGGTAGAAGAAATTCCTCTACTTTTTCCCCAAAAAATACCACTACACCTCCAACCAAAGCCTTATCAAAACCTTGCTCATCTGAGGAGAATAAGCTTAATTTAATTTTCCTAAATATAGCCCAAAGATGTTCCCATAGAGACAGCAACATTCTCTAGGGTGCTTTTTGCAGCAAATACTTCAGCAAGACATCAAATCCAAAGCATTAGTCTATTTTTGCAAGCTTTCTTCTCTCTTTCCTAGGAACAGCTCTTCTCTAACAAATTCATCTTGCAAAAATATGTTAAAGGGTGCTCCTCTGCAAAGAAAAAGTTTTGTTTCTCCATTTTGCCTTATGAATTTTTCATTCACTCCCTGGGGATATTTTTGGGACAGGCTGCAAGTCTAATTCCTGCCAGGGAAATTCACTCATCCAAAGTTTGCTCCCCAAAAGATACATCCCTAATAGCAAAAAATCAAACTGGGACACCTTCTTTTCTGCACTTCCTTTGATTTCTCCTTCTAAACCCCATTTATTTCTACCAACCCGTTGGTATTTTGTGGATATTGAGTGCAGATCTCATAAAACATTCACCCTGTGAGAAAATACACATCTGAAACCATGCTGCTGCTGGTAACATGTTCTACAGAACCAAAGCCATTTACATCATGTAAGTTCTGGAAAAGATTCTTAATGGAGTAGGGAACAACGTGTGATCATTTATGAAATATTTACCTCGCTTCTTTGGAAGAAGAAGAGAGGTGGCTTAGCTTCAAAAAGACACTGACTTTAACAGAGATGTAGATTTATTTGGTGTGATTGCTGTTTTGCCCCATTCCTCCCTGCCCCTCCTCAAATTTCTCTGTATTATGAAACCCAGATACAAAGAAATAAAGAGAAATCCCACTCATCTGGAAGAGGACACGTTCTCTGAATCACTGTATTATCTGTGCTTCAGACACCAGTAGAATGTAGAAGTAACAGCTGTTTCTAACAGCTCTTAAAAAATGCTCTTAAAATCAATTTACAGGCATCATACAAGTATCACTTAGTAGGTTACTTGAATCCAGCCCTTCTGGGAGCAAAATAAAAACATCAGATTTTGATTATAAACTTATTTGTTGCAGGGATTTCTCAAGAAGAGGTCTGGGTTACACTGGAGTGAATCTGCTGGGACAGAATCTCACTTGGAGAAATTGTTGCCAAGGTAATTTCTTCTCCAGCTTTAGCTTTCATGCAGCAGATTTTACCCAATCTTGGATTACTCTTCATAAATTCTTTTTTAAAAATAATTACAATATTTATAGATATGTAATACAAGCACCTATTACAGAGAGAAAAATGCAATTTTATTTGCTGCTTTCTTCTTCAAGCTGCTGAATCCACCCTCACCAGTTAAGCTGGAGGGAATTTTGATCAATTTACGTTTTCAGTAAAACCTACACATCTTCTGTAACTATTTTAGATCTAAAGTAATTACAATATCAACCACTGTGGGTTTTCAGTTCAATTGAAGTGTCACCTGCAGAACAGCAGCTCCGCCAGGTATCTCTGACAAAAAATTGAAGCTCTAACAGAGCATCTATTGTTACACACTAAGTAAAGAAGTAAGGAAAAAAACCCCCACAGAAGCACGTTGCAAAGTCTCATTAATAATTTGCTAAAATATCTCGCATTGCCCTGGTGCTGCATCTCTCCTTTACTTTTCAAACTCCTTCTTTTTTATTTTAATATTAATAGTGTTTTCAACTGATCCCAAGAAATAAGCTCGAAAATATTCAATCCGAGCTCTTCTGACCTTGTACTTTGGAGTCAGGAGTATTTTATCCATTCAGCATTCCCAGACCATTAAAAGAAGCACATTCCCACCTGGAAATATGATATTTAGAAAGCTAAAACTAGATTAAGAATGAAACAAAAGACACAGGAAACTGCAAGCTTTGTATGATGAAGTGTCTAGAGTTTTGACAAAAAATAAAAGCAGTGAAACTTGATGAACTTCCAGCAATTCCTTCCTAAAACAAAGCCACAGTTTATTGCCTGTTGAGAAATTCAGCTAATAAGAAACATTATTTTTTTATTATTCTTATTAACAGGAGGGGATTTTTCAAAAAGAGTTTTGGTGTCTTAAACAAGCACTCGGATGCCTCAACCAAGCTGACAATTCAGCTGCAGGTTGGAACAGCTGCAGACACGTTTAATTGCCTCTCCAAATACCCACAACGTCAAGTACTCCTGACCTATTTGAAATATCCTAAACTTTGTACTAAAGGAATGCACAAGATTTAATGCCCATGCTTCAGCTCCTGACAATCCTGTAACACTGAGAGCAGCCCACTTGCTACTTCACAGAGGAGTCATGAGAAAGCATGAATAACTGAGTGCTGTATAACTAAGGGTATTAAATAACCAGTGTCTTCAGGACTACAAGTTTAGAAACGTCAAAAATAAACTGTTTCCTTAATTATATTCGAGGGAAAAAACCCCAACAAAATCAGTACAGTAATTTTTTGCTGCTTACTGGAGCAAAAATGATGGTAATTGTAACTATGTGGATTCATTCTACAAACCCCACTCCTGTTATCCCCGAAGGCCACATACTGACCTTATCAAAGGTAGACTACAAAGAGGTAAAAAAAATTGCATCTGAGCCCATTAACAAAGCTGAAACTCTCCCCTAGCTTACTCTTCAGCATGTGCCTTTGTGCTAATTTTAAGAGAGAACCCAGGCATGAGGAAAGAGAAATGATTCTCATTTTGCATCTTGCCCAAGCCCCAGCCTCTCTTAGCCTACATTCCTGCCCAGGCTGTTTATGCAGAACACTTCAGATCAGCTGGTCTCTGCCCAATCTGGCAAAGAAACCCCCGCTGTTTTCCTCCAGCACTGATGCAGTGGCAAGGGTGAGCTGTGTACTCAGTACATAATGATGCAATACTATCCCCGCTGCTTTGCATCCTTTTCTTTCTTGGCATAAAAGAGCCAGATTTTCAACATTTACACTGAACAGATAATAGAAGCCTAGAATGGTTTGGGTTGGAAGGGGCCTTAAAAGGTCACCCCCCGCCATGGTCAGGGACACCTTCCACTATCCCAGGCTGCTCCAAGCCTTAAAAGGTCCCCCCCCGCCATGGTCAGGGACACCTTCCACTATCCCAGGCTGCTCCAAGCCTTAAAAGGTCACCCCCCGCCATGGTCAGGGACACCTTCCACTATCCCAGGCTGCTCCAAGCCTTAAAAGGTCACCCCCCGCCATGGTCAGGGACACCTTCCACTATCCCAGGCTGCTCCAAGCCCCGTCCAGCCTGGCCTTGGACACTTCCAGGGATGGGGTGAGAGATCTTACAGTCCTGTTGTTCTCAGAGGTAAAAGAAGCCAGGTCTTGCAGAGCACTTTTCATCTCTTAGGGATGCAGGAGCCTTGCCTTACCACCAGCACTTTTAGTAGCAGAGGTCCCACTTTAGCTCAGGGCAGAAAAGCAGTGGATGAGCTCAGGCAGGAGCCCTGATCAGACGATGGATCCAGCACATTTACCGCACTTAGCTCAGATGGGAAACCCCAGGCATAAGGACCCATAAATGCTAAATCATATTAAGTCTATACTTACATATATACTCAGGCACTTAGAGAGCCATCCCGAGTTTTTGCCCCTTCTCCTCTCTCAGCAATAACAAGTTCCAAGCTGAGGGAGCCCCAGCCAGTGTTGACACCCAGCACTGCTCCTCTTCAACTACTTCCCGTGCTGCTCTCACCACCTCAGCCTCTGCCCCTCTGCAGTTCAGGTGCCTGCACTGACCCCACACACAGGTGTTCACACAACAACCCCCTGCCACGTGGGTTTTAACTCACACTGAGGGGAAGAGGGGCACAAAACCAACAATTTCTAACCGAAAACCTTCTGTGTGCCTCCGGGATCCCCCAGCTGCATGCAGCAAACCTGCACTGAGAAAAGCAGCGCCTAAGACAGTCACACCTGTACAGCTGGGTGTGTTGTTTATCCTGATAGTTTTAAAAATCCCTTTTGGCACAAATAATGAGTATTATGTTCTGTACCATACCGAGGCACAAGCAATTTGAAAGGCTTTTTTCTGGCTGCTGGCTGAGTGCTATCAGTTTGGGCAGAGCCCACTTGGCTCCTTCTGCCCAGCCCCAGCACATTCAACGAATTACTCAAATCTAAACAGACTCTGCATTTGAATTGATCTCCCAAAGCTCCACAGAGCTGCAGCAGGAAAGCTCTGTATGTGCTGGCACGCCTGCTGCAAAGCAAGATAAATATCTGGCACCTCTCCCGCTCCTACATAACCAAAACGAGGACAAATAGCTGCATTATTGGCTTCATTAGGGACTGTCTTAGATCTTATTTCTCCTGGTGACATAGAAAAAGAGACAAGGGAGACACTGCCACAGGTTGCCCAAGGAAGCAGTGAATGCCTCCTCCCTGGAAGCCTCCAAGGCCCTGGAAGTGCTGGATGGGGCCTGGAGCAACCTGGTCTAGTGGAAGTTGCCCCAGCCCATGGCATGGCAGGTGGAACTGGATGATCTTTAAGGTTCCTTCTAGCCCAAAGCATTCCGGGATTCTGTGAAATCCATGACCCAACAGGATTTTCCCAGACCAAAACTCAACAAGTATCTAGAGTACAAATCTGGATGTAACTCCTGCAATGCAGCAGAGACATTCTTTCTGCTGAAGAACTGTACTCCAGTGACATGTGAGCAGAAATCAAGGCCTGAGTCCCCTCCCACGGGTCCCCACACATGCAAGGAATTCCAGCCCTACAAAATAAACAAAGTGAGGTCCAGTGTGTTTGAGACACTCACTGCCAAAAAACTCCTGCCAAGACCTGGCCAGCTGGTGGGAGGAAGTCTCTGAGTAGCAATGGGTCTCGACATTTTAAAGAAATGGCTTTATTTTCTTGTTTTAACGACATCATTATAGCTCCCAAGTAGTTTCTGTGGATATTCTCCTCACCCTCCTGGCAGCTCGGCCACCAGCCCAGCTGACCACAGCAGAGCTCACAAAGCCAAGCTGATAAGCACTTGTAGGGCACAATGCATCTGATTTGTCTACACTAGAACCCACCCTAAATATGCCAATATTGCTTTTCTTCTCTCCCCTGGGAAGCCCTGATGAACAGCTCAGCTGTTTATATTGCAAACATTTACAGTTAAGGGAAGGATCACCATCCCCCACACCACTGCTTCGGTCCTTCCTGTAAGTCACTGGAGTTGGCCAAGACCAGGAACAGTCCAGCAAAACTTGCTTATCCCAAAAATGCTGCAAAATAACCCCTTCATTTAATCCTTCTGCTTCTGTGCTCAATGCTACTATTTCCTGACCACTCCACACTACTGATCTGCATATCCGAAACACAAATGGAAAATGTTGTTCATAACAAAAGCAGAACACAGGACTAGGGCTTAACACGAGGTTCCTCAGCAAGGTTGAACCGGGAACTCTGGACACCAAACAGAGTCTCCTGCCCCTCTCAGGTGTACCCCAGCTTCCAGGATTTCCTGGGGAACCCTGCGAGGTCTCCATGAGGTGCTGCAAGAAAAATGCAAACATACAGAAAGTTCTGATGGCAGAACATTTAATGGAAGATTATTTGCTCCAAGTATTTTGTGTACCAGCTGAAAGACTACAACACAATTCCCAAGGGGAAGAGCTTACACAAACAGGGCAAAGCTTCTGGATGAGCTTTCACAGCAGTTTTTTTTTTAAACACTCTTCCTTCCTCCTTTCGCCCAGAGGTGAAAGTGTAAAGTTTTCTCAGGCAGAGGATGCCCTGGCCACTGAGCACTTAAGCAAACACATTATCCACAAAACTTGGGTTTTTTTCCTCTCTCATTTTAGGAAATTCAATTGTTCAAAGGCCTTATTTAATCAGCTGGTGCAGTTGTACAGCTGAGCCCAAGCACTGAAGAGGCTGTTTCAGCCCTTCCTTTAATGAAGGATGAGCACAATTTCCAAATGCCTGTGACAAGCCACATGTCAAAACACGCTTCCACCACCACCTGATAACACCCCAAGGTGATTACAACACTCCTGGGATGTTTGTACCTGCTCTCTGGCCACAGGTTTTAGGTTTCCCACCACTACCTTACGTCTTCTCTTCAATCCCAAAGGTTATCGTATTTATGGAAAACATTAAATATAACATTTACAGCAAGTTCTATAAATCCGAGACATTCCTCTTGTTCTTCTGTTTATGGTACCAACTCCTCTATCAGTTTGTGATTTACGCCACTGGAAGTTTCACAGCAAATATTAAGGAATGTGGCTCCAAGTATATATCAAATAGGTATTTTCTCTTGCAACCCCAAGTTTTGGACACTCCCATCAAAAGGAAAGACAATAGAAAAGTTCCAGGTAATGCCAGAAGGTATTAACTGTTCCAAATGACAGCTGGGGACATAAAACTGAGGTTTCCCAAACTCTGGATCAAGTGACAAAAGACAACACTGCATTGTACTTCTTAATAGGATGTACATCCTGCAAAGCACGGGAAAAAAGGTCAGCCCCACCCATGAAAACCAGTTCAAGTCTAAAGAGAACTCCATCCACTTTTCCTCTCCACTCCAAATTACCATTTTTTGGACAAGCAGCTTCAAGGTTTTTGTGCAACAGTTCCTTGTCCATAAGAATAACTTTTTAAACCCTGTGTAAAAACCAACTGCAGAACATCTGCTGCTTCACTTTTATTCTTAGGTAAGGCACACGCACAGCCTTTCAGTAGGACCTTGGGGCTGAATATATATTAAAAATTGAGAGGTGCTCATATAATTTAATAGTAGGTTCTAGAGGAGCACTTACCTTGTTACATCCTAACTTTATTCCCTTATCACAGGGAGCAAATATTCCTGCCTTATCCCATGTCTAGAAATGACATTAACCATATCTAGGAAATCCTGCTAGATGAGGTCTTAGCATTTGAGTAACAGTTTAAGTTATGCCTTCCATAAGATATAATTGTGGTGTTTGGATATTAATAATTACTGACATTTTTCTTATTCATAAACTAATTGTTGTGTAAGATTCTAGTAAGGCAACAGAAAAATATATCTCTGGAGCTGCTTAAACATGCAACTTGTTTGTTTATTTTTTTTCCTGGAGTCATCTCAGGCAACTAACCAAGCATGATCTAGGAATGAGAAAGTACAAAGGAAAAAGAACACCAAAAATGATGTCACTTGGCTTATACATCTTGTTTATAGTTATACCACAGCAGGAAATATAATTACAAACATCAGTCTGTGCAAGGTATAAAATATTCCGTATTGAAAAGATGCACTGTATTACATAATACTATATAGCTTCTCCAAATTCCAAAGCTCACACACATTTTTCCTGCCTTAACAGCCCAAAAGTACATAGAGATCTCCAGGAATACATGGTGTGCACATGCACGCATCTGCAAAAGACAGCTTGAAAGTGGCATGAGTAACAAAAATACACAGCCCAGCCCTGTAACCAAACCAGAGGCAGTAATTCTTAGACATGGAGTTTAAAGCAACTTCAATAAATAATCACTCCATCATTCTAAAAAGCACATTCTAACTGGAATTACCCTGACTTATTTTAGGAATTGAATTCCAGTAATGTTGTACGAATTATTCAATGATTGTATTAGCTTATTTTCAACCAAATTCTGTTTTCTTTTCCCTGAGGAAATTCCAACAGTACTTGCATGCACCACACCACTATAAGCAAGAGCAAGAATCCCTTACATTTTTTTTTTTTCTATACAGATAATGTATTCTTCAAGCTGATTTCCACTGAGGGGAGAAAAAAAAAGCTTTCAGCTTGGCTTTCCTCATGAATAATACATTAAAAATTTAATATTAGAGCACAAATCTTCTTTTTAAGCCTCCAGGAACAGTACTATATTTGCCCTATTACTTTGAAAAGATTCATGTACATGTTTAAATAAGGGTAAACCATAAGCTCCTGTTCTCCGTAATTAAGCTGCAACAAAATATTTCACCATTTATCAGACCAATTCTGAAACAATTCTGTAAAGCTTTGTAACTGTCATTAAAAAAGATAATCCCTTACCGTATCCACAATAAGGACTGTAAGACATTTTGTTCCATAACTCAGCGTTACAATCTGAAGTGGAACAGATTTCTTTCAACCATTCACAAAACCCATTTTTTTTTCTTTACATGGAGGAGAATCCTGATTTCAAGAAGGCACAGACAGTCCACGTTACTAAGAGCAGACGTAAATAAAACACAAACCCGCAGGAAAAAACAGCTGCAAAAATGATGTAAGGGAGAAGAGGGAGGGAAATAAGTGCCTGGTGAAAGGATGAAAACTTCTAGGAAGAGGAGAGTCCTTCTAAGAACAGCAGCCGCATCGATCCCGTGCCACTTGTTCAAGCCCTGACTCTGCAGGCTGAGGACTCTGCCACAGCCTCAGGCTCCTGATCCCTTCTCAGGCTTGTACAAAAATAAACAAACTGTGGAGCACGAACCCAGATGTTTCAGGAATCAGACAGCAAGAGTCCAATTGTGCTGCTACAGGAGAAGTATTTTTAAGTGTTCGCGTCTGGCGTGTTGGGAGGCGGCACCGCCGGGGCTTAGCTCCCTGGAGGCTTCAAGCATCTTCTCCAGGAAGCCAGCAGCAAGTTCATGACTCTTTGAGGAACTGGACAAGGTGTCCTCTGAGAAAGGAGCACACATGCTATGATCTGCAGCATAAAGGGCAAATTTAACCAGCACAGACTTTGCCTTCGCCGCTCAGGGCTGGGTCACCAGTGCAGCCCCAGCACAGAGAGGGACTAATAGCTGGATTCAATGGTCTTAAAGGTTTTTTCCAGCCTAAATGATTCTAATATTTCCATGCATTGGCTGGTGAAGGGATAATCCACATGGGAGAGGAAAAATGGCAAAAGAGTTATTTTTATTAAGGTGACTGGAGGAAATGCTGTGGGCTCAAACGTATGGCTGCAACTACAGGTTTCAGCCATCACCCCAATTAGTCTTTCAAAATAGCTTCAAATTTCTCTTTAAGGTATCATGTTCCACATGAGTTGGGGTACTCTGCTCATTACTACAGCAAAACAGTAGGAAATGAAAGTTTTCTCCTTTACCTAATTTATTACAATTTTTTAAATTATCATTAAACTATTGGCATTCAAAGATTTCACTCTGGGTTGGACTTCTAGGAGGCTCTTCACATTTCCCAAAGAAAAGCAGATTTAAGGTGCAAGACATGGGAATCAGAGACTCTCCCGTGCCTGGTCTGCAGAGAACTATCTACAAACACAGTTTGTTGATCTGTTCCCAGATCACAGATTGTGGAAGCAAGCTGTAAACCCTGTCACAAACACATTTCTAACCCAGCTTTCAAAGGGAAGTGAGGTCCCAGTAAGGTCTGGAATCAGCACTGACGCTGTTTGGCTTTGCAGCATCCATGAAAAAGCTCCTACAAACCTGTGGCTCTTCCACTAAAGACCAGTGAATTCCTGGTGTTATTTTTTTACCCAGGAACTTCTATTTTCCTACTTCTCTGCTTAAATACAAAAAGTCTTAAATACAAAATCCACAAGGAGCCCTTGCACCTAAACCCTCTCAGAAATAACCCCCTATTGCCTTCTGAGCTGCTAAACCCACGAGGAGCTCCCTGAGCCAGCTCCTGTGCTCAGCTCTGCACTGACAGTGACTGTCCCCAACGTCCCCTGGTCCCAGAGCAGGAAGTCCCCCCCAGGAGCAGCTGGCAGGCAGCACCCTGATCCACACAGCCTATGTTTGTCCATTACTCTTTTCCTTTTGGCTGCTGCCTCGGCTTCGTGAGCTCCTCTCCCCTTATACAGGAAGCTGGGGCCTCAAGCTTAATCCTGCACATTCAGTTCTCTGCTCTTCCAGCTACCACTACAAATGTACTCTCCCAGAAAAAAAAAAGAAAAAAAAAATAAGAAAAAGAAAATGGCACAGAAAGCTCTCACAATCCAATCTTTGCTACACTTCTCCATGGTGAGATTATTTCTCTTTTTTTTTCTTTTTTTTTT
>VXAD01007415.1:2967849-2995158 GCA_013399195.1 Dicrurus megarhynchus
TTTTTCCTGGGAGAAAACTGAAGGGAAGATTAACAAATTCCTGCAGCTGAACAAACACACTGAACGTTATTCATCAAGACAGAGAGCAGATAATCCAAATCTAAAAGGTACAAACAAACTTTGCAACACCACTACGGCCAGAAAGTCTGGAACGTCCTGAGATCTTTATTCACAGGTTTCAGTGTTACACATCAAGCACTTTCACTCCTGTGGGGCTGGGGAAGCAGCAGCAACAGCTTTTGTGGGAGATGGGGAGGAAGATGGGGAAGATGTGGTTGAAAGAAGATTGAGCTTGGCCACAGCAGCCTGGGAACCCAGAGTATCACATCAAGGAAGGAAAGCGAGGAAGGAGTCGTCTACAACTCTAATTCATCTCCTTTTTCTCTGGAAGCTGTTGAGTTTCTCTGCCTGCTCGCTCCATGCCAGCCTCTGGACTGCACCATCAGCCCCTTCCATCCTCAGAACAGTTTGTTTCCTTCTCAGCCCAAAAGGGGAACCTTCTTTTCCTGTCTCTTGGCCATTGTAACATTGCCAGGCTCACCCCAGTATGTTCCAGGGGAAAAAAAACCCCAACTAACCAAGCATCATATACTGAAACACAGTGTTTTGTAAGGTTATTTGTGTGTGTGTGTGTCCCCTCCCAGCAGCTTCCTCAATTCCTTCTTCCTGAACCTCATGGCCTAAAATAGAGTAAAAAACCCTTCCTGTCATCCTTTCCAATTATTCTGGCGCTTCCTCAATTACTGACTGTGGGTAAAACTCCTACACCACACATAAAGACATCTGCAATTTGCCTAAATGCATCCATGGCACTTTGGAGGGGCAGGATTGCCTGGATCCCAGACTCACCGTTCCTTCAACTGCTGACTGGGATCAGCAGCCAACTCCACCGCAACTTTTACAGGATTTACACTGAATAATTTTACAACATTTAAGATGTACAGCAGCAAATTGCTGCTTACTGTTGTATCAAGAGCCTCATCCAAAGGAGCTGATGCCTCTCCTAATGCCTGTGCTTGGCTGAGGAACAGCAGCTACTTGTGGAAATGTCAGGGGATGTGCAAAGGGCACCACAAATCAAGGGGGCCTTAAAGCACCCTCCCTAAAATCGAGATACTCTGCAAAAGGCATTTAATATGACTAAGAGAAAAGGTGCTCTCTGAAAAGGGAGGGAAGAAGGGGCCCTGCTTAAAGCACCAGCTGAAGTGATTTATGATTTATTTCACGTTGTCTGAACTGCTGATTCACGGTGCTTCCAGTGGTAGGTATGAACCTGATGCTTTTAAACCCTCACTCTTTGTGTTCAGCTACAGATGTCATGGTTAATAATGGAATGGCAACAAGAGGTTGGAAGAAAGGAAGAGAAGTGACTATACCTGGATTAACTACATGTAGAGTTAACCACACCAACACCCCTTTTCTCTATGAAAACCTCTATTCCAATATCAGCACCACTGTGATTTCTGTTGGCAAACTCACTGGTGAAAAGCTGTGGTCACATCAGTCACAGAAACCAGGGGCAGATAAACAAACAAACAAACAAATAAATAAATAAAAATCAGGATACCCCTCCACAGGATAAGAAGAAGAAATTCTCAATTTGTTCAGCCTTTTATTGCAGGTCAGCTTTTCTACTCTGCTTTCTCCCAGCTCCTTGGAAAGCTCTCAACAGCAAATCCAGAGGACAAAGCCTTACACAGCAGCTCAGAGAAGTCTTTCCAAAACAGGGTACAGCAGGACAACTTCACCATTCCTACAAATCAGCTGTCACGTTGGAATGTGTAAACAGACATATATCTCTTTTTTTTCTTACTGCTACATGTCAGATCTGACTACTACAAATACCTCAGGATTTTCCAAGGTCTAGCAACACTACCAGTCATCTTTTCTTCTGGTTTTGCACTGATTTATGCCACAAAAACTTGAAACAGTCTGATTAAGTAATATGAAAAACACAGGATTTACGTTTTGCTCGTCCAGTCCCTTTCTATTTTTAGTGGAAACACCCAGCATGGCTCCTGTTTCAGTACCTGCAGATTCAGAGTCTCCTCCACTGCATCGCCCAGGTCATCAGTGACTGACCAGTGCCAGACCTGGACACTCCACTGCACTGCTCCACCTGCCACATCCCTCTGAAAGCCCTGGATTATTGATACACCAGCAAAGATTTCTGCATCCATTTCAGAGCAGCTTACATGCAGATCGACATTCTTCCAGTTGATTCTTAAAAAGCTTCTTTTCAGCTCATGGCAATCTACTCGTTTTCCCTCCCCATGCTACCAAGTTACAGAAATAAGTTCAGTCTCTGTGACATGGTTTATTTTTGAAAAGAAAAATCTGCTGGGTATGATTGGCTTCCTTGGCTTCTTGCAATATTTCTCAAGTTTCTGTGCTCCTTTCTGAAAACTGAAATTGGAAATTATGAATAAGGCAGCCTAAGCACTATTTTAGTTCTTATGGGGTTTTTTTAGAAGCTTATTTACTCTTCCCAAGGTGTCAAAGGTAACAGCTCACAGTTCTGAAGTTGTACAGTTTCACACCAGCCACTAGGCATCCAGTGATTTAATTTGCCATCTGCTCCCAATTAAAGTCTTAGCCAAAGACTGATATAAGCTTCCCTCCCCCCAATTTAATACAATATTTTAGTGTCAGAAGTTGGTGACTTCCCTTTCCTGCTGAGCACCAAACCAAATCCTTTGTCTTCCTTTCATTACTACAATACTTTGCCAATCCTTTGCCTTTCCCACAGCCACTGTCAGGTGCATGTTCTGGCAAGCACAAGACAGAGAACATTAAAAATTAATTAAGAAAAAATTAAAAACAGCGTCCAAAAATATCAGGGAAGCAAAAATATTCTTGCTCAAACCATCCATCCCTATTGGAAACTAGGGCAGACTTTTTGCAGGCTTCCTTCCTTCCTCTTGTGCTGGAAAAACTTATCAAGTTAGTGAACTACTGTATTTTCTATGCTTCATTTGAACTGGGACAGCCTGTGCCGTCTCCACAACAAAAAATTCTGTTAAACTGCTACATCATCTTAAATCCTCTTTTTCTTTCAGGTTTGCATCTGAAGGAACTGAGTCATGTCTCTAACTTCTCAGTGCTTACTGAAGTTTGCCACCCTGCAGCTCACTGATTTTAATGATTTTGCTCTTTCTCTCTCTGAACCTCTGATACATGTCACCACTTCAGCCACCCTTTCTGAGCCACCTTCTGCTTTCGTGCCTGGGGTGCCTCCTCACCTGTGATGCTTTTAGGGATCTCCCTCAGCTGCCTTTCCTGCATCTAATCCTGTTGCAACACAAGAAGGATGTGCTGGACATCAAGCCCTGCTGTACTCCTCCCCCAAGTGTCTATCCCAAAAAAAAAAAAATCACTTCACCAGCACCTTCTGTGGTCTGAATCTCTGCAGCACTCACCAACACAGGTCACATGCTAAGGGCAGGCACTTGAGTGAAAGCACAGCCAGGGTTTGGAAGGTTTTCCAAGGAAGACTCTCCACTGCAATGTGACTGTGCTGACACCATCGGCAGTGCTCATTTTCCAACCTGTTCTGCTGGGACACAGCAGCTTTAATGAAACCTGCCCACTGCAGCAGCTCTCTGGTGCTGCCATTTATTTCACGGTCAGTTTTGTTATTGCTAACATTTCATCTCAACCTTCCTTTCTTGATAACCCCAGAAATGAAACTCAAACATGAATTACTGTGTCACAGAGACCCTTCACAGGGCTGCTGGGTGCCCCACCACTTAACAAGAGCACGATCCTGAAGGCGAGCAAGAACAGAATTAGGGTCCATTGTGATGGTGTCCCACAGCACAGGGCAGCAGCCTTCAAACAGCAAATGTAAATGCTACTGATGTGCTCTGGATCACCAGCACTGCTCCTCTCCATGCCAAGCACATCTCAGTCCACCCTTCAACACATGAATGAGTCTGAACACAGACCATGGACAGTCTCTGCCAGCATCTCCAAAGTTCTCATGTGGCTTAAACAGCCACAACATGAGAAGGGCAAAGACCTGTTGGAGCGAGTCCAGAAGAGGCCAGAGAGATGCTCCAAGGGCTGAAGCCCCTCTGGTCTGGAGCCAGGCTGGGAGAGCTGGGGGTGTTCACCTGCAGAAGGCTCCAGGGAGACCTCAGAGCCCCTTCCAGAGCCTAAAGGGGCTCCAGGAGAGCTGGAGAGGGGCTTGGGACAAGGGCAGAACAAGAGGAGATGGCTGTAAGCTGACAGATGGCCAGGCCTGAACAGATACAAAGAAGAAATTCTTCCCTGTGAGGGTGGTGAGGCCCTGGCACACGGTACCCAGAGAAGCTGTGGCTGCCCCTGGATCCCTGGAAGTGCTCAAGGCCAGGTTGGACAGGGCTTGGAGCAACCTGAGATAGTGGAAGGTGTCCCTGCCCATGGCAGAGGGGGGGACTGGATGGTCCTCAAGATCCTTTCCAATCCAAACCATTCACTGAGTCTGTGATTACAGAGGTGTCACCCGGCACAGGTGAAGGACTCTGTCCATACTGAAATCCCCTCCTGTGACAGACCCTGCATTCTCCTGCCTGTGACAGATCCCCTCCTTTCACAACCACAGCTTTTACCACATCTGCCACAGCTTGTGGCTCACACTGATCCTTCCTCACCAATGCACAACTCAGATATTTAAAAACGTAAGTGCTGTAACAAATCTTCATGTCCAGATGAAATATGAAAGTAATTTTGAGAGGGGCATATTAATCCTTAGGGGATGACTCTTACTTTCCTACCAAGAGAACTTTAGGTTGTACTTTTCAGAGTTTAAGAATTGCCAGAGAGGCAGAGTAGCACACAAAAGTGATCTGGAATTCAGCTCACGTCCCCACAAAAGCACCTCTTGACAGGGCAGATTTCCCCTCTGATCCAGCGTGGACCTGACTTTCTGCCCAGCTGCTTTTAAGAGAGCTGTCACTGGGACCAAGGCTCCCCTTCTGGGATTAACTGCATCAAATCCAACTATTTTTGTTTGGTGGGTGTTTTTTTAACGCTTTTTTTTTTGCTCATTTAAGCATTTTTAAAAATTAATTCTTAACTTAAATGCCTGTGAAAGAGGATTAAAAACAACAACCAACCTTTGGGCAATTTTGCAGTGTTTCTAAATGAACTTTTGAGGATAGAGTGGTGCATTGGTAAAATACACAGATCTGTACAACACTTATACTTTTCCTTACAGGTAGGATATAAACTGATCACAACACTTTAATCAATACAAAACACCCTTAAGAAAGACAGATAAAAAATATACTGTGCTTGTCCCAAGCTGATTTTTTTTTTAAACACACTATTTCTGAACATCACTGTGTATGTTCAACTGTTCATAACACTGAAAAATTAAGACCTGCAGAATTCAAAGAGTGCAAAAAAAAGAAGAAACAGAATGTTCCAGGCTAATGATGACAACTCAGAGGGACACCAATGGATTCCCATCATGTTTCAAGCAATAACCACTGTCACCACAGAGCAGAGCTGCCAGAGGACGTCCCCAAACTTAAAAGAGGCTCTTGTAACAACAAATGTTTCTACCACCACACTCAATCTACACTATCACTTGACACAGGAATGCTCAAATCTGTTCTGCATATATATGCATGCCAAGCAGATAAAGAGAATCACATTTGTAGTGACAAATGAAATGACTGGAGGCACATTTGTCATGTTCTGTGTCACTGGTGACATGTTCATCTATCAGGTTTTCAACATGAGCATCCACCTTTCCATCATGAGATGTCTTATTATAGACTCCAGCTAAAGCAACCTTGACAATTAACAGCCTGTTCGGCACATCTGCCTCTACAGGTGGGTCA
The DNA here is from genome assembly GCA_013399195.1 of Dicrurus megarhynchus. NCBI lineage: Eukaryota > Metazoa > Chordata > Aves > Passeriformes > Dicruridae > Dicrurus > Dicrurus megarhynchus. Next base: position 2,973,681 of record VXAD01007415.1, read on the forward strand.
TGAGGTCACAAAGAGAGTGGGGAGAAAAGGATGAATCCTAAGGAAAACCAGTGGCACTTGTAAAGATGATGGTAAGAGGCCAGACTCGATAAACTTCCAGCCTGATGATCCCTTTTTTAAGCAATAAGGTTGTAACCTTGTTTAAGGAGGAAGTAGGTGCACATTAAGAAGACAGTTTTTTTGTGGACAGCGGTGTAAAAATAAATATTAATCACACTCCAAACACACTATTTGTTTCAGGAAAGGAGAAGCCACCAACTATCAGCGGCAGACCACGATGGACAACTACCAGGACTGCACCACAAGGCTCCAGGCAGAGAAAAGAACCCCACGTGTTTCAAGGACTTTTGAAGCAGCTTTTCTGAAACACTTCAGAGCACAGGACTTCCAAATGCTTTTACTCATTGAACTTTTAAGTGAAGCACTGTTAGCAGAAACCCCAGTGTCCTACATTTTTTGGTACTAGTCAATACAGGAACTGAAGAGAATATACCACTCATGAAAAGCCAGAAGAGGAACAACCGCCATCTGTTCCATGTGGAATCACATTTTAAAGGCAAAGTCCTATGAAGCATAAAGAAAAAAAGAAAGCTTGTGTGGTTTGTCTTTCTTCCACCTAACATAGCTCCTATTTAAACTTAGGTTATAAAGGGAGCCCAGCACACAAAGGAACAGATGAGGCTGCAGCAGGTTGTCACAGCACAGAATCACTGAACCACAGAATCCTTCAGGTTGGAAAAGACCTCCAAGATCATCGAGTCCAACCATTAACCCAGCACTGCCAAGCCCACCACTAAACCCTGTCCCCAAGGGCCACATCTGCACATCTTTTAAATCCCTCCAGGGATGGTGACTCCACCACTGCCCTGGGCACCCTGTTCCAATGCCTGATAACCCTTTTGGTGAAGAAATTTTCCTAATATCCAATTTAAACCTTCCCTGGTGCAACTTGAGGCCATTTCTTTCGGTCCTGTCACTTGTTCCCTAGGAGAACAGGTTGACCCCCACCCTGCTACACCCTCCTTTTGGGTAGTCATAGAGAGGAAGAAGGTCCCCCCCAAGCCTCCTTTTCTCCAGGCTGAGCATCCCCAGCTGCTCCAGACGCTTCCCAAGCTCTGTTTCCTTCCCTGGACACGCTCCAGCCCCTCAAAGTCTTTCTTGTATCAAGGGACCCAAAACTGAGCACAGAATTTGAGGTGCAGCATCCCATTAAAGAGAATGGTTTTTTATATGCAATTTTTCTCTTCCATTTAAGTGAAGTGCTTAACTCCATGGATACAACACATGTGGATCAGCTGCTGGGTTTTTTTGTTTCATGAGGCTCTCACTGACAGTGGTTTTGCTGAAAACAGCCCCACAACAAATGCTGGAAATAGCAGCAGAGCGAGTGCACAGAATGATTTCCAGTAACATGTCAAAAACACACTGTCAAAGATTAACTTCTTCCCTCCAAAAGCAGTTTTTAACTGGTGATCTCCCAAACTGCAGTTATCAGAGAGACTTCGATTAATCCATACCAGAGACACAGAGCACAATCAATTATAAAATATATCAACTACTGCTGATAAATCAGAAAATACTGTTCCCCAAATTATGCAAAACCTGGCTACATGGATTTGGTACCAAAAGTCCATGTTTCGAAACATTTGGCAAAAATGAACAAATAATCCACCTCCACAAACATGAGTTTTACTGTAGATGCTTCAGTTTGGGCCTTGCTGTCCCATAACAGAGAGCCCCAATTCACTGACTAATCCACTTTCAGACTTCTTTTTTTCGTTTTTTTTCTTACATCTCTTGACTAAACTGCAAGACTATGCCCTGCCTTCCCCTGCCATTTCACTGCACGAGAATAAAGACTGTGTCTTATTATGCAGCTTAATGATATGTTAATCTTAAAGCAAAACGCTGAAGGGAAACACTAATACTCTCCCCAAACAAACAAACAATCAGAAAATGTGCTATTGAGTGTAACAGAGCTGTTTGCCCAAAGAATGTGAGAAACCCAAGCAGTAATTAACATAAATTGTTTTATTTGAGAGAATTAACAGAATACAAGCAACCTGCCATCACGATGCAGTTTGGAGTTGGCTTCTTATGAGCTATAGCTGGTGTTACAGCAATAAAACAAAGGGCACTGCAAAATGTAAAGCTGAAGCTAAAAAAAGATGATGTTAGAATTTTATTGGGAGATACAAAGGGAATTTTATATTTTTTTTTTCTTTGAAGACAGGATTCACAGGGATTTTTGAAATGAGGTACAGGTTTTCTACAGGGATATCTAGCCTGTAATTTTTATGAATCTTCAGCATTGAAAAATAACATTCATGGTATTCTGATGAAATGCTAAGATGATAATAATAATAACAATAATAATAAATTGAAGTATATACATTCTTCTTGAGGCTATGTAAACAGCAGGTTGTATGAAGCATTAAATTATTTTACTTCTGCAGGTTCTGTGGTAAAATGAGAAGTCAGGATGGAAAGTTGTACCTAAAATACTGTTGTCCTACATGTCCTAGGAAAGTCAATCAGCAGGAAAATTATCCTACCCACAACAGCTACAAAAAACAAAAAGATAAAGAAAAAAGAAGCACAAAGAGTCCCCAGAACTAAAGCCACAAAAAAATTCCCTACTTAGTCTTAGCAGTTATTTTCTGTAACCTCAGGAGGAAGATGCGACTGGCACAGCAAATAAAAACAGACAGAAGGGAAGAAGCGTTGAAAATGCCCCCCAAACCCAAAGCACCAAGGTCTTCTATGCTGCCATTCCCTCAAAACCCAACCTTCTCTACATGAAGCCCCCACAAACACCACCTTACAGCATAACCTCAAATTCTATTTTAAATCATTATACATTTAGGAAAAAAAACCCAACCACCACATTAAAAAAAAAAGGTAAAAAGTTGACAGATGTCAATTTATTTAGATGGAACCCATCATTTAAGCTTCTTGCTCAGGAACACTGAGCTGTTTATGGATCATCACCTCATTTCTGGAGGAGGCCATAATCACCTCGTGCCGTTAAAGTCCTCACTCTAATTTTCTGTAGAGCAGGAACACTCTTGCCAAAGCTTCCTCGCATTCATGCTACGTTACTTAAGAGCCATTCTCATTCTTACTGAAATGATAAAGACTCAGATTCTGCGTGCTTTACAGAGAATATATCAAAGTGCCACGCAGAATTGCTGCAGGATATTAAGAACTGCCAAATTTTAAAGCAGAGAGAGTAGAATTTCAGAGGTAAAGAATCTCATCTAAATTTTGAATCCAGACTTCAGCTGAATTCAAGACTGAGGATGAATATACACTGTTTAACAATAGCAAACTACTAAGGAGCAGGAGTACAACGTGGAGCACACATTTGTCAAGGAGTGAAAACCACACAGAATTTAACAGTAATAACAAAAACATCAACATCTCATGATTTCCCTTTCAATCTTTGAAAATGTCAGCTGCTACCACGATAACCTTCACACAAATACACACCCAAAAAAATCCGGTTCGTCTACAACCATTGCTAAGCATCTCTAGGTATTTCATAGGATGGCCTCAAAGTGATGAGAGGAAATGAAGGGTTTTGTGGAGGTTGTTCAGCCTGGAGAAGAGAAGGGTCTGGGAAGACCTTAGAGCCCCTTTCAGAGCCAAAAGGGGCTCCAAGAGAGCTGGAGAGGGACTTTGGACAAGGGCCTGGAGTGACAGGACAAGGGGGAATGGCTTCAGACTGAGAGAGGGCAGGGTTAGATGGGATTTTAGGAAGAAATTCTCCCCTGCGAGGGTGGAAGGCCCTGGCACAAGCTGCCCACAGTGGCTGCCCCATCCTTGGAAGTGTCCAAGGGCAGGCTGGAGAGGGCTTGGAGCACCCTGGGATAGCGGAAGGTGCCTTTGTCTTTACCCTTGTACAAATCATTTTTCTGGATATGTCATTGGGCAAATAAAAAAAGTTCACAGCTGAACAGTACGTATTTTTTTGAAACCCTCAGTAACTTGGGTACAATGTCTCAAGAACCAGCACATTAAATCTTTATCAAAAGAGTGCTGGAAAAAAGGAACATCCAAATGAAAAATTCTGAGGGGGCTTTGATATAGTATGACTTAGTTGAAAGTGGGATTTTTACTTACTGTAGAAAACATTAAAAGCTGTGCATGCACAACAGGGTAGGTACTTCCAACAGGTGATTACGCTAAACCAAAAAACGGCTTAGAGGAGTAGATGAGAGCATGAGAAAATTATTATTATTTTTTAAGGAGGAATCTATAGCCACAGCATCTTCAGAAAACAAATACAGCCAAGGCAAGAGTGAGGACAAAACAAAGCACTGGCTTTGAACTGAAAATCACCACAAACATTGTGGAAGAGAAGGATCTTTGCAGATGAATTATATTTAAGTAAACACAGAACTGCCTGAGTTCGAGGGAAACACTGGACAAACAGGCATTTTATTACTCCTTTGCACATCTAGGTTGACATTTTAAGTAGATACAGCTACTGAGGAGATTACAGAGAACATAGACTGAGATTCTTGGAGGTACAGACACAGGAGCAGTTGAAGAGGCAACAGATCCAAGTTGAAGCAGGATAAATTCCTCCTAAATATTAGAACAGGGTCTCAGACTGGCTGTGAAATCTCCATCCTTGGAAATACTCAAAACTTGACTCAGCCCTGCTTTGAACAAGGACCTCCAGAAGTCCCTTCCAACCCGAATTCCTGGACAGTGCCACGAGCCTGGAACCTCCTCTCACAGTAACAAACCCAAAGGTAGGCAACAGGTGTTTATCTATAGTTGTTCCATGTGTATACAGGAGCACAAACTAACCCTCAGGTACTTAAAGAATTATACACTAGTATTTACAATGGCTGAAATAGCATTAATGGGTTAAAAACCCCACTGCTTTAACAAAAATGACCCCTTTCCAACATTAGTCTGCCAGTCTTGTATGAACAATAAGCCTTTTCTTTTAAACTCTTTTCTGCAGCAGAAAATTAAAGCTTAGTATTTTTATCTTGAAAACCTATACTGCCAAGGAATAAACCCTAAAAAGGGCTTGTGTGACACCTGAAAGGTGATTTGCTTTTTAAACTGACATTTACATCACACTGAATTCCTTAAAAGCTTTGCTCCATCTTTCCTCCAGTTTTCTGTTAGCTACCTTGCTCTCCTTTTTCTCAATCTTCTATTTACTGTAGAAATAGCAGCCTATCTTCTTTTCCCAGATGCTAACTATTCAGGCATCCTCATTCCCTTAAATTACTTCCTGGGACATTAACAGCAGAGGTAGAGCAAGTAATCCCACAATCTGCCAGTGGAAATAAAATACCACCTTGCTAATCACTGATCACAGAAAAAGGGTGAACAGAGTTAGAGTTTCACTAACTGCTAAATGCCCCGTAAATATTTCCTAAATTGCAAACTTTGATCATGAATCTTACCCTGCCAAGCTCCAGCAGCGAGCTAAATTTTATCCTTAGTGCCACAGACCAGCCCCACTAAAATCACACCACTGAGCTCACAGCTGAGTCTCCAGAACGATTTAATCTCGTCCTAAGGGAGAATTTCAGGGCAGGAGTTTAAAGTTGGCTGTAAATTCAACCCTCTCCCAACCCAAGACACAAAGACCTGTGTTAATGCCTCCCCTCGAACCAGAGCTAAGCTCACACAAAGTCCTGTACAGGGGCCAAGGCACAAATACCTGCAGGATGAGACAAGGTTCCAAAACACCACAGCTCTAAGTTCACAAGAGGAGAAGGATGGGTACAAGGGAGACAGAAGCCATGGGAACAGCTCTGCCAAGGCTTCTCCATTCCTTTCCCTTCACTGAGAGGAGCACCTTGAACTCAAGACCCAAATCACTGAAAGCCTAAGTCCAATGAAATTCATTCAATACAATATAAAGTCTTAGTTCTAAACAGCTATGAAAATTTCCTTTTACCGTGACTGCTGCAAATGTATGCTTCCTGAATATGTTAAAAGAGAAGTACAGAGTTATTTTAGCAGGATGCAGACTTTGGAGTCTTTTTTTCCTTAGCAGTTCCTTGGACTATCAAAATGCCTAGAAGATAAATCCAGTCAGAATCCACTAAAACCACTCAGTGTTCATGTGATCTCTTCCCTCACTTCACAACAGCACCCCATTTCCTTCTACAGCCAGTGTTAAGTCATTATCCCAGATGAATCCCCCTCCCTTTCCAGAACTGAGCATTGATTTCCCTTCGATGCAGGGGGAAAAGAGCAGGAAATGCTCTTCCTTCAAAAAAGCAGGAAATGAAAAATTTCTTACAAAGACTTTTCCTGAATAATCGTGCAAAGGATCCTGATCTTGAAAAAAAAAAAATTAATTAATTCAGAAACAGGCAATTAAGGCAAGATTTTGCGGCGATGCTGAAGGATAAACATAAAAAAATGTTGGTGGTACTCACTCAGGAAGGCAGCTGACAAAATCCATCAGAGAAAGAATTAGGAGAGGTGATATTTTATCGAATTCACTTACAGCTTTTTGCAATGGGCGATTTGCTAACATCCTATAGAAACCGTGAAAACCATCCAAAAGGCCCCTGGAATAATGCAGCCTTTCCATAACCCTCTATATTGTTCTCCTGGCTGCGTAACAGACACAAGAAGTTTCTCTACAGTGGCAAAACAACGAGCCCCTGCTGATGCTGAGATCAGGTTTGCTTCTATGGAGTAGAGCGACGGGACTTCGGTGTGACACGAAACTTCCACAAACCGCGATTTAAATACTCTGCCTCGAGCTTATCCCTGAGCAAACGGCACAACTCTTGCCTGCAACGGGGAGAGCTTTTAAACCTCTTCCATTTTTACAGAATCACTGATGAAATTCACCCAGGTGTTGGGGCTTTGGCAGCACTGATGGACCTCCAGCACGCTGAAGTGCCACGTTACCTAACGCTGCTCCCAACACAGGGTTTCAAAATCTGAAAGCCCATTTTAACAACCACCCCCAAGGCTGCTAAACTTAGAGAAGCAGAACACCACCACCAACCACCGAATTTCTTCTGCCAAGTTCTCCCCTCTTCTTCTCCTGCGAAGAGGAGCCAAATGGTGGCACTCTGCAAGCCCGTATCCCTGGTTACACTGCGACAGAGCCAAACCCCAGTGCTGACACACAGCGTGACAAAGCTGGTGACAAAGCTGTCAAATTAGGATTCTGAACTCCGTTGCACAGAAGTCAGTGAAAATCTGTACAGGCTTCTTCACTGTTAATGGAGTCCCCAAGATTCATGTCACCCTAAAGCACACCACTGCCAACAGTGGGATCAACTGCATCCTACAGCACCTGTGTTTCCTCCACCAACTTTTCAGGCAAATCCACTTTATTTACATGCACACAGGACAAAGCCACACTTAAGTTTTTATTATCAAGTATTATTTTATCAAAAAAAACCCCCACCAAACCCAAAACTTAGAACTATTCAAACACACAGAACACAATGGAAGATGCCCTGACCCCCAAACTTTATCAATCAAATGAAGGAAAGTTCTCCTGTTCCTGAGCACTTGGTAAGGAACAGGCACAGCAATATTTTATTTTTTCAGACATGGAAATGGTTCCAGCAACACCTCAAACACTTGACTGAAAAGTCCTACTAGGTATGGAAGTATTGCATTATTTAGGGCCCCACCAAGCAAGGCAAATGACTGAACTGAAAATACCAGTGATGGCAGAAAGCCTTGTTTGGAAGACAGTTTTTGCCAAATTAAGAGGATCAGGGATGAGCAGGACACTGCCTCTTTCAGTCACACATCCACAGCTGAGGGACAACAGAACATCTGGCTCAGCTTCTCCTCAAAAAGCCTGAAATGGATACACAGTGGTGTTTGTGAATAAACACAGAAAAAACCCAAAACAAACCAACAAAAAAAACCCCAGCCAGCAGAGAGGGGAGTTAGCGATGGGCAGGGAGTGCCCTGGGACATCTCCTGGCACCTCCTGGCTCCATGCAGGGCAGGAAAAATGATATGTGGTCACCCAGTAATCAAGAAAAGTGACATATTTGGCCACTTGGACCAAAAGGCATGCCTGTGACTGTTCCAAGGGCTGCATTTAACCTCTGGGAAGTGATATAAATAGATGGGATGTTTTCCAGAGGGAAGGGTGTTAGTGGTCAGTTTCACCCAAACATTGCCAAAGAAACATCTTTAGGTTCAGCATCCAAGCCCTCCCTTCAGCTGACAAGTTTTAATTGTTTCTAGAAGAATTAAAAATGGACTTCTCTAGCAAACACTTGATGCTCCCTTTCACTAGAACACAAATCAAGAATTTAACATGTTCGTATTCATTTCTCTTGTTCATTATATTTTTTGCTATTATTTACCATGCAAGACAGCTGATTACAGAGAATTTAATCTATGCAGACTTTGCAAAGAAAACAATTTACAGGTGTTTTGTTGCTTAGAAAACTTGAAATTTGGCGGAGTTTTAAATTGTGGGTTTGGATACTGGGTTCAAACATTTGATTTATCACCTTATGAAAATATCCAGAGTTTGTTTTATTACAGCACAAGACCATCAAACCTCAATCAATGTTTGATTGCTTTGAATGACTAAATAGAAAGCAAAAGCAAAAGAGTTTGCAAAGACACCTGCCCACTGGACTCGGTAGTCATTTCCACAACTGCATCATTTTATCAGCTATTTGACTGAAAACACAGGATGCAGCTTCCCAGACAGTCACAGTTGCTGTACACATATGGTTCTATTTAAAGCAAGAAAACCAGTTTACTCCTGTAAAACACTTCCTGGCAGCAGCAGCAGCAGCTGCCAATCACCTGAGCAGCTATTAAAAAGGTGATAACTGTGAACCTGTTTTCCACTCGGGATCCTTATGCCTTTGAAACGATGTTGTTATTATTATGCAGAAGAGAAACCTTTACTGACCTTATTAGCAGAAGAGAAGATAAAGCCATTTGTTACTTGAAGGCTTTCCTACAAAGACCACCTACAGTGGGACTTAAGAAATCATCTTCACAGCAAAAATTGCAGAGTATGTTTTGTTTTTGTTTTTGTTTTTTTTTTTTTAAAAGAAAGGCATGGATTGGGCTGACAATTACTGGAAAACAATTTAAAAACAGCACCACGAAGTTTTGTTTTACCTCCTGACTCCAACTGCTATTTAAAGTAGCCAGGAGAAACATTTTACTTCAACCTTTCACCATCAGCAACAGAAAAAAAATCAAGGTTTTTTTGTTAATTACTATGGGCATTTCTGTTTGTTGAAAAAATAATGAATTTTTACCTAGGAATTTCTAAAATTATTTCAAGTGAATTCCAACACCCCCTATCCACAGCACAAGGATAAACAGAGCCTAAACTGAACAGATATTAACCTTAACAGGAATTCAGGATTATCTCAGCACATTCTGCCATGAGTCAGCCCAGACTTATTTTACTCTTATCTGTCTCTTAGTGCCCACTGAAGGCATTTCCAAAATAAAACCAGGGTTACTTCTGTGTTTTAGTACAAACATTACTCAAACAAATGCACACCCTTGTACAGCAGCATCCCCCTTTCTCAAGGGGCTGGAGAGTGGTTTGTACAGGCTGAGTGCCAGGTCACACCTTGCTAAAAATTGTACTGCTGTGTCCTCCTGGTCACCACCACAAGGTCACCTTCAAGATTTCCAGGAGCAGTTTCACGCTCACAGCTTATATCCCTGCTAATATTACTGGGAATTTTTTGTTTGCTTCATTTTGGTTTGCTTGATTTTATTCTTAGGGAGTGTGTATGTGTTGTTTTTTTGTTTTCTTGGATTTAGGAGCACAGGCAATTCTTTTTTTATGTTGCAAAGCTCCAATCAATATTTTTAGATTTACAATTTAAGAAGACTGCAAGTGTTATTTGAGGAGAGTTCAGTGAAACAAGTATTTTTGGGTGATGAGGGGAAGAACCAGAACTATCCAAGGCATCAGGAATTCACCACTGTGGAAACTGTATTTGAACAGAACCACAACAGCACAAGATCAACATGAAGTTTTGCACTTCAGGGCTTAATCCAGTCTATTACACAAAATGAAGTGGCAGAGTTTCATTCTGTTTAGGACTTTTCCTGAAAGGACACTTTGAAAAATTATAAAGCAAAACCTCCTTCTGATCTCTTCTTTTTAGTTACCAAATGCTACTCTGTATCCTGTGGAAATGGCACCTGACTGAGGGATCCAGGGACACCTGGTCCTTAGGAATCTACTGAGGTTGTTTCCTGCATCTGGGGCAGGTTTGGTCTGAAAGCTCATTTTTCTCCTTATAATATTATCGCAGTTTTGTATCATGAGATAGTAACAGTATTTAGCTGTTACATTTAAGATAAACAACTGATTGATTTAAAGGTACTGAAAAGAATCCATCACTGCCACAAGTGACATTTTTAAAAACATTCTGCTCTCAGAGCTCCCTTGCCTGCCAGAACAATGCTAAACAGGTAATTTATAATAATGTGCAGCAGCAACAGCACAAGTAAATACAGGCATGAGACCTGAACAGATTCCTATTTCAAAACTGCCAAGTTTGATTTCTAGTTTTGTTCGAACTTTTGTCTTTTTCCCATTATTACATGTTTACCAAAGGGAAAGTGGAGGCAACTGTAGGGTAACATGTTGGGCACCAACAAGTCTGAAAGATTTACAGGAAAAAAACCCCAAACTATCATAATACTAACACTGAATGCTCTTTGTAGCAACACTAGTTAGCATGTAATTAGTGTGTACAATTAGTTGTTAGCAACCTTCCCAGTAGAGACAGCAAGAATTTGCTGGAGTTTCAGATTTCTTATAGGGCAGGGAAAAAAAAAGGCATTTTAATTTCAGGGCAGAGTTTGCACTAAGCTGACAGTTTTATCATGGTAATCTGGAGCCAGAAACATTCACGTATTCAATCCACTCTAAAATTCAGAAGGACATTTCCTGGTTTTTCTTAGGTTTCACTTTCAGTCTCCATTAAACTACTCCATACATCCTTCTCTGACATATTTAATCTCAACAGAAGAGGGAATCTTCCAGAAAGACAGGCGATTTTGCAATGTGAGGAAAAAGGAAGCCCACAACTATGCACTCACGATAAACCCGATTAAACAAATCCAGTTAAAATCTCATTCCTTTGTGGATAAGCACAGACCTCTACACAGATGCAAATTGTTTTCCAGTTATGCTGTAAACCCCCTCCTTCTGGGACTTTCCAATTTATGTCAATGTGTAATTAGCAAATGAATTGCTCTGCAGATTGCATTCAGTATTCTTTTCCTTTTCTTTTCTTAATTCCCCAACTAACATAACCTTCCCCACTCTCCACTTCCAAAACTCTCAAAATCACTTTCAACTTGTGGATTCTCAACAAAATCAGCTTCACATCATAAAAAGTAATGAGAACTGGCAGCTGGCCAACAAATGACTTGGCAAAGGCAATCATCTTCCAGCACCCATAACCCAGCACAGGAAAACTGTCGGTGAGTTCAGGATAAATACAAGCACAAACACTTGACATGCTCAGTTGGTCACTATGTAATGAAATTTTACCCTTCCTTCCTCTACTGCCTCATCCCTGGGAGTGTTCAAGGCCAGGCTGGATGGGGCTTGGAACAACCTGGGATAGAGGAAGGTGTCCCTGCCCATGGCAGGGGGTTGGAACTGGATGATCTTTAATGTTCCTTACAATCCAAACCATCCTATGACTGATTCTATGTGCTGAAACACAATCAGTACCTTTATAATACCGGTTTTCAGTACCTTTATAAGATTGTATCAGTTATAACAAACACAAATTGCTGCCAGTGCATCCTGTTCAGGAATTCCCAGATAAACGATTTTGGAAACCATTTCTTCATGGGTTATGCAGGTCATCTGTATGATGCACGAGCAAACAGTTCCTTTAACTCAAATGGGATATTCTGCCTTTCAGTCTGAAGCCATGCTGTACCCTGGGAAGAGCCCTGAAGTACTCACTCTATTATTTTGGTTATTTTTCACATATCTCCTCCCTTTAAATAAAGCACAACATTCCCTGGAGGTGATAAAAGACCTTTATCTTCCTAAATTTCAACACAAAGAACATCTCGCCTTGCAAGACAGCTCCTACACCACGCTGGCCAACTAGCCAGGAGACAATCTGTCCGTACAATATCGTCCAGGGTTCCTCCTCACTGCACCACCTCAGCCCCAAACATCCACTACAGCTTCTCATAGAATCATGATCTTGGAAAAGACCTCTAAGATAGAGTCCAACCATTATCCCAGCAGTGACACACCAGAATTATCCCTAGACACAGCCACCAAACACCTCAGCCCCTTGAGCTTCAACAGCATCAGAACAGAGGCAGCTGCTGTGGTCCGGAACTTCTGATGAGAAGATAAAAAGGCAAGAAAGCAAAACAAGGCAAGGGAGAGAATTAAAAAAAAAACCCCAAAAGGTCAAAGATTAATTCCAAAAATCCCTGTGAAATACATACTTGAAGTGTTTTCCCTGAAACGCTTCACTTTACACTGCATTCATCAAATTGTTCATAGGTATCTTTAACTAATTTTATTTGAAAGAAGTCCCATAAGCCCATTTTTAAAAAATTCTAAGGGCTTTCTGAAGGTTTAATGAGATACTTTATAATTGTACCTTTCTCTCCAGGTGGTAAATGTTAGACCTTTCTTTGTGTTTGGCTGAAGCAAGTACATAAATGATTAAATGTTTTCTAGGAATGTGTCACTATTGACCTCTCCCCTGCAGAATGCCTCTGACTATCACTAGGAAAAAATGCCAACTTCACAGTTCAAGCAAACCTCACACTGCAAACCAGCTTCAAAATCTACACCCACCATTCTGGGTTTTACCAAGGTGGACCTGCTGCAGCAACACCAGGAGGCCACAAAAATGCTCTGAGAGCTGGACAACCTCTGGTGTGGAGACAGACAAAGGGCTGGGGGTGTTCACCGGGAGAAGAGAAGGATCTGGGGAGACCTTAGAGCCACTTCCAGTGCCTGAAGGGGCTCTAAGAGAGCAGGAGAGGGACTTGGGACAAGGGCCTGGAGTGACAGGACAAGGTGAAATGGCTTCAAACTGATGGAGGGCAGGGTTAGATGAGATATTAGGAAGAAATTCTTCCCTGTGAGGCCCTGGCAGAGGTTGCCCAGAGAAGCTGTGGCTGCCCCATCCCTGGAAGTGTCCAAGGCCAGGTTGGAGAGGGTTTGGAGCAGCCTGGGACAGTGGAAGGTGTTGGAAGGAGATGATCTTTAAGGTCCCTTCCAACCCAAACAGTTCTGTGAGCCTGTGAAAGCTTTCCTGTAATTAGATCCCTGGTAACCACATGTACGTGCACTCGTGGGTAACAAATGCAAGTATGTAAATATTGAGGCATGAAAATACAAGACAGCTTTTGTGGACAGAAATAAAGCAGCACTGTCTGCCAATTGTTAAATGCATGCTCTGAATGACTTGGTATAAAATTTTTTTAAAAAATTCTTTGCTAGCATTGCTTCAGAAAAACCACACCTGGATTCTTCCGCGCGTGTCCACTGCAAGAGCACCTTTGTGACAGGATTGCTTTATCGTGATTATGAGGATTGAAACTGATTTATCTACCCCAAAGTGTTCTCAAAGGCAGGAGCTCATCCTGAAGAGCTGGAAGCACATCCCACCCTCTGGCTCCCGGAGGCCAGGGGAGGAGTTCCATACTCCAAGGGGACGGCCAAGCTTTGCAAATCATCAAATAAACAAGAAAGTTTCAAATTTTACTGCTGATTACAGCAGGCCAGGAAACAGCAAGATTAGTTTTACTGCCAATTCCACTGGGAATCCTGGAGGACAAGTCAGGAAGCAGAGAGGTGCGGGGGTGGGGGAGAGCGTGGCAGTGAATAAAAATCAATACTTCACTTGCTACCAGGAAAATAAGGTTTGCAACAGTGGCAGCAAACAACTGGCCAGTTGCCCAGCAGAGAGGACTCGACTTTAAACTGTAACTGCAGGTTGAGGTTCATGAAATATTTGCTTCCTGCAAAGATGTCCTGAAATTTTAGAAACATTTTAAAAGTTACATACACATTAGATTTTGACAGATCAGGCATCCATTATTTGGGGCTGCTCCTCTGTACAAAACAGGCCCTGCAGTGTCTTATTTTCCCATCTGTCAGGCTTTAAACATATTAATAAACATTCAGAATAGAGTAATAGTTTATTGAAAAAATAAATAAAGAAAAAAAATCTCATTTCAAACCCCCTGACACCCTTAGAATCCAAGTCTACCATGTATTTATTCAGCTTTAACTCGCAATAAATTTTCTCGATAATAGAATTCTCGTTTCTAGTGCAGCCAATCACTTGTAATAATTGGGTTCTTCTTTTTACAAATCATACTTTATTATCTTGTACAAAGAAAACAAGAAGTGGCACTTTGCAAGTGATCATTTTGATAACAGGCTGAATAAAGCCTACAAGCTTTAGAACAGGACTTTCTCTGCTCATTTGGTTGAAGTTGATATTTGCACTGCTAATATCTGCGTTACACAGCAGCAGCTGGCACTGAAAGGACTGGACCCTATAAGACTCTTGGATTTTTTTTTTTTTTTTCTTGTCTTACAGCAAACATTCCAGAAATACAAAACATGGCCAAAATTATACCACAGCAGATCACGTGGAACACATTTTCACTCAGATCTATTTAGATGCCACTTATGCTTTCCATATTCATGCCATCCATGTCCGTTTTACGCCTCAACCACTCCCAGTAAAAATAAAGCAAGCTCCCCTCAAACTCCATCAAAAGCAGAATTTATAGCAGATTAATATTTCCAACGTGAAACTCTTCAAAGTGTCTGTGATGACATTAAAGCACAAAAGGCTTCTTTCCTCTGTGCCTGCCTGCAGCTCTGGGGGTTCAGCAGGGAATTTAAACCCAGTGAGATGTCACCCTGTTGGGATGAGCACTGGAAATAGAGCTTAGATCAGCAACATCTACTAGGACTGGCTCATGGAGACTTAGGAGATGTTGCTGAATGTTTCTGGGAGATTTTCCCAGCCAGGTTTCCACTGCTGAGAGGCATGGGATGGTTTACAATCCTTACCAGCAATCCAGACACGACCTTTAAACATCTAAACACGCTTGGCCCATTGTAGTTCTATCAGGCCTTCTCTTGTTTCAGCTTGGAAGATTCCACCCATTTCTGGAAATAATTCTGAGCTGGGATAAGGGAACACACAAAACCACCCAAATGGGTGGGCAAGAGATGCTCAGACTTCATCAGGGGAGCACCCACTGCCCAGGAGTGGTCAGGGCAGGTTGGGAGCCCATCACAGACACCAAACCCTATCCCACCACCAGCCTCTGCCTGGGCTCCACAGCCATCATGAGCCAGGATTTCACACTCTGCTCTGTCCCCCAAACAGGCTGGAGCACTCTGGCAGCTCTCTGCTCCTTCCTGGTCCTACATATACCCACATTCCCTGCTGCACTCCCAGCAAGATATATCCCCCAGGCAGGGAGGAGAAAGAGGGATGAGGCGCATTTTCCCCTTCTGATTCACACAGTGGGCAAAACCTGAGGAAGAATGTAGATAATTAGACCTGTCTTTGCTTTTCCTATTCCTTTTTAAGAAAATGTTAACTCTTGTGGACAGAACCACTTCAAATACAATTCAAAGTAATGCATCCAAAATTCTCTGTTGGCTGGGCTTGAGTAATGGACAAATTCACCCCCCAAGTTCTCATTTTCATATCCAGGATTGCCTGAAACTGGATTTTTAATTGAAAATGTAATACTGAGTCCCAACCATGGTGGTCATTGCCAACAACTCAAAATTCAGCAGAAAACCAAAGTACACGTTCTTATAGAAGGAATACCTAGGAATTGACATATATATAAAAATTGTGGGCTAGATCTAATTTGCAACAATTTTCATGTCGGAATGGTAACTTCTACATGACAGTCAAACTCATAAATTAAGTGTTCCATGATGGGAAAATGAGCCTCCCACAGTCAAACCTATCTATGAGGGCAACAGGAATGTCCTTCACAACAGTGACCAAGTCAGGGAGTTTCATTTTTCTTGGTCTTTTGCCTTCTCAGCATTTCAGTTTTTATCCCTTTTAAGAAACAAAAATGGGCCCGTTATCCAGAGGCTTATTTGGAATGTTCAGCTTAAACTCTGAAAGCTGAAGCATGGCATCGATCATGCCGCATTTTACTGATTATGTCAGAAAATGCTATTTGCATTTCTGAATACTGAATTAACAAAATGTAGGTCAACTTTGCTGGGTTGGTATTTTTTTTTTAAAGGCGTGTTAAACTTCTCAACACTTTAACTAATCACTGCATTGAAACCAGTATGAATTTGAGGTGACAAGCACTGTGAAGAAACAATCACACTGCAGGTTACAGACACTGACTGAATACTTGATATTCAGGCAAATTATCATTCCCATTTCTGCACTTCTGCCTGTTAACTGCGACCCTAAATCAAATCTTGGGTTACTAAAGGTTACTACAGTCTCCCTGGAACACAAAATCTACTGTTATATGAAACCAGAGTAACCATACAACTATGTCATTAGTTAATGATTTAAAATTTTACCCTCTGCGAGCAATTCACATTCCACTGGACTGCTGGAGTGGTTTCTACTTTTTTTTCCCCCCTTTAAATGCTACTTTAGCGTTAAAATTCTGAAGTCAATATTATAAAAATCTGTTGAGACAATGTCTCAGGATCATTAACATATGTTCAAGTGTTTGAGTACTCTGAATCCTGGTGATGTAATGGCAAAAAAGTACATTCAAAGTATTTTCAGCTATATTCAAAACGATTTTTTTATTGAAGACACAATTAAAGACACTTATTTTGGCTTTTAACTTGAGATCTTCAGAACTCCTTATTTAAAATTGTAATGAGTATTGGTCTCATTGCTGTTTTTTCCAACTCTATTTGAAAGAAAAGAAGGCAAAAAAGTTTGTGAAAACATCCTCAGGGACTCACACTGTGATTGAAAAAAAACTCTAATGGTTCACGTTGCACTGTGAACCTTTTTCATATAATTTACTGCAGAAGACAATTCACATCTGTAGGGACACTAAAACATTCTGTTACCCTAAATAACTGAAAATAGACACTCAGCGGACAGGCAAATTTTACAGAAGTCAGGAAAGATGTATCTGAAGAGAGAAAAAAAAACAACACAACCTGAAGCAGGTACCTGAAGGACTGGGCTATTTTTCACTCCTATTTAATTTGGCAGATGGAAACAGCCAAGAATTTTCATCATTTATGAGGATCAAATTAATGCAGGTGGGTAAAAAAGGGAAATTCACTTATTTGGACTGAACGCCTGTTGCCCATCCATGACCACACTCTCAATGTGACACTCCGAGCAGCTCTGTCAGCACTGCTCAGTTTTCCGTACATTTAACCACGCAGGTTTTACATTAGGGGTCTCTGAGGAATAAGAATTAATAACAATAAAAAAAGAAGAAAAAAAAATAGCTGTTTGATTTTATCTGTACTGATTTCTAGAGACCCAGACTTCCAGTTGTTCTTCGTACTTTGTATTTTTTCGTAGTTGTTCAAATTTACCCCTGATAAAATGAACCTCTTTTCACACAGGTAGGTCTCTCTCTTTTAGTTTCAAGTTTGTTAACGTTCCCAATTTCCAGAAGTGCCAGATGACCACAACATAAAATACTTCTGCGAAGAACTACTATTTTTGTTACTTAAAAAACTGACAGGGAATTGAATTCTCTGAATTTTGTGTTCAAAGTATTTCCAGGCACCTACGTATCACTTCCAGTTGGGAGAACCTAAGTTTCTATTTCCCAGAACTAATTTAACAATATAGATAGGGACCAAAATCCTCCAGCAGCATGAACATCACAGGCATTTGAGACCATTACAATAATAATAATAAAATATGATTGTAGCAAACCTCCCATACTCAGCTTTCATTTTGACAGACAACTAAATCCAGTGCACCACCATGTGGCAACATATTAGGGAATGGTTCACATACCAAGACCTGTTTTTTTCCACCTTAGAATTTTTTTGCTATTTGTTAAAAAACAAACATTAACAAATCCCTCTTAGTGTTTATAAGCTCCCCCTTAACAAGTTGCCACAGCTTTGCTTATCTGAAAAGGTATTTTTTAATACACCTGGACTAGCAAGAAAATGCTTGAGCATTTTTATTTGTAAAGCACAGTATTTACCTAAAAATGTAAACTGCCCCAAGACCACAGAACCAGCTCTGTTTCTTGCCAGCCACGCTCCCTCGCACAGGAGAAATTTGGCATAAGCCTGTACCGCACATCGAATTCCTTTTAAAACATAAATACAAATCAAGCTAAATGCTGGTCTCACATCTGATTAAAAGCTTAAAAAAAATCTTGGGAAAAAATCAAAACCTTGAAGGTATATACATGCATTATTTAGCAGCTGCTCAGTTATTGTGGAACTGCCTCTCTCCAGCTTAACAACAGGAAAATAAATTCATTTTTTTCCACAAGAAACACCAACACAAGGTCTCAAAAACCCTAAGAAAACCCTGATTCCCAAAGCCACCACATGCCACTTAGTACCCTGGAATTTATTTCTGCAGCCAAACGCTAAACTCGGAGGGAAAAAAACAGCTTTTCATTAAACTGGACAGCCTTGGCTCGCACAACACAGCTGTATTTCCCCGTATCACAAAATTCCAGAATTCAGGCTCAGCTGATTCTGGATTTCACAAAACAAAGAGTTAATTCATTATGCCTTAACATATTTGTGAGCCATTTTGTACCAACGCACTCAGCTCAACCTGAATGAGCAGCAAGGACCTCGCTTAGCACCAGCCTCCTGCTAGGAGCCTTATCTGGATTCCCTATCTCCGCTCCGGACTCTCTCTCTCTCTCTCTCTCGCAGCTCACCGGACCTAAAAGCTCTGCTAAAACCGCTCAGAAACCTGACAGAAAATTGGGTGACGCGATGTGCAGCCACGCCAGGGAGGCAGGTAGAGCAACGGGTTTCCACAAGCTCCGTACCTCGAGCACTGGGAAAACCTGTAGTGGAAGAGGTTGGAGCAAGCAGCACTCTCCTTCCAGAGCCCAGGACGGACAGACCTGCAGTTCTCCTGCTGCAAAAGTTGCTCTGGAGTGATTTGAAAGTCTCACCACAGAGCTCATCGTCAATCCAAGGCACGCACTGTAACCACATAAAAAAAAAAGCCACCAAAAAACCCGAAAAAAAAAAGAGAATTCACCTCCTGTTTGAAGATGACGCTGGAGTTTCCTCGTCTCCAACTCCAGCTCCCCTCCTTCCCCTCTCCCCCAGCCCAGCCCTCCTAACACAACACGAAGCCTGAAAAGCTCCTTCTCTGCAAGGAAGACCATCGTGATTTTCTGCCAAAGACAAACCAATAGCAAGAACACAATGCACATTATGCAAGTTACTGCAGAGTTATGCAAGTTAGATGCATATTTTTGCTCGCTCTGCTGAGGACTCCGAAGCCACTTGTTTGATGTGGATGCCTACTCTTATTCCGAGCTGTCAAATCTTCCTCTGCTTGTCTCAACTGGCTTTTTTTACACTGAAATTTCAACCAGCTGCTATGGATACTAACGAAGCCCTTCCATTACATACAGTAATACAGGCCATTAAAACCACAACATCTGAGCATAGTATCACATATGTCTACCCCAAACCAGGTCTTAGGGAGACATGGTAGGCAGAGCACAGCACTTTATTCACTGTAGATACCCCACGTTCCACATTGCCAAAAGAGAGGGAAGCATCAGAAATCTCTTGAGCCAAACCAGGCCTCATGGTGGAAGTAACACCTCACAAGCAAAAGGAATTGAAGAGTTACATGAACATTCCTATGCTGAAAATAAGTAATTTTTTGTTCAAACACCCCCCAAACCTGATGGCTTTTTTTTTTTTTTTTAATCTACCTCCATACTTCTGCAGTCAGCACTGGTGGAGTGAGAAGACAGAGATTTCACATATGGCCTTACAGTCAAAAGTAGCTGGGAGCAACTTCCCCAACAATCTGGGACCCCTCACTATTTCCAAGATGAACCACACAAAAAGGGAAGCTTTTTGGGCACTAAACCCATCCATTTCAGGGCGAGATCTATCAATCTACCATTTTTAGACAACCACTCAGAGGTCTGACTCTACCTACCAGGGAACATGGACATAACTCTTTATTTCTAATTTCTGCCCTTTTCCCCCCATTTACCAGCACTGCCCGTAACAAAGCACAAAACTGACATCCAAATAACTTCCCAAACCTGTGAACAAGCCCCCAGAACCTGAACCCTCCTGTTCACCACCAGACACAAGGACACGACCACTTACAGCCCCAAGACTGCTCAAAGCTTCCGAAAGCAAACAAGGTTAAGGGCACTTGTCAACATCCCGACTCTTGAGGGAAGCAGCTCCTTCGGCCAGGCTGGATTCATCTCATTTGGGAGCAAAACCCAATCCAAGTGTGATGCCTTACGCAACCAACAACTATTTATCTACGGAGTAAATAGAGCTCACTTCTACAAGTAGCCTGTGTCTCTTTCTGAGGCACACAAGTGATCTCCTACAAACCTGAAAGCTGCACAGATTCTGAAATGTGAGGCAGGGAGGAATATAGGAAAGAAATCTGGAAATAGTTTTCTTAAAAAGAAAAAAAAAAAAACGAGAGGGGGAAAAGAATTTAAAATCTTTACAGCAGATATTTCAAAACCTTCCAACACAGCACAGGTATCCCTTCCCTGGAGCAGGGCACTAACTGCACAGTGACCACCTTATAAAGTTACCTCTCCAAACCTCGGGGAGCAAGAATATTTTATTTAAATGACTGATGAAATTCGGTATTTAAACACTTTTAACAAGTTCTCAGCTGTATCCACCAAGCCGTTCCAGAGACCTTCATGCAAATACCTTCATCCCACAAAAAAAAAAAAACCCAACAAAAACCAGCCCAAACCCAACAAGCTATCCTCTATTCCCAGCAGCCTGGAGAGGATTATACGGTCACTGAAGAATGCGAGTTGCTACTACGTGCATTTTTAAATAGAGGGAAAAAAAAAAACATGGAGAAAGACAGAAAGCAGCTCACCTTTATCCTGAGTGCAGGACAGGATCTCCTCCTCTTTGGGGTTAGTCACCTGGGTGATAATGGACGGGTTGTCCATGGAAACAGAGTGAGATTCCACCTGGCTATTTCCCTCTCAGAGGCAGGCTTGTGTGCGGGGGGGTTGGGGGGTGGTGGGGGGAGCGGGTTTGTTTGTTTGTTTGTTTAAAAAAATCAAGACTCAGGTTTGTATTTGAAAAAAAAAATAAAAACTATTAAAAAAAAACCCAAAACAACCAAAACCTCAACAACCAACTCCTCCAGGAGCGAAACCGAAGGGAAGGGGGTGGGAAGGACGCCAAACGCGATGCCACCGCGGCCTCTTGCCGGCGCCAATTCTGCACGGCGGAGGGGGGGAAAGGAGCGCAAACCCCCCCCTCTTAAAAAAAAGA